>CAWUFW010014374.1:0-417622 GCA_963921515.1 Calotriton arnoldi | reverse complement strand
CTTGGTCTCCCAAATTC
The DNA here is from genome assembly GCA_963921515.1 of Calotriton arnoldi. Classification (NCBI taxonomy): domain Eukaryota; kingdom Metazoa; phylum Chordata; class Amphibia; order Caudata; family Salamandridae; genus Calotriton; species Calotriton arnoldi. The sequence goes on along the minus strand of CAWUFW010014374.1, from coordinate 417,605 downwards.
TCCTTCATTAAACATTCAGCGAGCTCATCGTTTAGGTCAACTCTCTCGCTCTTCCACCTTCTCATCAACGCCAACGAAACCTCGAGGTGTTATCCTTTATTTCCTAGAGTACACAGATCTGGTCAAAGTTATCCAAGTTGCCAAACAGAAGGGGAAGCTTACCTGGAATGGTTCCAACCTCTTTCTAGCGCAAGACTACGCCAAAGCCACTGCAGACCGCCGTAAACAGTTTTTGAACATGAGACCTGCTCTTCGTTCCCTGAACGCTCGATATGGATTGTTTCATCCTTGTCTCTTTAAAGTAACTTATAATAACAAAACGACGAATTATGAAGATCCTGCGCTCCTTCAACAATTTCTGAACACCTGCGGAGTTGACCCCATGGACATTCCCCGTTTATAACTGTCTTGAATATCCCATCAATATGTGTTGTTAATTGTATTTATCCACCTTTCCAATTGTATCTGGTCTTGTTCTGAGGCACCTTCCTAATGTCTTCCTTTTCTTTTTATCAGGTGCGGTCTTGTGATCCTTTGTGTTATAACTTCTTCGTCGTAGGCCTGGAGGTCGCTCCCCCCTTGCTGCATCCCCTTGGAGTCCTCCGTCCGGTGTGCTACCTCCCTAATGTGGCTCCTCCACCCCCATTTTCATTGTCTCTGTGTGGTATGTCTTTTTGAAATCTTTATGCATCATCAATTGTTGTTTGATTTGTCTTGTACCCCTGTTCAATGTTTTCTTCCTTCATATCCTTTTTCTTTTCTTCTCTTTTCCTTTCTTTCTCTTCCTTTCTTTCCTTCATTACCTTTCCCCTTTATCATTTTATTTTTGGAGATATTTCTTCTACCTCTCCCTTTTTTCTCTTTTCAATCTGGAATCTTTTCTATCTCATTCCTTATGGTCTCACTCTCTAGCTTCCTTCCAGTAATGAATTTAGATTTTTAGTTTCTACATAATAATTGTTCGTGTTCAATTCATCTGGTTACAATTTTGTTCCCTTTTTATCATTTGTTTAGATATAAACTTAATGTATTTATTGTATGCATGATAATTGTTCATATTAACGTTGATTGGTTGCAATTAGAGTAGTTACATGGAATGTTAAGGGATTGAATAACCCCATTAAAAGACAACGGGTATTATCCCACTTAGCTAAAATACATACCGACATAGCATTAATTCAAGAGACTCATCTATCTGATACTGAAGCCTCTAAATTGAAACGATGTTGGGTTGGAAATGTTTTCTTTTCTCAAGCCTTAGGTAAGAAAAATGGAGTCAGCTATTTTATGTCACAAAAAGTACCAGGTATCAATTACTCATCAAGAATGTGATTTGGAAGGTCGTTGGATCATAGTTAAACTTCTCTTAAATCAAATTCCTTTGGTCCTTTTTAACATTTATGCCCCAGTTGCTGTTGATAATGTTTTCTGGACTCAAATATCTGAGAAGCTCCTTTTATTTGACGATGATTATATTATTTTTGGGGGCGATTGTAATCAGGTTTTTGACCCCATATTAGATAGGCATTCTTCAGTTAGATTCTCTAATACCAAGATGCACTCCCAATTTACATCTGCCATTAGACGAAAATCCTTAGTTGACATTTGGAGACTTTGTAATCCTGATACCCGAGAATATAGTTTTTACTCCCCTTCCCATCACTCACAATCTCGAATAGACTATCTCTTTTTCAGTAAATCCCTGTCCCAACAGGTGTCCCATTCCGAAATTGGATCTATCCTAATTTCTGACCATGCTCCAGTTTCTGTTGATTTTGATTTGTTACCTTTTACTCCGCACTCACGTAGATGGCGCTTCAATAATTCCTTACTATTGGATCCTAATTTCTCAAGCCGATTCGCCTCCTTTACTTCTGAATTTTTTTCCATCAACTCTACTCCGGACTCTACTCCTGTTATGATCTGGGACTCCTTTAAAGCTACAGCCAGAGGCTTTATCATAAATTATGTTTCCCAGAAGAAGAAACTCTTTGATGTTAAGAATACCCAATTACTTGCTGAGATCAAACAACTGGAGTATACTTATTATCATTCCAATTCTGAATCTTCATTAAAAAAGCTAATTGATGCAAAATTTAAGTTTAATAAATCTTCCACTGAAGCCGCTTCTTCATATCTTTTAAAAAGTAGTGCTCGTTATTATGGAGGTCAAAATAAAATGGGGAAATTATTAGCAAATTACTTGAAAATACGACGGGATAGGACTAAGATTGAGTCTATACGGAATTCCGCTGGTTTATCCTTATTCAAAGATAATGACATTCTAAACGAGTTTGCTTCTTTTTATAAATCTCTATACACTCCCGAACTTCAACCGACTCCAACCAATCTCTCTACTTATTTTCAATCTATTGACCAACCCCCAAGTCATGATACTGATTTTACATCTCTAGAAAAGGATATCACGCTTTCTGAAATTACTCATGCAGTATCTCTTTTAAAAGGGGAAAGGCTCCTGGTCCAGATGGATTTACTATTGAATTTTATGCGCATTTTGCTAGCCTTCTTCTCCCACGTCTTCTTTTACTTTTTAACTCGTTTACCACCTCAGGCGCCTTTTCAGGTACCTTTCAGGAAGCAATGATTTGCTTAATACCTAAAGATAACAAAGATCCTTCACTTTGCAAAAACTACCGCCCAATATCCTTAGTTAACCTTGACTATAAGTTATTTGCAAAAATTCTTGCTCTTCGTATTGATCCCATTTTACCTAACCTTATCGGTTCCGAACAATCAGGCTTTATAAAAGGTCGTCTATCATCTGATAATTCCAGAGTCTTTTTAATATCCTTAGTAAAGCCCCTTCTCTCAATTATCCTATTGCAGCTATAACGTTGGACGCTGAGAAAGCATTTGATAGAATTGGATGGGATTTCATGTTTCAGGCGCTAAAATGGATAGGGTTTCCTCCTAAATTAATATCTCTTATATCATTATTGTATTCCGGTCCTAAAGCTTCTATTTTTGTTAATGGGAAGACCTCAGATTATTTTCCGCTTCTTAGGGGAGTTCGCCAAGGATGCCCCCTATCTCCTCTTTTATTTATAATAGCATTGGAACCTTTTTTAACTCATATTAGGCAAGACGCTCAAATTTCTGGCTTCTGTCTTGACACCTCTCAGGTTAAGATGTCTGTTTATGCAGACGATATTCTTTTATTGTTCCAATCCCTCTACGTCCATTCCTGCCTTTATGAAACAGGTTGATATATTTTCTCTATTATCCGGTTATCGTCTCAACTTAGACAAATGTGAAGTTCTCCCCCTCAACGTACTTTGCCTTAAGCAAGACTTCATTTCTTCTGGCTTTTCTTGGAATACTTCCAAGATAAAATATCTAGGCCTGTGGTTTTCTTCTAATATTCCCGAAACACTAAAATTAAATTTTGCCCATATATCCAAAATGTTATCCGACTCTATTGATCGCTGGCACCCGCTTTTTCTATCTTGGTGGGGACGGCTAGATTCTATTAAGATGATGCTTTCCCCTCTAGTTCTATATATTATTTCCATGATTCCTGTCCATATTCCTGACTTTTACTTTAAGAAAATAGATTCTCTTTTAACAAAGTTTCTTTGGAAAAACAAACCTCCCGAATAGCTCTATCCGCTCTGAAGGCGGACAAGACTTCTGGTGGACTTAAATTCCCTGATTTCAAAAAATATCATTATACTTTCTCTTTAAAACAATCTTCCCGTTGGCTTTCTTTCGATCGGTCTATATACCCTCCAATCTGGTTAACTATAGAAAACTATTTTATATCTCCCTTCAGTTTTAAGGAATCTTTAGCTTTTACTAACAATATCTCCTCCTTTCGAACTCCAATCATCTCACACACTCGTAAAATCCTTGCACCATTATTACCCTCCTCCTTTCCTTCATATTCTTCACTAGATCAACAACCCATTTGGCACAATAATCTTTTACGCATCAAGAACCGCACTATTTATTGGAAATCCTGGAGAGGTAAGGGAATATTTTGGATTTCACAATTATTACTTAATAATGTTCCTTTATCCTTTTCGGATCTTCAAACACAATTTTCTCTTCCTTCCACTTGTAGGACTCAATATGATCTTTTATGTCCTTCCCTCTCCCTTTACCTTGATACTTTACCATCGACGTCGTCTCCTTCCTCCAGATGTTCTTTGTTATTTCCCTTAATATTTACTTCCTCCTCAGCTTCATCACTTTATAAATGTTTATCTATTCCTTCTGATAGAAACAAAACAAAGGGCGAGTTGGCTTGGGAGAAGGACCTTGCGGAATTTTGGACAACCCCTTTCTGGGATAAGTTGTGGCTCAAGATACACAAGACTTCCAGAGCTGCTAATACTTCTCAAACCCTTTATTTTGTATACCAACGTCTTTTATTTACTCCTGCAAAATTAGCTTCCTTTTCAGCTAACTCTACCTCTACCTGTTGGTCTTGTTCTTGCAATAATGCTGATCTTAAACACATGCTTTTTAATTGTCCCCCAATACACACTTTTTGGCAATTAGTCTGGTCCCAGATTAACAGAATTTTTAGTACAAAATTCCTTTCTCTCCTACCAATGTTTTTCTAGGCTCTTTATCACCTAACTGGCCCCAATCTCCTGCTAATTTTAAAATAGTAGATTTGCTATTGGCAATTGCTTTTCACTTAATAACTTCTAATTGGAAACAAGCAGATAAAGTCACGTTTAGAGCTTGGTGGAATGCAGTTTGTTTTCATCATAGACTTGATACCAGTTATGTCTCCCCATTTCCCTGTCCATTAAAAGGGATATTTTGTGGCTCCCTATATCCACATACCTAACATATAGTGCCTCTCACAGTAACCCATCAGTACTTACTTCAGATGAGGTTCGAAAACCTCCTTGATATCCTGGTTGTCTTCTTTTTCTTTATTGCAATAGGTTCATATTAATAATCCCTTACATGCTTTTTTCCTTAATACAATGATTGTTTTATATCTCTTTAATTGTGTTTATGCATACAGATATTTTATTACATGTGCTATTCTTCCTTCCAGATTATAATAGTATAATGTTTATAATAGTAGATGTATTTTCCCTTTCCCTTCCCCTCCCCGTCTTTCTTCTCCCTTCCCTCTTTTCTTCCCTTCCCACTTCCTCATAGAATGATTTCTAATAATTTTTTCTTCATATGTATTGTACTTTAAGGTACATGTTGTACTTTCTTATATTTTATTGATCTTTGATGAATAAACTTAAACTTAAAAAAAAAAAAAAAATAGTTTTCTCTCAAACATGATTCATGATATCCCAGCAGAAGGTTTTTCACAGGGTAAAATCACCTTAGAACACACCACAATTCCTGAAATTAGTATGGTACCATCAACAAATGAATTCTAATGTAACTAAAGTCTGTTATCACCCTTAATAGTTCTCCTTTTGGTAACCCTCAAAATCTTTGATTCACTACAAGGCATTTCAATGGGGTACTATCATGTATATTGGTCTCAAGATGGCTGCCAGCAATTCCAGGATGAAGTGCTGACAGCCAATCAGATCTCACGATGACATGTGTGGTTAGGCTCCGCCCAGATATATATGTGACTTTACTTTTGATTTTCTCAGGAACTACTGAACGGATTTACACCATTTAAGCAAAAGGCACGACACTGAACCAAGGGCTACCTCTTTGCCAAATTTGGTGTAATTCCGTTCAGCAGTTCGGGCAGCCCTGCGGACCGCCGCCCCCCAGGGCTGGCTACAGCAATGTCCCGGGGTACCCACCCTTTATGGCTTTATGGGGTAGTGAGTGCATGTGTGAGAAGCTGTATGGGTGATTGAGTGTCTGTATGGCTGTGTTGGTGATTCAGTGCTTGTGTCAGTATGGGTGAGTAACTGGGTATGTGAAAGGCAGTATAGGTGAGTGACTGGGTATATGAGTGACTGTATGTGTGAGTGAGTGCATGTGAGAGTGGCTATATGGATGAGTGCATGCTTCTGTCAGTGACTGTATAGGTGAGTGACTACGTGTTGCTATTTGTATGAGCAAGTAAGTGGGTGTGTGTGTAACTGTTCAGGTAAGTAAGTGGCTGTGTGATTGACTGTATGGGTGAGTGTCTAGGTGTGTGAGTAGTTCTATGGGTGACTCACTCAGTGTGTGAATATGGGTATATGAGTGGATATGTCAAAGGCTGTATTAGTGAGTGAGAGGGTGTATGAGTGGCTGTGTGTGTAGATCTATGAAACAGTGAATGGGTGTGTACGTACTGGTATGGCTCTGTGAATGGGTTTGTGAATGGTTGTGTTGGAGTGGCAGTGGGTGTATAAAAGATTCTATAGGGGTGTGAGTGGGTGCATCAGAGATGCTGTGGATGATATCATCACTTATGTCATCAGTGATGTCATTTGAGGTGTCATGAGTGATGTTGTAAGTGTTGTCACTGACCATGTCATGAGTGATGTAATATGTGAGGTCATAAGCATTGCATTGCTGGGGCGCGAGTTATAGTTAACTCAGGTAACTGTAACCGCTACATTTCTCTGATTTTGTATGAGTAAAATCTGACCCTAACTATAACGTCCCTATAACCTTTGGGTTTTTTAGTGAATATATATATACATATTCTCCCATGACGGAAAGAAGGTGAGCCGCACTCGTAACTTTCTGTTTATAGATCTTTATTTCTTGATTGGTGAAGCAGCATTCCAGTCCTGATGCGTTTCGGTCTCCAAAGACCTTTATCAAAGGTAAACCTGCACCATACACATCGCTTGTGTCCACAGCCTAATGTCCTAATTTAAATCTTGATCCTCCAATGATAACTTTTATGCTTGCATTCTGGGACATGTGGTCCAACCGGCAGTGTTATTTTAATTCCCTCCAGTGGGCGGTGCTTTTGTTTGCTGTTTCCATAAGGCATGTGCCCAAATAAGTATTCCACAAATATATATATATATATATATTTACTGCTCTTCATCTGAAACTTGGGAACTAGCCCGGGTTGCCTCCTCTTTTCTTCTTTTTAAAAAAAAATAATTTATGTCACACACTAAGCCTTAAAGGGCATTTATTATATATAGAATGCCCCTTTTATGGCTCAATACATTAAAAATTTAAATATTAAATGAAGACAGCCCATTGTTTAGCTAAATGTTATATGCGATGATGAAGTCGACTCTACCACATGTTTTGTGCAATAATTTATTGACATGTTAGGCACAAACTCCCTCTTTAACTTACAGAGCAGCTATCCAAATTGTATTTCCCCTGTATTTCTGACCCCTTGTACTACTCTGTGGATACTGCTTTCACTATTCTGTGGATGTTGGGTTTTTTCCCCCAAACTTGCGGTAGTTTTGACTGCACCTAAACTCACTGATTTTCCGTGAGCTGCCCCCTTCATTGGCACGCACCGTGTGATACGTGTCACATGGCAATACACCTGCATTATCAGCGCATCGCCTCACGCTGCACACTAGCAGCTGCTCGGAGGGACATTACATCTACTAGTATACCATACAGTTCCATAGAACCCCTTTGTATGCTAAGATTGTTAATCATTTCGAAGAAACTATGGCCTACATATATGTGTAACTATATAGATATTACGCACATTAAGAACTGCTGCATTCTTTTCGTGGCTGAAGCAAAAAAATATCCCGTGGTCAGCATGTGTAGGGTAACAGAAGGCACACCATGCCTGCATCAAAGAAGCAGAAGGCGAAAAAAACACCCACACTTTTTGCCGTAGAACATTATTTTCAACAGGGTATTTTAATTATTTTCGATAAAGTTTTGTATTCTAAATTTCTGCCTCCATTGTGAATTGGGAGTAGGGTCTGCATTTGGTGTTTTACACACAACTCGTTCATTCTTTGCAAAATGTACTTGTGTTTCTTCTAGCTTTCGGTTGTTTGTCTTTCTGCCTGTATTTTTCTTTATTTCTAAGAGTGTTTTTTGTTATTCGCTTCCCACCGGTCTTTCTGTTATCATCTCAGTCTGGTTTCACTCCATTTCTCTTTTATGCTCGTATCTGTCCTTCTGCCATCCACTAGCTGCAAACGTTTTTCAATCTATGTATTTTTCTATTTGCCCTCCCCTTTATCTAGAAGCCTGTCTTCTGCTTTTTAAGTCTTTCAACCGACCTATCTTCCCCCTTTTATCATCCGCTGCACATCAGTAGAGCTTGTCTTTTCGACATTTTCTATCTGCTTTTCTTGTTTTCTCTCTGTCTGCCCGAATCTCCTATGTTCAAGCTGTGCATGGCTGCCCGAATGTGTGGTTGCCATTTTCTGTCTGAGTTCCCATCCGCTTCTCATTCCATTTGTCTTTTGCCAAATTTCTTTTTTACCCTTTTGTGTCTGTGTGCCGTTTGCTCATTCTCTGTCCTACTGCTTAATGGTTGTTCTACTTTTCAGTCTGTCTTTCGTCATTTTTTTATTCGTCTGTCTGCCTGGTTAAAACTATTTTTTGGCTTTTTTTAACTGCCTGTTTTTTTTTATATTATTGTATCTGTCCCTTATCCTGCCTTTCTTCATTTTCCCCTCTTGGTTTACTTGTGTGTATCCCTTCTTTAACCGTCTGCCTGCCTTATTGTCATTCTCTTTTTGCTTTTACTTTTTCCATAGCTAGCTTTTCTCCGCATTTTGTCTGCCTTCCTGTGTCTCTTTGCTGCGTGGCACCTGTCCGTCTGACTATTCGTTCATCCTTTTGCCTTTTTTTCTATCTGCCTGCCTCCGCTTTAGCCATAGCTCACTGTAACTGTCTCTTTATTGTGATTTAAATTTTTTTATCTGCGTTTTTCCCTTGTTACCTTTGTTTCTGTCTGTCTTGTCTCATTTTCTATCTATCTTAATCTTTTCTGCCTGCCTTTTGTGACAGTTGACCACTCTGTCTCTTTTCCCCTCCTGCCCCTCTGCCCATCTTTTTCCATTTTCTATGTGTGCATCTTCTCTGTTTTCTACTTTACTTGCCTTTTTCGAACACTCCAACTGTCAGTCTCCTCACGCCCCTTGCCTTTTCTATATGTTCCTGTTTTATTCTCATTATATATATTTTTTTTCTAATTCTCCCGCTTGTTTTGTACCTAACTCTAAACATTTGTGAAGTCATGCCATCTTGTCCCCGAGCTCTTTGGTACAATGCATGTAGATGCTTAGCAAGTGACAGTACTGCAGGACAGGCTTCTGCAATGGTTTACAAGGCTCACGTCATGGGTCAGAGGGACCTGAAGACAGACCAGCATTTCACAGCACATATGTGCCCACACAGCGTACCTCTCCACTCCCTGCAGCAAGCACGCCAGTTGTGGAACCTAAGATTCTAGAGAAGCAAATGGTACTGCGTGGATCAATATGTCATAAGCCTCTTTTTGCACCTCTGTTGGTTCTTTCTGCACTTCACCTCTTTTGCAAATTTCTGCATCCCTCTTGCCTATTTCTGCACCCCTCTTCCCTTTGTGTCCACCTCTCTTGCTTCTTTCTGCACTTCTCTTGCTTCTATCTGCACTGCTCTTGCTTCTTTCTGCACCTCTCTTACAAAGTTCTGTATCCCTCTTGCCTTTCTGCACCCCTGCACCCCTGTTACCTCTTTCTGCACCTTTCTTGCCTGCTTCTGCACCTTTCTTGACTCTTTCTGCACCTCTGTTGCTTCTTTCTGCACTTCTCTTGGCTCTTTCTGCACACCTCTTGCCTCTTTCAGCACCTCTGTTGCTTCTTTCTGCACCCCTCTTGCCTCTTTCTGTACCCCTATTGCCTCTTTGTGTACCTTTCCTGCCTCATTCTGCACCTCTCTTGCCTTTTCATGCAGTTCTCTTGCCTCTTTCTGCACCTCTTTTACTTCGTTCTACAGTTCACTTGCCTCTTTCTGTCCCCCTCTTGCCTCTTTCTGCACCTCTGTTGGTTCTTTCTGCACTGCTCTTGCTTCTTTCTGCACCTCTGTCACAAATATCTGCATCCCTCTTGCCTCTTTCTGCACCTCTCTTGCCTCAGTCTGCCCACCTGTTCCCACTTTCTGCACCCCTTTTGCCTATTTCTGCAACTCTCTTGCCTCTTCCTGCAGTTCTCTTGCCCCCTTCTGCACCTCACTTGCCTCTTTCTGCACCTCTGTTGGTTCTTTTGCACTGCTCTTGCTTCTTTCTGCACCTCTCTTGCAAATTTCTGCACCCGTCTTGCTTCTTTCTGCACCCCTCTTACCTCTTTCTGCACCTCTCTTGCCTCTATCTGCACGATTGTTCCCTCTTTCTGTACCTCTTTTGACTGTTTCTGCAAGTCTCTTGCTTCTTTCTGCAGTTCTCTTGCCTCCTTCTGTACTCAAATGGGAAGTGCAAGCTGTCAAGTTTAAAGGTCTGCGTGCTCTCATGACTGAGGTATATGTCTTCTTGTATATGTATTCTTATATGTGTTATGCATCTGAAGATGGTAGCTTAAAAAGCGGGTAACTTCTCCAATAGGTGGTCAAATCTTCTCAGTTCTGCTCTGTCATTCGGTTGCACAGGCAGACATGTCTTATGTATACATGTGTTATAGAGCCCCTCAAATATACTATTGAATACCCATGTGCCCTGTATTGTGAGCAGAAAGAAATGCGTACACCTTCTTTTACACAAAATTACAGAGTATGCTGTTTGAAACACAGGTATTTAAGTGTTTGCATGTTTATTTTAATTTAACATGTCACTAGGTAAAAGCATAGACACGCATGCATACCTTCACAAACTTGGTCAGACTTACAACAGTGATATGCTTAGGATTGCTGTTTTATATTTGGTAGGCCTAACATTCTGAGCAGTCGATTAAAAGTGAACCTTCAAGAGAAAAGTGAGGTTTAAGACATCTTCAGAGAAGTATTAGTGATTAGGGTACTTTGTATGAGTCTGTTGTAAGGTACAGTCAAAGTAGGCCTCTTTCTGCACCTCTGTGGGTTCTTTCTGCGCAACTCTTGGTTCTTTCTGCACCTTTCTTCCTCTTTCTGGACTTCTGTTGCCTCTTTCTGCACTTCTCTTGCTTCTTTCTGCGCCTTTCTTCATCTTTCTGCACATGTCCTACCTATGTAGGCATATTTAGAAATTAGCATTTAAAAAACCTTACAAATTCACTGAAAAAACCAGAGGTTTCATGGACGTTATAGTTAGGAATTAGCAGTTAAAAAACCTTTGAAATTCACTGAAAAAAACAGAGGTTTCAGGGACGTTATAGTTAGTTGGACATTTCACTCATACAAAACCAGAGAAATTCGGCCGTTATAGTTAGTTGAGCTAACTATGACTCGCGCCCTCGCAATGCACTGCTGATGACGTCACATATTACATCACTCATGACATGATCAGTGACATCACTGATGACATCGCTGATGACATCTCAAATGACATCACTGATGACATCACTGATGACATCATCCACGTGATCATCTGATGCACCTCCTCACACCCTAATATAACCTTTGATACACCCCCTCTAAAATACAGACAACCATTCTCGAAACCATAGACACACCAATACCAGTTAGTACATACCCACTCTCTGATTCATAGGTCTACACACACATCTACTTACCCATACAGTCACTCATACATGCAGTCACTCATCAATATAGCCACTGAAATATATGCACTCATACACCAAACAGATACTCACACAACACCACTAACCATAGAGTTACTCAAACACCTAGTCAGTTATGCAAAGAATCAATCACACTCCCATTTACTCACCTATACAGTTATACACACACCACCTCACTTATTCATACAGATACTAACACATACTTACTCTCTTATACAATCACTGACACAAGCACACACTCATCCATCAAGCCACTCTCACAATCACTTACTCTCACATATAGTCATTTATATAGTCCAACACTCACATATACTGCCTTTCACATATGTAGTTACTCACACATGTACCACTGAGACATCCATTCTCTCACCAATACACCCATACACACACTCACCCACCCGTACAGCCCTTCACAGATGCACTCTTGAACCTGTACGCCCAGTGAATTACCTACTCACACATCTATGCCCAGTCACACACCCCCACCCACCCACACAGACACTCAGGCACCCATACAGATACTCAGACAACCAATCACTAACCCATGTATACACTCATGTAGCTACTCACCAACCCATGCAGCCGCGTACACACCAACTGACAGACTGATACAGACATTCACACAGTTTAGTCACTAACTCATGCATTCAGTAAGACACATTTAATTACTCACTTATACAGTCAGTCGCGCATCTACTAAATCATCCATTCAGACACTCATACACCCACTCATTCTTTTTTTTTTCTCTTTTTGTATCCTCATTCGCCACCAATCTTACTTCACTTCGCACCCAAGATGTCTATACCATACTCAGCAAGCTGAGAAAGGTAGGCAATTACAAATGGAGACACACCTACAGGTACCAGGACTTACTTGGGTGCTAATGAAGAAACCAACTGAGATAACTCTTCCACCAAGCTCCAGGAGCTAGATGACACTCGCCGTAAAAAAAGTAAAACTTCCAGGGGGGAGACTGGGAGTAACCGACATAGCCCGAAGAGTGTTAAGGTAGCATAATCATAGGACTCAAAAAAAAAAAAAACTCAATCAAGCAGCTCTGAGCTCAATTTGAGTTGCAACAAGTCCCAAAATGCTATCTTCTTCTTACTGCAAGATCTAGCTAGATCTAGCTTAGAAACCGCCACAACTGAAGTCAGCCAGTCTGAAAAGGAGGGAGGAAAGGATTCTGTCCATCTTTTGCAAATTTCTCTCCTGGCTAGCAGGATAGCATAAAAATGCAACGATCTAGAAGGACCCATAAATGTATCTGCAAAACCGAAGATAATCAGGGGTAAGTCGATATGGATTGGACAGCCCAACGTACTTGCCAGGAAGTTTCCGACACTATCCCAAAAGGTCTCCAAGGCGGGACATTCCTTAAACATGTGAGTGTCAGAAGCTGAGGCCAGCCCACATTTTTTGCAGCACACCGGTGGGCCACTAGTGATTTTAGAAAGTTTTAATGGGGAGAAATAGACCCTATGAATGGTAAACAGGTGGTTTATTTTCAGCCATGCAGGTTTTACTACCTCATATAAGATCTTGCACGAATTCTGCCATAAGTGATCGCAATCTTGTGCTGGTAAGGAACCCCCCCACAGTTCCTCGGCCAGTTTAAATTCGCCATCCACAGATTCTATTATGGCTTGATACCAAAAAGAAACCTCCTTTCTCCGAAGGGGCTTAGCCACCAGCTGATGTTCTAGAAAGCTGCCACTCCCTACAGGGTTCCTTTGATTTAATTTTGATTGGGTCCAGCTTTTCAACTGAAGATATTTAAACCTTGAGAGGCCTGCTCCGACTTTATCTTTAAGTTGTTCCCATGAAACCAAAGTACCGTCGGAGACCAGGTCCCCCCAAACCATCAACTCAGCTTCTCTCAAGGGTACTGCCAGCCTATCCCTCAAACACTCCGTGGCACCAGGAGAGTCCCAGAGGGGAGCCAGGCTAGAAAAGTAACTAAGCGCAGCCGAGCCCCTAAGTTTCGCCCAAGTTTTAGCAAATCCCTGTAGAACCTTCAACTTAACCTTTTTGAAAAATTTTGGGTCCCCAAATTTAAACAAATACCCCTCCTCAGGTAGATTGGCGCCTCTAAGCATAGCTAGAAACATCCCCCCTGCTCCGGTATTAACCAGCATTTTCAAAAGCATATGCGAGTGTGTACGTTGGAAAGCCCAAGCATAAAACTGGAGATCCGGCAGAGCGAGGCCGCCTTTCTCTCTCCTCCGCCTCAACTTTTTCCATGCTATTCTTGGTGACTTATATGCCCAGACGAATGAGTTAATATCTCGCTGTAATTTATCAATAGCAGATTTTTCAAAGTGAAGGGGGATACAATTAAAGAGAAAGGTGACCTTAGGAAGTATTGACATCTTAACCAAATTGACCCTTCCTAGAATGGATAAAGGGAGTAGGGCCCAAGATTTCATCAGCCTCTGACACTCCTTAGCCACCCCAGCCAGGTTTGTCTCGGCGATCTTGGTGATGTCTTGCACGATGTTAATGCCCAAGTATCTCATTTTAGAGCTAATCCGATGCTGATGCTGTGTCCCTCCAGGATTCCAAACCATAATTTCTGTTTTTGAGGCATTGATCTCATAGCCTGAGACCAAACCAAACTCCTGCGCCAGGCTGATCTCAGCTGGGAAAGCTGTTAACAGGTTGGCCGACAGAACTAAGATATCATCAGCATATAGGGCGACCCTCCTCTCCCACTACCCATATTTAAACGACTGGATGTTAGGATCGTCCCTGAGCCGTTGAGCAAATGGCTCACTATATAGGTCAAAAAGGAGAGGGGAGAGTGGGCAGCCCTGCCTTGTCCCCCTCGAGATCTTAAAAGACTCAGTGGTATTACCATTAACGAAAAGTCTGGCCGTCAAATTTGGGTAGATCAACTGCACTGTACGACAGAACTTAGGCCCTAAGTTAAATTTCCCCAAGACTTCCGCCAGGTAGATCCAGTTCACCCTATCGAACGCTTTAGTTGCGTCGAGGGTCATGGCTGCTAATGGGAGAGAATACGCGGAAGCCAGATCAATCACCCCTATAAAGTCGTAAGTGAGATCTGATAACTGCCGTCCCTTGACAAAGCCCTTCTGATCCAGATGGAGAATGTCTTCCGACACCAGTCCCAATCTGGCTGCCAAAATTGAAGCGAAGATTTTGAGGTCCGCATTCAAAAGTGAAATTGGCCTATATGACCCGCAACTTGATGGAGCTTTCCCGGGTTTCAAAATCAGGATTATTGTGGCGTCATTCCACGAGACTGGGAGCTTTAAACCCTCCTGTAATATCTGATTGAAGAGCATCGTCAAGGTGGGTAGAATCTTGTCACTCATTAGTCTATAGATCTCAGCTGGGAGCCCATTGGGGCCCGCAGCTTTCCTGTTCTTACAGCGAGATATAGCTTCCCTAACCTCCGCTTGAGTGATTTCCTGATCTAATTGTTGTTGATGTTCAGACTTCAGGGAAGGAAGAGAGATATCCTCAAGCCAGCTCTGGACATTGGAGTTGTTCACCCTTTTATCCTCATGATAGATGTCTTGGAAAAAGGTCTGGAATGCATTGCAGATTTCCTCATCAGAGGAAAGAGTAACACCCCCACTGATGATTTCCTTAATGTGGTTTCTAACCCGATCTGATTTGGATTTCCACGAGAGGAGCTTCCCGGCCCCTTCTCCATACTCGAAGTGGGCGATTTTACTTGCTTCCCATCTTTGAGTAAGCCTGGTGTGTAAGGCACTCTCCAATTGACCTTTCAAATTATCAAACTTGGTCTGGCGTTTTTTCTGGATTTCGGGGAGGACTTGGCAAATTAGATCGGCCTCCGCAGCCTTAAGCTTAGCTTCAATTGATGAGATCTCTTCTTTATATTTTTTATTTCTATAGCTCGACCTGCTTGTGATTTGACCTCGCAAGTACGCTTTTAAAGAGTCCCAAACAACTGAAATTGGAGCAGAATCTAAATTCATCCTCAGAAAACATTCAGTTTCCTGGGATAAGAAGGAAATCCCCTCTTCCTCCAAAAGAAGGGCACGGTCAAAAGACCATGACCTGGAGAGACTAGGTGTTGGACACTCTAAACCAAGCAAAATGCCAGAATGGTCCGAGAGGTGCGATGCCAAATAAGACATTTTTTTAACTCTACCTCTTAGCGATTGGCTTATCAACACATAATCTATTCTAGATTGGTGCCGATACTTAAAATTCCTGAACGAGACTCCTAACTGCTGGCCTGATCTTTCCCTCCATATGTCAGAGAGGGCGAATTGCTTCATAGCCCCCAATAAAAATTCCCGCGATTTAGATGGGACCTTGGCTCTACTATTTGATGACTTGTCTAGTAAGGGATTCAAGACGATGTTAAAATCTCCTACTATAACTACTGGGTCAGGGAGATCCAGGAAGTGAGAAAAGATAGTCTTGAGAAAAGAAGGGTCATCTTGATGGGGCCCGTAATAGCCGACCAAGGTAAATTGGATCCCCATAATAATAGCTTTCACAATGACCCATCTGCCACCTGGGTCAACTAGCTGTAGGAGGAAACGAGCTCTAGCTGATTTCTTAAATAGAATTAAGACCCCTCTAATATTTGCTAACTGACTAGTGCAAACATACGGGCCGACCCATCTTTTATTTTTCAAAAGAGTGACGACCTCTTCTTTAAGTAGATGCGTTTCCTGGAGGATAATGACCTGCGCGGGGGAATCCCCGAGATATTGGATAATCTTGTCTCTCCTTGGTCTGGTGCGCAGGCCATTGACATTCCAGGATAGAATCTGTATAGAACTCATGGTGGGTCGAACTGACGACCTGCCGCCAAGAGGGGAAATTGAAGAGACCAGCACCAGAGCCAACAAAATTATATGATTGTTGCTCTTAAAAATGAGATTGGTAAAATAGAAAAAAGGAGAATGAGGATTTTTTTTTTTTTTTTTTTTTACCCCACTGCACCCAACCCCAACCCCTGCACCCCTCCCGCCCCTCCCTCCACCCCTGGAGAACCCTTACCCCAATAATCTGGACAGATGTAGTCCAGAAGGTTGCATCCCAAAGATACCCGCCCCAACCGCCCTCAAACAAGTGAAAAGTGTGAAGAAACAAAAAGAAAACAAAAGAGAAAAGACCCTTCCAACCCCAAGTAACGATCAAGGGCACTTATTATTTTATATATATATTTTTTTATTTTAATTCTATATTCTTTGTGTCCCCCTTTATTTTTTGGGATTTCCTACCCTTAAATCTAAACTTTGTTGTTTCTATTAATAGTGGGTATAGATTGGGTTAGTATATTTTCAATTCAATTCAATTCCTTACTACTTTTATGCCACTTCCTGCTATTTCCTACCATTATTACGTTATCTATTGCTCTAACACCTTGGTCAATAATTGTCTATCAGTCAGGTGTTAATGGGGAAGAGAAAGAGAAGGGAGTGGAAAAGGAGAAAGAAAACAAACCGCTCTTGCTGGGAATGGCTACACTGGCGCGACCTAGGCTAAAGCCCAGACCGAGATCTTTTTTATGAAGCCCCCTTGCTGATTATATCCAGCAACTCGTCCGCCTCCTGGACTGATCTTAAATTATGCATTTTGTTGTTGTGCATTACTTTCAGGAAAGCAGGAAATTTCAGCTGGGCTACTGCGCCGTGTTTTTTAAAATGTTCTAGCTTCCTTCCCAGTTCCCACTGCCTATCCAGTGTAAGCCTGGAAAGGTCTGAGCAGATTTCAAACGAAAACTCTTTAGCCTTCACTGATTTCATTTTCAGCGCTAAATTGAGGATCTTTTCTTTTAAAGCATAAGTAAGGAAATTAATTAATATTTTCCTGGGCTTAGATCTATTGGGGTTCCTACGAAAGGGATCCCTATGTACCCTCTGTATGTCATGACTTAATACATCTTCTGAATCCTCAAGCTGTAAGGAGGTCTTAAGCAACGAGACAATATAGGGTCTAAGATCAGATCTTTCACTCCCTTCTGGGACATTCAAAATGCGTAAGCTGTTTCTACGAGCGTTATTCTCCAAGCTCTCCAATCTGTCACGCAGATCTACCCCTTCTTTCTTTAATGATGAAATGTCCGATTTTGCCATCCCAAGGTCTTCTTTTAATTCGCCGACGTTGTTTTCAAGGGTAACAGTCCTAGAGTTCAATAAATCCACTTTTTTTTCCAGAGATTCGCAGAAGCTTCTGATTTCTCCCTGGTTGACTGCAGAAACCGCGAAGTTTTTTTTATATCTTCAGACAGTGTAGTGAAGAGAGCTTCCAAGGCTGAGGATGAAGAACCAGCCGCCACTTGTTCCCCCCCAGGGCCGCTATTGGAAACGGCCGGTAACTGCAGCTGAGCCTGAGTATGAGAACTCTCTGGGAGGCTACTGGAAAGGCCGTCTGTGGCCGCAACGGGGTCCGAAACCATACTAGTATTGCCCTGCTGAGAGAACAAGTCCTTAACTGGCTCCATAACTCTCTCAGATGACACAGCCCGTGTTGGTGCGGAAGTATTTAAAATAGCAGGGCTTTTCCTACGGGTTTCGCCCTGTGTGGTAATGTCCAAAACCTCTGGTTGCACCCTGAAATATGAACGCAATGATGGAGTGACCCTGACTGCAGCGTTTGCGAGGTTGTGTTTAGGCCTCTTGGGTTTAATAGATCTGCCTTTGACTTGATGTGTCTGAAAGGCAGAACTACTAGTTAAAACAGGCGCTAGTAGGGGAAAAGGAGAAACTGGTGACACAGGTATAGCATTAACGTTATCAGCATTAACATTAACATTATCAGCATTTGTGTCGTGGTCAAACTCGGGGGTCTTGTAGGAATTTGCAGAGTCCTTGTCGGAATTATTTTTTTGTGATGCCTTGGCAGGACCCAAACCACCCCCAGAACCCTTTCTGCGCCTCTTAGGACCCCCTTTAGTGACAATGGCAGGCTGCGGCGCTTTCAAAATGGGAGAGAAAACCACCTGTAAGGCTTGGGGAGTTTGAAATCCCAGGACCGACGTCTCCTGTGAAGGCTGTAGTATCAGGCGATCCGACCCCCCTTCAGCTGCCCCTGTACCTGGGTCCAACGATGGGGCTGTAATCACCGCAATCTCACCACGACCTTCCTGCTGATTCCTCGGCTCACAGGTCTGAAAGAAACCACTGATGCTGTCTCTGCCGCTGCTCCCCCGGAGGCAACCACGAGCGGCTGCTCTGCAACCCTTGCGGAGCTCCAGGGCGGCCTCAGACCAGCGAGGCAGAAAGGAGAGAACCGAGAGACGTCCCGCCTCACCTCGACACATCCCCAGCCAGGAACTCACAATAGTGCCGGTTCTTTAAAACTCCACGGCGAGCCAAAGAAAGGGAGAAAGCTCAGAAAAAAACAGAAAAACATAGGCCCGGAAGGTATGCTAGCGGTTAAAATGAGCAATTAAACCCGGCAATTAAACCCGGCAGTGGGAGCTCCGGGAGCAAGTGGCTGCTAGCTAGCAGACGCCATGTTCCCCCCATATTTAAACTTTACAGAAACACACAGATACTGGATGATGTCATCAGTGATATCATCAGTGATGTCATTTGAGATGTCATCAGTGATGTCATCAGTGATGTCCCTGACCATGTCATGAGTGATGTAATATGTGACGCCATCAGCAGTGCATTGCGGGGGCGCGAGTTATAGTTAGCTCAACTAACTATAACGGCCGAATTTTGCTGGTTTTGTACGAGTGAAATGTCCAACTAACTATAACGTCCCTGAAACCTGTGTTTTTTTCAGTGAATATATATATATATATATATATATATATATATATATATATATATATATATATATATATATATACCTACTGGCGTTCGCCAGTAGATAGTTATAGTTAGAACCTTGTTTCCATAGGAAAAGCATTTTTTGATGTGCCAATAACTTCGGCGCCGTATGACGAATCTTCACAAAATTTTCAAAATTTGGTAGAGAGATAACTCTTGGTCCAGAAAGCACGCTTTTTTTTTTTAAATGGTGTAAATCCATTCAGTAGTACTTGAGATATTTAAAGATTTACAGATATCGATATTTGAGAATTGTGAGATCTGATTGGCTGAGCCCTCAAAAGCACGAGCTTACCTCTGATTGGCTGCCAACACTTCAAACCAGGAAGTGTTGGTAGCAATCTTGTGACTCGGTACTGAGGGAGAAGGAAAAAGTTGAGAGTAACATTAAAAAAGAAGAAAAGGGGGCAGGGTAAAAACAGGCCTGGTCAGGGGGTCCCACAGAGACCCCCAGGGCCAAAAAAAGCTTCTTTTTTTTTAAACAAATTCGTCCGGATTCGCGCACCCAGTGCGACTCCGGCCAAAAATTTAAAAAAAACAATGCGCGGGCTCCCGCACTTCATTTTTTAAAGAACCTGGGTGGGCCAGGTCCCGGGGCAATCCTGATTTATGTAGCGGGGCCCCATGGGGGCCCCTGCAGCCCCGGGGATCGCCACCTCCCCGGAGCTTTATTATTTATGTGCAGGGGCACGCGGCCCCCCCACAGCCCCGGGGACAACCACCTCCCCAGGGCTCTCATACAAAAAATTGTGGGGGGCTCCTGTCCCCCACACTGCCCCGGGGACTGCCACTCCCCCAGGGCATCGGTAATTATGTGTGGGGGCCTCGCGGGCCCCCCCGAGCCCCGGGGACCGCTACCTCCTCGGGGCAAACTTTAGTTAAATACAGGGTCCATTGTGGGCCCCTAGCCCCGGGGACCACCACCTCCCTGGGGCTATGTATACGTTGGGAGGGGGGCCGCGCGGCCTCCCTCCTGGAGCCCTTCATGGCCCTGGGGACCGCCACCGCCCAGGGCCGGCTCCAGCAATGTCCCAGGGTGCCCACCCCCAGGACATTGCAGTTTGCAATGACAGGGCAGGAGCACGGCTCCCGCCCTGTCATTCCAAACTCTGCTTTGCTTCATGGAAGCGAGAGCAGAAAACCTGCTCTCGCTTCCATTAAGCCAAGCAGAATTGCTTTTTGGACAAGGGGAGCTGCAAGTCAGCAGCTCCCCTTGTCCAAAAGCAATGCCGGCTCCCGCAGGAGGGGGGAGCCGGCTGGGTTCGCAGGGGCATTGGGGCTCCCCCGCAGTCCCCAACGTAAGGGCCGGCCCCGGGGGATAGGGTCCCCGGGGCCAGAAGTGGCCCGGGGGGCCTCCCCTTTAATTTACTTTTTTTTTTTAAATACGGAAGGCCGGCCCCGGGGGATGGGGTCCCCGGGGCCATAATTGGCCTCTGGAGGGGGCCCACATGGCCCTCCTCCCAAAAAATAATATAAAAAACAACAAGGCTGGACAGGCCCCAGGGGATGAGGTCCCCGGGGCCATAATTGGCCCAGGGAAGGGGGGCCACATTGCCCTCCTCCCATAAAATTTAAAAAAAAATTAAAAAAGAAACCGGCAACTCGTCGGAGGCCCCGCTCCCTCCCTACATGACTCTGCAAACGCGCCTCCTGGTGTGCTCTGCATTGGGGGATTAATTCCCCATTGCTAGTGAGGGTCCTTGGGGGCCAACTAGGCCACCAGGAACCTCCAGTAAGCCCCACACAGCGGGATTGCTGAGAGGTGGTACGAGGCCACGCCCCTTTTTACACCACTCTGCAAGCGCGCCTCTTGGTGCACTGCTGGTGGGGTGATGAAGTCACCTTGTGTCCTGAGAACCTCAGGACTGAAGTGGACTTCATCCCTCACGCAGCAGTGCGCCAGGAGGTGCATTTGCAGAGTGGTGTAAAAAGGGGGCATGGCCTCGTACCACTCTTAGCAATCCAGCTGTGTGGGGCTTACTGGAGGTACCTGGTGGGCTAGTTGGCCCCCGGGAACCCTTAGTATTCAAGGGGACTTAATCCTCCAACTTACAACGCGCCAAGAGGCGTGTTTGCATAGTGGTGGAGAAAGGGGGTGTGGCCTTTAAAAAACCTTTGAAATTCACTGAAAAAAAACATAGGTTTCAGGGATGTTATAGTTAGAAATTAGCATTTAAAAAACCTTTGAAATTCACTGAAAAAACCATAGGTTTCAGGGACGTTATAGTAAGAAATTGGCATTTAAAAAACCTTAGAAATTCACTGAAAAAACCACAGGTTTAGGGACGTTATAGTTAGTTGGACATTTCACTTGTACAAAAATAGAGAAATTTGGCTGTTATAGTTAGTTGAGCTAACTATAACTCGCTCCCCCGCAATGCACTGCTGATGATGTCACATATTACATCATTCATGACATGGTTAGTGACATCACTGATGACATCTCAAATGACATCACTGATGACATCATCCAGTGACTGTGTGTTTCTGTAAAGTTAAATATGTTTTATATATGTATATATATATGCCAAGGTGTATTGAAGAATGATTGGGTGTATAAGTGTCTGAATGGATGATTTAGTAGGTGCGTGACTGACTGTATAAGTGAGTGATTAAACATGTCTTACTGAATGCATGGGTTAGTGACTAAACTGTGCGAATGTTGAGTTTTTCTCAATTTTGCTGTGAAATCGTGGGTGGATCAACTGATTTGTGGCAAAACTGGAAAAAAAACAAGCGCTGTCTCCTGACCTTGTTTGAAATGAGACCCCGGGTGGGCCAGGTCCTGGAGGCATTTTTTTAAAAAAGAAGGGTGCACTGGCCCCCTCCTAAGGCTCTTAAACCCCCAGGGGACACCTCCTCCCCAGGGCTTTATCTTTAAAAGTGGAGGGGGGCCATGCAGACCCTCTCCTGGGCTTTAAAGAAGCCTCAGGGACCGCCACCTCCCTAGGGCAATAAACTAGTATTAAAGGGGGCTGTTGGGGGCCCCATGGGTATCACCACCTACCTGGTGCCTATTACATAAATAAAACTGGGAGGGGGCTGCGCAGCCCCTCTCCCGGGCCATGCATGGCCCCGGGGACAACAGCCTCCGAGGGTCATCCCGTCAATACAGAAGGAGAGGGACTGCGTGGCCTCCATCCTATAGCCATTAATAGCCCTGGGGACAGCTACCCCCCATGTCCCCGGGTACCCATCCCTGGACATGGCTGTCTGCTCCGACTTAGCGTGAGCTTTGACAGCTCCTGCCAACTCAGAGGAAAACTCAAACTCTGCTCTCACCAAGCAAAAGCTGTGAAACCGTTCCCGCTTGCTGAGAACCAGAGTTTATGTTTGTTTTACTGCCTGCTGTCAACCAGGCAGGGAACAGACGAAAGGATTGCTCTCACAGACAGGGAACTGCATGTTTAGCAGATCCCTGTCTGTGAGAGCAATGCTGGCTGTCGCAGGAGGCGGGCAGCCGACTGGGACCGTGGGGACTTTGAGGGGGTCCTGGGGGAGCAGAAAAGAAAGTGGCAAAATAAAGGTCAGAAACGATCCCAAAAAGGCAGAATAAAGGTCAGCAACGAGCAAAAAGAGGCAAGATAAAGGTGATAAACAAGCAGGATATGGAGAATAAAGGTCAGAAACAAGCAGAAGGAGGCAGAATAGAGGTCATTAACGAGCAGAAAGAGGCAAAACAAAGGTGAGAAACAAGCAGAAAGAGGCAGAATAGAGGTCAGAAATGAGCAGAAAGAGGCAGAATAAAGGTCAGATAGGAGCAGAAAGAGCCAAAATAAAGGACAGAAATGAGCAGCAAGAGGTAAAATAGAGGTCAGAAACGAGTAGAAAGAGGCAAAATAAAGGTTAGAAACGAGCAGCAAGAGGCAAAATAAGGTCAGAAATGAGCAGAAAGAGCAAAATAGAGATAAAAAACAAGCAGAAAAAGGCAAATTAAAGGTCAGAAATGAGCAGAAAAATGCAAAATAGAGATCAGAAAATAGCAGAAAGAGGCAAATAAAAGTCAGAAAGCAAAATAAGCTGAATGAGGAAACAAAAAAGATCAGAAATGAGGTGAAAGAGGCAAAATAGAGATCAGATATGAGCAGAACAGGCAAATTAAAGGTCAGAAACAAGCAGAAAGAGACAAGATAAAGGTCAGAAATTAGCAGAAAGAGGCAACATAAAGGTCAGAAACAAGCAGAAAGAGGAAAAATAAATGTCAGCAACAAATAGAAAGAGGCAGAATAAAGGAAAGAAGAGAACAGAAATAAGGCATAAAACGAGCAGAGCCCACTCAGGCACTCATGCCCCCACTCACGGAACAACTCAGATACTCTCACAGCCATTCTTAGACCCATTCACTCATTCACCCACTCACAGACAAAATTAGATATTTACACCCACTCACAGACACAGTCAGGCAGTCATGCAACAACTTATACACTCATACTCTCTCTCACCCACTCACAGATCTACTCAGAGACTCACACACTTACTCACAGACCCTTTCAGAAACTCACACACCTACTCACAGGCCCAATCAGACACTTATTGTTGGACCTGGCCCTTTTTGCAAGGCCATCCCCAAACTTTTTCCTTCCTTCCTCCTATTTTTTCGACCTGCTTCTACCAGGTTTCGTCGTGTCTTTGGTACTGCAGGCGGTGAGGTACTAGAATGTCCAACGCTGGACTGACTCAGGTGGGAAGAAGAAAGCATTGCCTGATTTAAAATTAGCACACATGTACCTAATCTATTCTGCACATATTTCAGCTGCCTGGTGTGAAACTCTTCAAAGGCAACTTGAAAGTTTCTCCATACTTTTTTCTTCAAGGAAAAATAGCACAACGCTCGGCCTATACAATTTGTGCCCAATGAAAGATACTATAAAAGACATCCGGGAGGGGGCCGCCCCGGCTGTGTTTATTCCATGAGCCAGCAAATCTCTCGCATTTGTGCATTTCCTGTTCCTGAACTTTCAACACCGGCACTTTCAGGAACCTGGCTATTACTCTTAATTTTGCAATTGATTAAATGCTTGACAGTGATGTGAACAATATATCATTTTAATGAAAGCTTAAGACTTTAATTCCCAATCAAAGTATGAGAAGTTTAAAAGATAGAGCATGGATGTGACCAGCACCAACATTTCTCAAGATGGTAGTAATAAGGGCCGCTGATGTGCTTTTCCCCTGCTTTTAACTAAGATGCATCAGGAGCAAGGCTTAAAACTGCCCTAAATAAAAGTTTTCTCGAGAGTGTTGTAAAACAAGAAGCCACATGCAAAGAGGAAATGGGGCTGAAATGTATTCCATACCCTTAATAAAGGCTTCTGGTTTTTCTTCTCGATTGAAAAATTCTGACAATTTTAGATCAAAAGCAGTGGGTAACCCGTGCTGCACTCTGCCTTCGCAGAATGCATGTTACAGTGAAAGGTGTGCCTGGAGGGGCTTGGCTGTTCTGTATTTTCCTTTTGTGTTAATACTGCCAGTCTGCCACTTAAAACGTAGGTCGTACTTCTTCTTAATTATAATCAAAAAACATTTGTAAAGAACAACTGGCACCGATGCCCTTAATTGAGATGACCGTTTACCTCATCATTAGCAAGCATTCGATTAGGACGCGGGTTGTGGACTCCTGAGTGCAGTAGCACATGCAGTCAGTCACTGTGAGTGCTTCCTTCCTGGTCTTTGGTGCAGGTGTGCCTAACCATGCCCGGAGGGTTATAAATATTGTCATTTCACTTTCATTGTCAGCAATGTAAGTAACATTGTGCCGCTTGTGGGTGCAGCATTCCTCAGCTGTGAACTTTAAGGTAAATAGTGTGCATGGGCTCATCCCTACTAATGTGTTTCTCATGCTCATCCTAAGAGCTAATCCTTTTTTTTCTTTCTGAGACAGTGAAGAAAGGACTCAGAGTGACAAAGGAGGCTTTAACTTTGCTTTCTGTTTTCCCAACTTGGGTGGCCGACGATACTACGTCCACACGCGGAACTCTGTGCAATTCGGCAGAGTTTTTCAGTAACTCTGCGGAATTCCATGGAGTGAAACTCCACTAACTCCGCCCACCCCTAGTGTTATGTACAAATGCTTTACACATTGCCTCTGACATATGTCTGACTACTCGTTCCAAGCTACCAAGGTGGGGAGCAGGGGTTATCTTGGGTGTGTAATTTCCTTATCCTGACTAGAAGGAAGGGTATCTACTTGGACAGGGTGTATACCACTGCCAACTAGAGACCCTCATTTCTAACATTGGTGGTCAGTGGTGGGATTTGGACGTGTATTTGTAATTGACATTCAGTGATCAGTGTGCACTACTGTTGAGTGCAGACCATTACACAACCACTTACTGTTTTTCCCTTTTATGTTCTCTGGTGTCCTCCTCGATGTATTGTTGATACTTGGAACTCTGGTTGGTTGTTGCACCTGTGAGGCCATGACAAAATGGGGATCAACTTTTGGCACCTTTACATCTACACTATGCGGGAGCTAAAAGTCTTTTGCAAGGAGAGGGGGTTGCCTGTGAAAGAATATTCAGAAGGCGAGATCTTGAGGCAGGTCTGCATTGCTATGAGGAAACCATTTTTTCTGCAACCCTACCAGAGGATTCTGAGAAGGAGGACTTCTCTGAAAGAGAGTGCAGTGACCCTGAGAGAGAAACATAAAGAGAGAGGGATGGAGTCTCGGTTCTGAGCAGAGGCAGAGAGAGCTATACCAGGAGCTGAAAGGGCCTTAGCCAAAGAAAAAAGGTCTGACAAAGCTTTTGGGAGTGATCCTGAAGGGGGTGGCTCAGGTTTTCCCCAACCAAGTGAGGTAGGGGAGATTTGTAGTGACACAGATAGGTCCCAGTGTAGTGTGATGGGTGGGAGTGGGCTGAGACCCAGGTTGTCCAACACCAAGTCCCAGGGCCTGGTTGGTTCCATGAGTGAGCACCAGGAGAGAGGCCTAGTCTGTACCTGGAGGCCTCCCCTGAGGGGGTTCCCAGGGTGTCAGGTGAGCTGGGGTGAGGTGGTTGTCACAAGCATCCCCCAGTTCTGGTGTCTGGCAGCACCACTCCATGTGGGAGCGTGGATGAGTCCAGAGAAAGGGGTGGGGGGATGGCCCCAGTGGTATGACCAATGGGTCAGGGGTTGACAGCCCTGAGGTCATAGCACCCCAGGACTGACCATGGTAAGGCCACTTCTGGATTGAGGGGTCTTCATGCACTGTTAGGTGGACATGGAGCTGAAGACTAGCACCCGGCAGACTCTCACATAAAACATGAAAAATGTGTTCCCCTTGGGGGGGGTGTACTCCCCCAGAAGTCCTGGTGTGCCAGGCACAGGTCCGACCTAAGGGTACAGACCTTGGATTGGAGGACCAGGATCAGGGTCTCCCCCTGACCTGCAGGAGGGGGTGACTGCTAGCAGTGTCCCCACGTTTTATCTTCTGGGGGTACTCCTCCAGGTGGGAGGGTATGGAGCCCCAGAGGGAGGGGTAGGTGAGCTGCAAGTTAGCACCCCTGAACTAGTGAGAGAATTGTGCAGGACGCCTGCCACAGGAACCCTGACAATGCTGGATACCGTGGGGGCACTCCAGGAGGGAGGGGGCAGAACCCTAGAAGGGGAAGTAGTGGGAGGGAAGCTTTGCCCCTGGCTCCTGTCCAACCTCAGAGTACAGACCCTGGGCTGGAGCACCAGGGTCAGGATGCCACCCATGACCTGGTGGGAGGCAGAGTGGACAAAGGGTGCCAGGCACCTTGGGCTACCACCCCCAACTCTGAGAAACCACAGAAGTTAGAGAGCCCTTAAAGGCAATTGGGCTGGCACACATCACTGACAGCTGTCAATGGACTCTTTGGGTTGCTGCCCTGGTGGACAGTGATGCGCCTGAGTGGAGACAGGAGTCACACCCCGAGGTGGACTGGGCCACACCACTGTGCTGGCCATGGTGGTACTGTCTACCCACTGGGAAACATCTGTGAGCAAAGTAGGGCTGGGTGATGAACAGACGGGATCCACAGGTAAAGAGAAGGGTTCCCCATGGGTTAGCTTAGTGGTCTCTGAGAGTATGGATAAAGGGATCCAACTGGGTTCAGAGAGGCGTAAAACTGGAATATACCCCTGCTGTTGGGGGTTTGGGTCCATGTTCTATTGCCCCAATCAGGGAAGTCCATCAAGGTACTGATTGGTCTATCCTGGCTTTAGGCCGGAAGGGGGTTGTGTTGGACCTGGCCCTTTTTGCAGAGTTACCTTCAAACTTTTTGCTTCCTTCCTCCTTTTTTCTCGAACCTGTTTTTGTTGGCTTTAGGACTCTGGGCACTTCCCCACTGCTGATCAGTGTTAAAGTGCATATGCTCTCTGTGTAAATTGTGATTATGATTGGTTATCGATGATTGGCACATTTGATTTTCTGGTAAGCCCCTAGTAAAGTGCACTGTGTGTGCCCAAGGCCTGTAAATCAAATGCTACTAGTGGGCCTGCAGCACTGATTGTTCCACTTAGACAAGTAGCCATTCAAATGTTTTTCAGACCTGCCACTGCAGTGTCTGCATGCACAGTTTTAACCTGCCATGTCGACCTGGCAAGTGCACCTACTTGCCAGGCCCTAACCTTCCCTTTTCTTACATGCAAGTCACTCGCAATGTAGGCCCAAGGTAGCCCCATGGGCAGGGTGCAGTTTATGTAACAGGCAGGACATGATAGTGAAATACTGCAAATTTAGTTTTTCACTATTGTAGGACTAGCTCTCCCATAGGTTATCATTAGAGTTGACTTGTAACATCTTACAAGTGTAACTCTCAATTGCGAACAGCTAGAGAGTTGGAGTTAAGGTTCTCTGAACTTAGAATTTAAAAATGCATTTTTTAGTGAAGATGGTTTTTAGATTGTGTGCTTACCATTCTGTGTGCCTCTGTCTGCTTGTGGAATCAATGTCTGGTTTTAGACTGACAGGGGCTGTTTGTGCATTCACTCCAGACACTCACACAAAAGGAGATGAGGTGTCCCCTACATATGCTGATGAGTCATCCAGGTTAGAGTGGTGGGAGTTGTTGTCACTACCACCTGAATAGGCTGTGGCTGCCTTACACAATGCTGTCTCCACACCCTGCAGTGTGGCTGGACCAGGGAGGACAGAACTGGTTTTGCTGAGAAAAAGAGATGTTCTGAACAAAGACTTCAAAGAGCTGCCAGGAGGAGTACTGCTCCTTTGCTGTGTGTTGCTTTGTTGGGTTGGCCTGCAGCTGCTGCTTCTTCTGTGGGCAGTGGAACGACTGGACTTTTGCCTTAATGGGGTATCCTGCTTATGAAGATTCTCCAAGGGCTTGATGTAGACCTTGCCTCCTGTTAAGACGTCTCAGGAACACTTTGATTTCACCTGCAGGTTCCTTGAACTCCACTGCTGGGAGTTCTGACCTGCCTTGTGGTGCCAAATCCAGTTCTGGGCCCTTGGAGGTTGGTCCTGCTGCAAAGAACTACAAAGAACTGAAGAAACCTGCAAAATCAACACTTTGCTCTTCTTGCAGCCGTATTTTCCAATGTAGCACTACCGCATGGGAGAAAATGCCGACGCACAGCCCCATGCAGTCAAAGAAACCGATGCAGCACCCGTTCAGTTGTCCTGAAGAACCACTGCATGCCATGTCCAATGCACCGGTCTCCGAAGTCTGAGACCTCCGAACCTACTCCTACGCATCGTGGGACCACGGCTGAAGAAATCAATGCAGCACCTGTTTGCCACCTCCACATCGACCTCCAGCGCATCTTGGAGTTCCACACAACGTGGGCGCCACACATCACCGATGCAGCACCCACAGACCAGAACCATCTTGGAATCTACACCTCACTTTCCCCTACAGTCCGTATTAAACGCATCACTTCTCCTGCGTGCAGCAAAACTGTCACATCACCTCCACAAGGACTCAGGAACTGACGCACTGCTGTGTTTTCTGATGCTTCCCTCATCTGCAGCTGTTTTGCCTTGTGCATTTTGACACATTTGAGGTACTTTGTGTAAAAATCACGCATCTATAGCTTTTTATGGACAGAATTGCTTAAAACCTTTTAAACGTCATATTTTAAGTTGTGTATGTTGGATGTTTGTTGTTTTGGTCTTGTTTGGTTTAGATAAAGATGCCTTATTTTACTAAACTGGTGTGGTGTCCATTTGTGGTGTTTTTACTGTGTTACTGTGTGTGTTATGTACAAATGCTTTACACATTGCCTCTGAGATAAGCCTGACTGCTCATGCCAAGGTACCAAGTGGGTGAGCAGGTGTTATCTTGGGTGTGTAATTCCCTTATTCTGACTAAAATGAAGGGTCCTTACTTGGACAGAGTGCATACCACTGCCAACCAGAGACCCACATTTCTAACACTCATATACTCACTCACAGCCCCACTCATACTCTCTCACAGCCACTTACAAACCTATTCAGACACTCATACACCCACTGAGACACTCATGCACACACTCACACACTCAGTGTCAAAGGTTAGTGGCTACAGTTAGGTAATAAGATTTAAAAAACCTTACAAATTCACTCAAAAAACTAAAGGTTACAGGGACATTATAGTTAGGACATTGAATACAGAATCCTTAGAAATTCACTGAAAAGACCAAAGGTTATAGTGACGTTATAGTTAAGCTCAGATTTCACTGATACAAAATCAGTGAAATTCAGCAGTTATAATTATCTGAGCTAACTAGAACTTGCGCCCCCGCAATACACTGCTTATGACCTCACATATTACATCACTCATGACATGGCCAATGATCTCACTGATGACATCATCCATAGAATCACTCACACACCCACACACACCTCAATACAACCTCTCATACTCCCACTCCTACACAATCCCTCACATACCAGTTCACACATCCACTCACTCACACAGCTACTCATGCATTAACCCACTCACCAAAACAGGCACTCACATATCCAGTTATCCAAACATACAGATACTTATACACCCACTCACACACCCTTACAGCTACTCACA
Source organism: Calotriton arnoldi (assembly GCA_963921515.1). Classification (NCBI taxonomy): domain Eukaryota; kingdom Metazoa; phylum Chordata; class Amphibia; order Caudata; family Salamandridae; genus Calotriton; species Calotriton arnoldi. The sequence continues at coordinate 387,295 of CAWUFW010014374.1, read as the reverse complement.
AACCCACTTAATCACCCATACAAAAACTCACTCAGCCACTTACTCACCCATACTTACTCACACACCCACACACTCATACCGTCACTCACACTGCCACTCACCCACTAAACCACTACTCATTCCCACTCACTTACCCATACAGCAACTGACAAAGCCACTCACTCACCCATGCAAGAACTCACATACCTAGAGAACCACTTACATACCCATTCATACATCCATTCAACTACTCACACACCCACTGACTCACCTTTACAGCCACTCACACATTCACTCTGCAATACAGCCACTCACACCCACTCACTTACCTATAAACACACTCAAACACATACTCACTCACCCATACAGCCACTCATACACCCACTCCCATACCCATACAGCCACTCACACAACTACTCAGTCACCCATAGAGCCACCCACACAGCCACTCACACACCTATGCAGCCTCTCATACAGCCACTAACCCACCCACAGAGTCACTCATACACTCACTCGCTCTCCAATACAGCCACTCACATTGCCACTCACTTACCCATACATCTACTCACATAGCCAAAAACACATCCATGCAGCCACTCATACACCCACACACACACTGATACAGAGAGTTACACAGCCACTCAGATGAGATATGTTAGAAATATGTTAGAAATAGTGTGACTAATTAATAGCACTGAAAGAATAGTAATTTAACTTAAGCTGTAGCTTAGTATATAATTTTAAGTCTCACAAAAGGTTACGAAACACTTATTTGAGATATCATCAGTGATGTCATCAGTGATGTCAACGACCATGTCATGAGTGATGTAATATGTGTGGTCTTAAGCATTGCAATGTGGGGGCATAAGTTAAAGTTAGCTCATGTAACTATATATGTTGCCAATAGGTAGTTATAGTTAGGACCAAAGTTTCCATAGAAAAAATGTTTTTTGTTTTGCCAATAACTTTGAAGCCACTTGACGAATCTTAATGAAATTTTCAAAAAAACGTCCCATTTTTGGTTTAGCTGCTGTGTTGAAGTTTGGGGATCCGTCAAGCGGGGGCTGAGAAAAACGGGGGTCCTAAAATGCATTTTCCCAATGTTATGTCTATGAGAATCTTTAATTTTTTGAACAGGACTACAGCCAAACGCCTGAATGTAATTACACCAAATTTAGCAGAAAGCCAGATGTTGGTCCAGAAAGCGTGCTTTTTGTGATTTGGTGTAAATCCGTTCAGTGGTTTCAGAGATATTTATGTTTAAAAAATATAGATATCTGGGAGCCCAATAGCCTACTGAGACCCTACAGAAATGTGATTGGCTGCCAACACTTCAACCAGAAAGTGTTGGCAGCCATCTTGGCTCAGTTGAACCGAGTCCCACAAAAAAATTTAAAAAAGGGGGCAGGGTAGAAAGACCCTGACCCCTTATGACTCTCAGGGCACCATGGGACCACTAGCGTCACAAAAAGCATTTTCTTAAAAGAAATTCAGCGGGATCCATGGATTCGGCTAAAAATGTTTAAATAAAGCGTGGACTCCTGTGCTTCATTTATTGTCTGCCCCTGGGTGGGACAGGTACAGGGATTATGTGTAGATATGTAGAATGGGCAAATGGGCCCCCTCCTAGAATTCCTAAAGCCCCGGGACCGCCACCTCCTCCGGGCATGTTCCAATATTTATGCGGGGTTGCCCTTGTGGCAACCCCCACACCCTGAGAACTGCAACCTCCCTAGGGTAAGTTTTTTAATAATGTGGGGGGACTCGCACGGCACCCCCATAGCCCTGGGGACCCCCATCTCCCCAGGGATAAACAACGGAAATGTGGGGGGCCATACGCTGCCCCCACAACCCCAAGGCACTGCCACCTCACCTGGGCTAAGTATAATATTAATGCGGGTGGCTCTGGCCCCACTCTGCAGCCCCGGGTATGCCACCTCCCTGGGGCAAATGCTAAAAATTTAAAGTGGGGGGCTGCATGACCCCCGCAGCCTGGGGACCACCACCCCCCCAGGGCTAAAACAAAGAAAGGAGTGGGGGGGTGTGGCCCCCCTCCTGGAGCCCTTTAAGGCCCTGGGTACCTCCACCCACCAGGGCCGGCTCTAGCAATGTCCCAGGTTGCCCACCCCCGGGACATTGCAGTTTGCTATGGCATGTAGGGAGCACCACTCCCAAACACTCCGTTAGTGAAAGCAAAAGCAGAAAATTCTCTTGCTTGCTGAAAGTGGAGCATGTTTGTTTCCCTGCCCACTGTCAGGTGAGCAGGGACACAGACACATTGCTTTGAGATCCAGGGAGCTGCATGTTCAGCGGCTCCCTAGATCTCAAAGCAATGCTGGCTCCTTCTGGAGGCAGGGTGCTGCCAGGGAACGTGTAAGACTTGAGGCTCCCCTGCAGTCCGCAATGTTTAAAATGTGGGCTCCCTGGGTGGGACCAGGGTACCCACACTACAGGCCGGGCCCTGGGGATGGGGTCCCAGGCGGAAATCGGTCCGGGAGGAGGGCCACAAAGTCCCCATCGCCATTCTTAACATGCCCTGGCCCAAATCGGCCCAGGGAAAGGGGGCTACGCAGCCTCCATTCACTTTGAAAAAAAAAGGCTGTCAAGTTGCCGGATGTCGCGCCCCTTTCACCACCACTCTGCAAACACTCCTCTCTGTGCACTGCTGGTAGGGGATGATGTCCCCTTGCCTCCTGAGGGCCTAAGGACTAAAGTAGACTTCTTCCCCCAAGCAGCAGTGCACCAGTAAGCACTTTTGCAGAGTAGTAGAGAAAGGGGGCATGGACTCTGATGACCTATCAGCAATCCAGCTGTGTGGGTCTTACTGGAGGTAACAGGAGGGCAAGTTGGCCCCCGAGGACCCTCAAGAGCCAAGGGGACTTCAGCCCTTGACTAGTAGTGCTCCATGAGGCACGTTTGTAGAGTGGTGGAGAAACGGGGCACGGCCATCGAAAACCTCTCAGGAAACCCACTGTGTGGGACTTGCTGGAGGTAACAGGAGGGGTAGTTGGCCCCCCCAAGGACCCTCAATAGCCAAGGGGACTTCATCCAACTACTAGTAGTGCGCCAGGAAGCACGTTTTCAGAGTGGTGGAGAAAGGGGGCATGGCCTCCTATGAGGTCTTAGCAATCCCGCTGTGTGGGACTTACTGGAGGCAACATGAGGGGTAGTTGGCCCTCAACGACATCCCTGGGGGCCAATTACCCCTCCTGTTATCTCCAGTAAGTCCCACACAGTGGGATCGCTAAGAGGTCTTCTGAGGCCATGCCCACTTTCTCCACCAATCTGCAAACGCAGCTCATGGCGCACTACTGGTTGGGGGATGAAGTCCACTTTACTCCTGAGGGACCTTGGGGACCAAGAAGCCCTCCTGGTAACTCCTGTAAGTCCTACACTGCTGGATTCCTTAGAGCTGGTCGGAAGCCTTGCCCCCTTTTTCAACCACTCTGCAAACGTGACTACTACTTAAAAAACCTTCTAAATTCACTGAAAAAACAAAGGTTACAGGGACGTTATAGTTAGGAATCAGCATTTAAAAAACCTTCGAAATTCACTGTAAAAAGTCAAAGGTTTCAGGCACATTATAGTTAGGAAATGGATAAAAAAAACTGAAAACTTCACTGAAAAAACAAAGGTTAGAGAGACGTTATCGTTAGCCTCAGGTTTTACTTGTGCAAAACAAGAGAAATTCAGCAATTTGAGTTAACTGAGCTAACTATAACTTGTGCCCACGCATTGCACTGCTTATCACCTCACCTATTCTATCACTCATGACATGGTCTGTGACATCACTGATGACATCTCAAATGACATCACTGATGGCATCATCCACAGAATCTCTGACGTACCCACTCACACCCCCATATAACCTTTCATATACCCACTCCAACTTCCAAACTACCATTCTCAAACCCATACCAGTACTTACACAGCCACTCACTGATTCATAGCACTACACACAAATCTACTCACTCACCCATACAGCCTCTCATACACCCACTCACTCACTAATATGCACTGTCACTGTCACTGACATATGCACTCATATACCCGTACAGCCACTCACACACTGAGTCTGTCACCCATAGAGCTACTCACACACCTACTCACTCACCCATACAGTTAATCACACAGCCACTTTCTCACCCATACACTTACACTCACTTACTAATACAGGGGCCGATTCACAGAACTAATCTGAGATAAAATCCTAAACTTACTACTTTTGGTATTCACAGAAGGCATTTAATAGTAATAAAGTTAGGACTCCTAACTTTACTACTACTAAACTGAGATAAAATCCTAAACTTACTACTTTTGGTATTCACAGAAGGCATTTAGTAGTAGTAAAGTTAGGACTCCTAACTTTACTACTACTAAATGCCTTTTGTGAATACTAAAGCCAGTAAAATTAGGATTTTGTCTCAGTTTAGTAGTAGTAAAGTTAGGAGTCCTAACTTTACTACTACTAAATGCCTTCTGTGAATACCAAAAGTAGTAAGTTTAGGATTTTATCTCAGATTAGTTCTGTGAATCGGCCCCACAGATACTAACAAGTACTCACTCACTGAAACAGTCTCTGACACAAGCACACACTCACCCATATAGCCACTCTCACAATCACTAACTCACCAGTCCAGTCTCTCAAATACCCCAACACTCACCCATACTGCCTTTCACATATGTAGTTATCCATATACCACTGACACATCTACCCACACAGCAACACAGCCATACACACTCTCACTCACCCATGCAGCCCTTCACAGACACACAAACTAACCATACAGCCACTGACTTACCCACTCATTCATTCATACAGGCAGTCACACACCCCTTCACCCACCCACACAGACACCCATACTGGTACTCAGATTACCAATCACTCACTCATACAGCCACTCACGTATCCACTTACACTCCCATACAGCCACTTAGACACCAACTGACATACTGATACAGACATTCACACAGCCAGTCACTCAACCATATATTCACTGAGTCACCTAATCACTCACTTATACAGTCAGTCACTCACCCACTGAATCATCCATACAGGCACTCATACACCCACTGATTCACCAATGCACCTCGGTATATATAACACTCATAAACCTTTTAAAAACACACTCTCTGGATGATGTCATTGGTGATGTCATTTGAGATTGTCATGAGTGATGTAATATCTGAGGTCCTAAGCAATGCATTGCGGGGGCGAGAGTTATAGTTAGCTCAGCTAACTATAACTGCTGAATTTCTTTGGTTTTCTACGAGTGAAACCTGAGCCTAACTATAATGTCTCTGTTACCTTTGGTTTTTTCCAGTGAATTTCTAAGGGTTTTGAAATCCATTTCCTAACTATAAGGTACCTGTAACCTTTGTTTTGTTCAGAATATATATATATGAAGAAGGTGTGTGAGACACTGAAACACGTTGGCAAGTGAATGCAGAGCAGCGGTGCCAAGGAGATTGAAAAGGAAACTCCTGTTGGGCAGCTACTTACCGAGTGCTTTGCCAAGCTTTTGGGCGATTGTATTAACTAAAATAATAATATATATATATATATATATATATATATATATATATATATATATATATATATATATATATATATATATATATATAGTTACCCAAGTTAACTAAAACTTACATTGGTGATCACCAGCATGTTGTTATAGTTAGGACCTAGTTTCTATGGGAAAGCGTTTTCTTTGTTGCTAATAACTTTGGCTTCATTTGACAAATCTTAACGAAATTTTGAAATCTAGGTTGCCTGTCACTTCAGCTACTGTCTGGAAAGTTTTGAGGTGATCCATTTAGCGGGGGCTGAGAAAAAAGGGGGGCCCATCAGGTGTTTAACATGCAATTTCCCTTAGGGATTTAAGACATGACTACAGCCTGAACTGCTGAACGTAATTACACCAAATTTGGCAGAAAGCTAGATCTTGGTCCAAAAAAGGACTTTTGTGATTTGGTGTAAATCTGTTCAGTAGTTTTGGAGTTATTTAAGTAAAAATATTTATGTATATCTAGAGACGTGGATCCGCATGCCAAGAGCAATGCCATTATTTGCTGGCCACAACCTGGGAGGAAATGTTGTGCACCGAGTGGAAAATAAAATGTAAAAGTGATAGAATGGGTTGGAGTAAAGGCACCCTGATCCCATGGGACTGATGGAGGGGTCTGTGAGGGACACCTCATGGGCAAGAAATTGTTGAAAAATGTTTTTTTCTTTATCATGTAAGGATCCACAGACCTACTCACGGATTCGGGTAGATTCAGGGGGATCTACAGACCAACATACACCCACTCACAGACCCACACATCTACTCACACACTCACTCACACACTCACACACCCACTTACATATCTATACAACCACTCATACACCAATATAGCCTCTCACACACCCACTCACAGACCCACAAAACCACTCAAACACCCACTCACAGACCCACACAGCCACTCTAACACTCACACAACCACGTAAACACCTATACAATCACTCACACACACCCATACAGCCACTCAAACTCCCACTGACAGACCTACAAAAACACTCACACACCCACTCATGGACCCATACAGCCATCAGCCACTCACATACCCACTCCCTCACCCACTCACATACCAACACAAGCACTCACACACCCGCTCACACACCCATACAGCCACTCACACACCCACTCACAAAACCACTTATTCACACAGCCCTTCACACACCTACTCACACCCCCACACTGCTAGCCCCATACCCACTTATACACCCACACAGCCACTCACACACCCATTCAGCCACTGACACACCCACACACAGGCAGTGATACACTTATAGAAATTGCAATAGCATGTTTGTATTAAACATGTTGTTTTTTAGTATTGAATGTGTGCAATATAAGTGGCAGACCCCGTATTTGTCCAAGAATACACATTGTATCCACAGATCCATAAAATTAATTTAAAAAAAAGAAAGACTTGGTGCATTGCATTTATAGAAAGACTACATAAGTTACCTTACCTTAGTTTAAAAAAAATGTATTTTTAAAATACATAATAAGAATGAATGTGTGCATAAAATGTATTTATAAACTTGTGGAAGTGTATTTTAGTAAACTGAACTTATGGGCCAAATTGTAGTACAATTTATATTACAACAAAAACTGTGAAATTCACTAAAAAAACAAAGGTTACAGGGATGTTATAGTTAGGAAATAGGATTAAAAAGCCACAGAAATTCACCGAAAAATCCAAATTTACAGGGACGTTATAGTTAGGACAAAAAAGGCTAATTTGTCCTAACGGACTTCTTGGCTTGTAACTCCTCCCATTGCAGACAATACTTATCTGTGTTTGTAAACATGCCAGAACATTGTATGCAAGGAGGACAAACCAAACGATTTTTTCTTCATCGGTGGAAAAAAGTGTTATATGCAGTAGCGGCCCGTGGTGGGAGTTCTGCCGGGCGGTGACATGGGGTGGGGGAGGGGCAGGGTGGGGGGTAGTAAAGTACGGAATACAGCAGAATAGAGGTAAGTAAATATATAAATAAATAAAACGAATTTCGTTGCGCGCGCTGCATCGCATTTGGCGATGCAGCACGTGCACCGAAATTCATTTGATTTATTTATATGTTTACTTACCTCTATTCGGCCGTATTCCGTACTTTACTACCCCCCACCCTGCCCCACATCACCGCCCAGCAGCACTCCCACCACGGGCCGCTACTGGTTGTATGGGCCAATTTAAGTTTATTCAGGACCTGGAGCTGCCTTGAACCTAGTTGCATTTTTAGTCTTCTTGGAAAATCCATTTCTAATAACAAATACTTTATCAACTACTGCTGCTTATTTTGTACTCTGTAAAGCCCAATGATCAATATCTTCATGCTGTATTACATTAAAATCATGAAAGAATTTAAAAACGTCGCATGAAACAAACAAGTAGTCAATAGGGCAGTGATGAGATCCAAACCAAAAAGTTTTCTTGCCGGAGAGTCCGAATCAAAACAACCATTAGGATTAATAGTTCATTTTTGCTTAACCAATCACACATAATAGGTAGATCATTTGAAGACAGCACTGTAGGGATAACTGGAAAACTGCATTAGGGATATTGTAGATTTCAACAATGTCATATAGTACATCATCTATTTTCCTCTGGTCACCTGCCTTGATCATGGAATCCATCGCATTCAGTTGGGCCACTCACGGGTCCAGATCTATTGGTCTATTTAGCACATCTCGCACTACCTCATTAATAGCTTTCCAATATCTTGCAGTCGCCTGGCACTCCCAAACTGTGCGAAAGAAGATCCCAAGAGAAGACTTATACCTGGAGCACGCTGGGCTCACTGATCATTTCATTTGCCAAAGTTGATGTGGAGGGTTATTGAATCTGTGTAGGTACTTAAAATGTATTAAACAAAATTTCACCAATATCTCCAACTGACGGGGTGCCATCTTGACCTCAACCCACTCCTCATCCTCAAGGACACCCTGATCTGCCTCCCATTGGGCCTGTAGTTTAAACAGGGGACCTGGGGAGTTATTAATAAGTGAGATTTATAGTGTGGAAATGTCCCCTCTCCCACGTGTATCAAGAATAGGGTGGCATTGCAGGGGGATCTGTTATGGGAGGGAGGCAAGTCTGTCGTGATAAATGTCCAAAGCATGTCATAGCTGTAAGTAACAATAACATTGTGACCTATGGAGGTGGAAGTCAGCTGCCAGGTCCTGGCATGATGTAAGGGCACCACTCCTCCACACATCTCCCAGTGTGGAGAGTCCTGTCAAGTTCCATTTGGCAAAGCTGGCTAGACCTCAGCTGTGGACAACAAAATTGCCTTGCCAATGCAGGGTCACTGTTGTCAATTTCACATGCCAATGTATGTGCTTTAGCGCAGTGAGCCAGCATAGGAAGGGAAGGCGAGTAACAAGAGGGAGCCCATATGATGGCAACTTACCATACAGCAAGTTTAGGATTCCATAGGAGCTGAGGAGCACATGCTGTAGGCGTTTGGTTGGGTCATTTATACCCCCATGTAGCGAGTGGTCTGCTGGCACCAGTAGAGATGCCCAATAATATAATTAATATCTGCCCATTCCAATCCTGCCTCAGATGGGGACATTCTGCACTTAACAAACGATACTCGCAGGGTTTTATTGGCCCATAGAAAGGCCCCAGTTTGGGTATGGAAGCTTGAGAAGATGGTTGGGGGAGAGTGTATGGATAATGTTGCAAAGATGTAGAGGAATCATGGGCGAGAAATCATTTTGAAAAGTGCACCCTTACTCGCCATGGTCAGTGCAAATGATGCCCATGTCTCAAATTCATGTTTTATCCTGCTGAGTAACGGAACCACATTTAGGTCCTAGAATCACTGTTGGGAAAAAGCCACCATCATACCCAGGTAGCCAGGTAGTGGAAGCTGTCTCCCGCCAGCTGGAGTCCAGCATCAATCCATTCACACGCAGTCTCCCTCTCACAAGCACCAAAACTGACTTCCCCCAGTTCACCCAGAGCCCTGACTCAACCCTGTAAAGCCAGATGATTTCTATCAGACGTGTTATAGTAGTCTTTGCATTTTGAAGAGCATGTTGTCTGCATATAGGGAGATCCTGTCTTCCTGTCCACTGCTCCACTGGAAAACCCACACCCTAGCATCTACCCTGAGGACTAAACCTCAAGAGCAAAGAGCAATGAGGATAACGGGAATCCCTGTCGATGGCACAGCTTTATCGGGATGGGAGGGGAGAGAATTCCATTGACCCTAACCTGGGCCCATAGGTCTCTGTAGATCCACCCAACCAATGAATCGAGCCCAACTGCATTTTACGGAGCATTGCTGGCAGAAAAGGCCAATGGACGGTGTTGAACATTCGCTCCACATCGATTTACAGCAGAGCACTCTCCTCGTGCATCTCATCTCTCCACGCCAGTGCCAGATGAAGGTGGCAAATGTAGTGTCTAGAAATCCTCCCATGCATGAAGTCCTTCTGGTCTGAATAGACCAGTGAATGGAACACAGTCACCAGCCTTTTTGAATGTATTTTGGTAAGTATTTTCACCTCAACATTTATCAATGAAATGGGACGATACAAGGTGCATACCACATGAGGTTTTCAGGGCTTGAGGATGACCTTGATAGTCACAAGGAAATCTTCCACCACCAGGGCATCCTCAAATAAAGCCAGCAGATGTGGGGCAGCACGGAGGAGTTCCTCTTAAAGAACTCTGGGGGAAAGCCATTGGGGCCAGGTGTCTTGCACGATGGCATAGATGCAATAGCTTGCTGAACCTCCTACATTGTGATAGGTAGGTCACTGTCTGCCCTCTCCTTTCTAGAAAGGGTTCTCATCGGGAAGTCCACCACAATGGGCAATCTCTCTCAGTGGGGTCTCATGAGAGGCATAGAGAGCATTGAAATGAGAGGCAAAAGAGACGGACATTAGTATTGCTGCCCTGCTCACCCCCCCAGGTATGCAAATCATCAGGACAACTCTGCAGCCCCCACGCTGGCACACAGCCAGTGAAGTAGCTTCCTGGCCTTGTTCCTGAGTTCACATATCCCTCCCTGGGAGTGAAACCAGCTCAATCAGGATGAGTTCAAAAGCGTCTTCAGGAAGGCCAATATGGGTTGGTTTAACTGGTCTCTAGTCACAGGGCAAGAGTGGGCGGCCTCTGCAGGCTCAAGTTGGAGTATGTCTTGTTCAAGAGTCAACAAAGCCTCTTCGGTCACCCTTGTCCTACCTTTAATGCACGTTAAGGCCACCCCCTGGATATTGGCCTTATAGGCCTCCCATAGATTTGTTGGGGCAGAAACAGCACTGCCATTGCAGTCAAAGGAATCAACAAGACTGTCATGGCCATGATCTCTAAGGGACTGGTCAAGAAATCATCACAGATTTAACCTGGGCAGGTCCCGCTCTCCACCAGACGGTCACCAAAGGGGAGTGGTCTGAAAACCCCCCGGGGAGGATCCATATCTGTGAAATGGCCCCAACATTAGTGGTTGGGGCAAAAATATAGTCAAGGCGGGAGGCTGTACAATGAGCAAGGGAGTAGAATGCGTAATGACAGGAGTCTTAATGGTATTATCACCTCCACCCTGTCTAACAGTTGCTGTGGCCTACTGGTCTCCGACACTGGGCCCGATTCACAAAGGTAAACAAAGACAAAAGTCTAACTTTATGATTTTTGGTATTCACAAAGGGAATTTACGAGTAGTAAAGTTAGACCTTTGTTTCAGTTTAACTTAAGTTTTTGTCTTAAGTTTAACTGAGACCAAAAGTCTAGTTTCAGTTAAACTTAAGACCAAAACTTAAATTAAACTGAGACAAAGGCCAAACTTTACTACTCGTAAAAGCCCTTTGTTAAAACCGATAATTGTAAAGTTAGACTTTCATCTCAGTGTACCTTTGTGAATTGGGCCCTGAGTATTTATCCAACCTAGGATGCATTATTGCATATAAAGTCCGCCCCACAATAGTAAACCACTTGGGAGCAGTTGCCAAAAGGCAGAAGACCTCTTCCAGAGTTGAGCCTAGCAACTGATGTGGGGCATACAAACTAACAAAAGTCCACAGGCTGTGGTCTAGCAATCCAATGAGCAAAACATAGCAACCAAGGGGGTCATTAGAGACTCGCTGTACCACCATTGGAAAGGTTTTCCATGATAAAATAGCCACCCCCCATGAGCCCCGCATGGAGCTCAAGTGATATACTCTACCATAGCCATGTCTGCTTAAAAGGAACAGTTCGCACCCAGGAGGCGTGTTTCTTGGAATAGAACAGCTGGATGGAGCTGCTTGACATATAGAATAACCGCACCGTGCTTACATTTATTATTTAGTCCATTGATGTTCCGGGTGAGTATGATGTGTCTCCTGGAGCCTGCAGTTATACGGTCAGTGGTCATCAGTGAAGTGTGTTGTAGGAAGCTGTGTTTTTGTTGCAGTAATCCCCCCACTTTTTGCCAGACTACTGATGCACTTTGACTCTATGTGCCCTGGGTCCCTGCCAATCAGGTTCCCAGGACCTGTGTTCTTTCCCAAAAACTGTACTTTGTACCCCAATTGGCACCTCTATGGCCACATGTCAGTCCCTTGTAAAAGGTACCATGGGTACCAAGGGCAATGTGGCCAGGGAAAGCCTTTAAGGGCTGCAGCACTTATTGTGCCACCCTTAGAGGCCCTGTACCTTTACACACACATACACACTGCCATTGCAGGCTGCATGTTTTGGTGCAGAACCAAGTGAAGAGTCGACATGGCACACATCCCTGTGTGCCATGCCTCCAACCCACTGCCCTGGCATAGGTCAGCCACCCCTCTAGCTGGGTGCACTAAACCAGTGGTGAGGGTACAGGTGCATGTGCCCTGTACCCCTACAGTGTCTAAGATAATTCTTAGACATTGCAACTGCAGTAATGCCATTAAGAGTATATGGTGCTGGGAGTTTGTCATTACGAACTCCACAGCACCATAATGGCTTTACTGAAAACTGGGAATTTTGGTATCAAACTTCTCAGCACATTAAACCCACACTGATGCCAGTTTGGGATTTAATAAAAAATGCACTCAGAGGGCATCGTAAAGATGCCCCCTGAAAAGCGACCAGCTTCTTTTGGGTTCCCTGACTGGTACACACCAGCCTGCCACCACAAGACATGTTTCTGGACCCCTGAGGTGGGAGCCTTCGCTCCCTGAGCCCAGAAACAAAGCCTTTCCTGGGTGGAAGTGTTCACACCTCCCCCAGGGTAGGAAGAGTCATCTGTGGCAGGGGAGCTTCAAAGGCCTTGCAGCCTTTGTAATGCGACCCGCAGCCTTTCCTGCTAATAGGAGCAGGCCCCCTTCCTGTCTCCCCTCCTTTTTGGCGGGAAGACAGGCAGGAACAATTAGCCAGCCCAGATGGTGTGCCCACCTCTGCCAACCCCACCCCTCAGGTGGGGGAGGCGAGGTGAAGCCCACTCTTCAGTGCCCGCCATCTTGCAGATGGCAGGCACTCTCCAATCAGGATTAAGGATTGTGCTCACTCCCCCACGTGGGGTGAGCACACCAAGGGTGTAGTCACCCTAAGGTCAGTAGCCCATTGGCTACTGACCCCGAGACCCCTAAAACGCCCCCTACATACAGTATTTAGGGGGAAGCCCTGAACCAAGAAAGCAGATTCCCGCAACCTAAGAAGAAAAAGGACTAAAAAAGACGCCCAGCAGAGGAGACTGCAGAGAACAACTGACTTGCCCCAGCCCTACCGGCCCGGCTGCAGTTTCCAGAGATCCTGCGCCAAAAGTCGCCTTGTCCTGCAGCCAGCGACCTCCAGAACCCTGGGAGGACTGATTGCCTTCAACAAAGACCGGATCTCCTGTGAACAGCAGCTCTGTTCAAAAGAAAACTCCCAAGACAGACTCTGAGCCTGTTGGGACAAAGAAACCCGACGCCTGGAACCACCACTGCACCCGTTGCCTACGGCCCGAGTTTGAGTGGTCCACCAGTCCCAGCGAGGTCCCCCAGCGCTCCAGAGTCCGAGTCCACTGTGGGTTGACCCCTCCAGGACTCCCCATCATTGCCTGCAGCCTCTGCACGGATAACCCCCCAACCGCCAGTGGCCCGGTAAGGTGAAATCCGACCTCAAAAGACACCCCTGCATCCAGCCGCCCTGGGCCCTGGAGAAGAGAACCCGAGGTGCACCTACGTCCCCGAGCCCTCCAACTTACCTGCCCAGCTGTTGGTTCCTCTTGGAAGTCTTCCTGGACCGAGCCTGCAGCTGAAAACCAAAACCGAAAATCCCCATTGAAAACAACCGGGCACCCGACACCAAACCAGCACCCTGCACCCAGCCGCCCCTGCGCCGCTGCGGGTGCACTTTTTGTGCTAAACATTATCCCCCTTTGCCCTGAGCTTAACACCAGGAGCTTTGCTCCCCCAACCGAGTGGCCTGCTCGTAAACAGCCACCAACCGGAGGCCCCCTATCCCCCATTAGATAACATTGGGCCTCAGCACTCTGCACCCGGCCACCCTAGTGCTGCTGAGGGTGTAACAAGAGTACATCCTTGACCCTGCAGGAGCCCTTGCTCTAACCCCAGAAGCTCAACCCCAAAGACCGTTTACTTACCTGGTAACCGTTATCTTCATTTCTCTCCATAGGAACCTATTGAATGTTTTTCTCTGAAAAAATTTCTGTGTGGAGTTGATTTGTATGGAAACCTAAAAAAGTACAATTGTGCAAAACTGTTTTTACTTACCTTTTCTCTAGGAAATGTCCGAGCGTGATATCTAGGCATATCACACTGAGTATAAAAAGTAATCTCAAAAGTAATTTTAAAGTAACAAAAATGTGTACAGTAATTTCAATACCTTGACTTACCTGTATTTCAAACAACCGCATTTGAACTGTGCATTCACTTGTAAAAACTGCATAATATTTTGCAAAGCATTTATTTCACTCACCTGTGCCAGGCGTGGCTTGGTTCTAGAAATATAATAACTTAATATTTTTAAACAAAAAATTTTGGTCTGAGTTCAGTCTTTGAGAGTTTGACAATCATTGGCTTATTGAGTGTGTACAACAAATGCTTAACACTACCCTCTGATAAAGCCTTACTGCTTGCCCACACTACCACAAATAGAGAGTAAGGTACTATCTACTTTTACCTCGGCCTACCTTTAGGGTTCCTCTGGACTCTGTGCACACTATACCTCACTTTGGCATAGTATATACAGAGCCAGCTTCCTACATTGGTGGATCAGTGATGGGATATACATCTTAGCATTTGTTGGACTAACTTGGTTACCACCTGATCACACGACAGAACTCTTATCGTTTTTAGAATTCTGATTTTTGAATTGACAAATTTTTCCAAATTACTAAAAGTCTTGTTAGGGCCTTGGTTCAGTCCCTTTAGAATTTTAGAAAAATAAAAAGTCACTTTAGCTAGGGATAAGAGGGGTTAGAAGTTTTTTTAACAATGTCTCTTAACAAGAACCCAGCTGTTAGTGAAGATAACCACAATGGCATAGAGGACCAGGTTGATCAATTGGACCTCACCTCTTACCTCCACTTGTCTTTCAAGGAGGAAGGTCCCTATGCAAAATTAAAAACATAACTATAGGGTCCCATCTCACCAAACAAAAGCTCCAGGAGCTGTTGGCAAGGTATGCTAAGGACCATCCTTCTGAGAATGGTGAAGACCTCTCAGATGAAGAAGTACAGGGAGGAGATGAGGATAGCTACCAACCTCCCTCACTTCATAGGGAGAGAAGGGCCCCAGTGGCCCTGACTCCAAAAATAAACCTCTCAGCACCTATAGCCCACACAGGTGGATCAGATGCTACTGAGGACATTGAGGCCAGCCTCAATGAGTAGAACATCCTGCTAGCCAGGTTGACCAAAAGATTAGACCTAGAGACCAGACTCCTGGCTCTAGAAAAAGAAAGAGCAGAGATGGGCCTAGGAACCATCAATGGTGGCAGCAATTTAAAAAATGTATAAAAAGAAGGATCCTATGATCCCAAAATTCGCAAAGGGATTGTCCCTAAATTTGAGGATGGTGATGATATCACCAAGTGGTTCACAGCCTTTGAGAGGGCTTGTGAAGCCAGAAAAGTGAAGAAAACTCACTGGGGGGCACTCCTTTGGGAACTGGTTTCTGGTAAGTGCAGAGACTGACTTCTGACCCTTAGTGGAGCAGAAGCAGAGTCCTATGAACTCATTAAGGGCACCCTAATTGAGGGATTTGGACTCACTACTGAGGAGTATAGAATTAGATTCCGGGGGGCTCAGAAAACCCAGAGTCAGCCCTGGGTGGAATTTGTAGACTACTCAATGAAAACACTGGGTGGCTGGTTGACTGGAAATAAAGTTCAAGATTATGATGGTCTTTATAATTTGTTTATGAAAGAACACATATTAAGTAATTGCATTAATGAAAATATGCATCAGTATCTGGTAAACCTAGGTCCAATTTCTCCCCAAGAATTGGGAAAGAAGGCGGACCACTGGGTCAAGACAAGGGTGACCAGGATGTCCACTGGGGGTGACCAAAATAAAGAGGTTACAAAACCTCCCCAGAGGAAAGACAGTGAGCCTCTTAAAGATAAAAGTAAGGAGTCCCAGATAGCCCCCCAAAAACCTGTCCAGGAGGGTGGGCCCAAAGACACTTCACAAACTAAAACTGGGTACCAAGGTAAGAGTTGGGATCCCAACAAGGTATGGTGTCACAACTGTCAAAAGACAGGACACCACACCAAGGACCCTAGCTGTCCTAACAATACAGTCCCTAGTGTAGCTCCATGGGTTGCCAGTGTAGCTTTGGAGGGTGGTTCCTCAGATGAGGAAGTCCTCCTAGCCTTCAACTGGAAAATGGGCCCAAAAGGTGAGTTGGAGATTCCAGAGGGGAGTAGACACTTCCAACACCTACGGGTGAATGGAATCCCAGCCACTGCCCTGAGAGATACCTGTGTCAGTCACACTGTGGTGCATAACAGGTTGGTACTCTCAAACCAGTATGCCCCAGGGGAAACACAAAGAGTAAGGGCTATCCCAGGGGATGTCACTGTTAGGTCTGTGGCTGTAGTGCCCCTAGAAATAGCTGGGTCACTTAGTTGGAGAAAGGTGGTAGTCAATAAACATCTCCCCGTTGATTGTCTCCTTGGGAATGACCACCCAGAGGTTGGTCTGAGCCAAAGAGAGGTACTGGTCCGATGCCAGACCTCATCCACGGAACCTGGGAGGGCTGAACCTGCAGTTAGTGCAGCTAAGCCCCAAAAGAAAAAGAAGAGACAGTGTAGGAAAGGTGAACAACTGTTAGCCACAGTTCCAGTGGGCCAGGGAGAATCTATCCCAGTAAGGGAGAACTCCAATATTGGTACTGGTGAAGTCCCCCCTAGCCAACAAAAAGACCTGAATAGTCAGGCAACTGTCCAGCCTGAGTTGGTTGCTACTCACCTGGCAGAACAGAGGGTGAAAGAAGGGTGTTTACTACCAAGTGTAGTGACCCCCTATCCTAAAACAGCAGACATGCCACCAGAACCCAAAGAAGCCTGTAAGTTAGCCACTTCACCTACCAGTGAAGAGCTAAAGGTGTGGTTCTGGGCACTGACAGCTGTCAGTAGCCTCTGCTGGGTGTTAGTCTTCATGGCAGCACCATCCTTGGCATGGTGGCCTAGCCCCCTGCCAAATAGCAAGTTAGGCCCCCTGACCCTATTGGTCATGGTGGGGTTACTCAAGCTGTGCGTAACCCCTGTGGGTAAGCTGGGTTTTGCCCTAGCTAAGTTAGAATTTGCAGAGGTGGGCTGAGTCTCCTCGCCTTTGATGCCAGTGTGGGATTTAATGAAAAATGCACTCAGATGGCATCTTAAAGATGCCCCCTGAAAAACAACCAGCCTCTGGTGGGTTCCCTGACTGGTACGCACCAGCCTGCCACCACGAGACATGTTTCTGGACCCCTGAGGCGGGAGCCTTCGCTCCCTGAGTCCAGAAGCAAAGCCTTTCCTGGGCGGAGGTGTTCACACCTCCCCCAGGCCAGGAAGAGCCATCTGTGGCAGGGGAACTTCAAAGGCCTTGCAGCCTTTGTAATATGACCCCAGCCTCTCCTGCTTTCAGGAGCTGGCCCCCTTCCTGTCTCCCCTCCTTTTCGGCAGGAAGACAGGCAGGAACATTAGCCAGCCCAGAAGGTGTACCAACCTCTGCCAACCCCACCCCTCAGGTAGGGGAGGCGAGGTGAAGCCCACTCTTCAGTGTCCGCCATCTTGCAGATGGCAGGCACTCACCAATCAAGATTAGGGATTGTGCTCACTCCCCCACGTGGGTTGAGCACACCAAAGTTGTAGTCACCCTAAGGTCAGTAGCCCATTGGCTACTGACCTCGAGACCCCTAAAACGCCCCCTACATACAGTATTTAGGGGGCAGCCCTGAACCAAGAAAGCAGATTCTCGCAACCTTAGAAGAAAAAGGGCAAAAGAAGACGCCCAGCAGAGGAGACTACAGAGAACAACTGACTTGGCCCCAGCCCTACTGAGCCGTCTGCAATTTCCAGAGTTCCTGTGCTAAAAGTCACCTTCTCCTGCAGCCAGCGACCTCCAGAACCCTGGGAGGACTGACTGCCTTCAACAAAGACCGGATCTCCTGTGAACAGCAGCTCTGTTCAAAAGAAAACTCCCAAGACAGACTCTGAGCCTGCTGAAGACAAAAAAACCAGACGCCTGGTTCCACTACTGCACCCGTCGCCTATGGCCCAGGTTCGAGTGGTCCACCGTGTCCCAGCGAGGTCCCCCAGCGCTCCAGAGTCCGAGTCCACTGTGGGTTGACCCCTTCAGGACTCCCCGACGTCACATGCAGCCTCTACACGGAGAACCCCCCAACCGCGAGTGGCCTGGTAAGGTGAAATCCGACCTCAAAAGACACCCCTGCACCCAGCCACCTTGCGCCCTGGAGAAGAGAACCCGAGATGCACCTATGTCCCCGAGCCCTCCAACTTACCTGCCCAGCTGTTGGTTCCTCCTGAAAGTCTTCCTGGACCGAGCCGGCAGCTGAAAACCAAAACCGAAAATCCCCATTGAAAACATCAGGGCACCCAACGCCAAACCAGCACCCTGCACCCAGCCGCCCCTGCACCGATGCGGGTGAACTTTTTGTGCTAAACAGGATCCCCCTTTGCCCTGAGCTTAACACCAGGAGCTTTGCTCCCACAACCCAGTGGCCTGATCGTAAGCAGCCTCCAACTGGAGGCCCCCTATCCCCCATTGGATAACATTGGGCCCCAGCATTCTGCACCCGGCCGCACTAGTGTCGCTGAGGGTGTAACAAGAGTGCATCCTTGACTCTGGGGGAACCCTTGCTCTAACCCCAGAAGCTCAACCCCAAAGACTGATTACTTACCTGGTAACCGTTAACTTCATTTCTCTCCATAGGAACCTTTAGACTGTTTTTCTCTGAAAAATGTTCTAAGTGAGGAGTTAATTTGTATGGAAACCTAAAAAATTACAATTGTGCAAAACTGTTTTTACTTACCTTATCTCTAGGAAATGTCCCAGTGTGATATCTAGGCATATCACACTGAGTAGAAAAAGTAATCTAAAAAGTAATCTAAAAGTAACTAAAAAGTAATCTGTACAATAATTTCAATACCTTGACTTACCTGTATTTCAAGCAACCACATTTGAACTTGTAAAAACTGCATATTTTGCAAAGCATTTATTTTGCTTACCTGTGCAAGGCTTGGCTTGGTTCTAGAAATAAAATAACTTATTATTTTTATACTAACAAAATTGGTCTGAGTTCAGTCTAGTGACTAGTGCTGAGACTATTATTCTTCCCACCTCGGCCGCCTGGTGTGAGAAACTGTCGAGTTTCTTCATTGACAAGATTCAGGCGATCCAGGAAAATTTTAGAATTAGCATGACCACCCTAGTTGGGATTTCTGCCCCTACAGTTCCTTTATCGGGCCCTCACACATCACCTGTCATGTCGGCCTTTTCACCTATCACCCGCAAGATTCCTTGGCAATTTTAAAATCACTCAAATCTGGCTCTCCGTCAGATCCTTGTCTGGCCAGGTTGTTAGCCTTAGTTGCGGAGGCAGTCAACCCAGAGGTCAATACTCTGATTAATAAGTCCTTGCAAACTGCCACTGTTCCCCTGAATTGGAAGCAGGCCATACTTTTGCCTTTGCTGAAAAAGCCTTCTCTGGATCCTTTGATTCCAGCTAGCTATCGCCCGATCTCTTTGCTTCCAGCCGTGGCAAAAGTCTGTGAGAAGGCGGCTAATAAACAGCTTACTAACTTTGTGGAAGATTTTAGCTTGCTTCATCCAGCTCAATCAGGGTTCAGAGCCAGCTATAGTACGGAGATGGCCCTTGTCGAAATCACGGAAGCAATCAGAGAGTGTTTGGACGCTGGCGGCAGAGCGGTTCTGATTTTATTAGACCTCTCTGCGGCCTTCGACACCGTTCCTCACTCCCTGCTATTGGCCCGTCTTTCAGATATCGGTGTCACTGGATCTGCCTGGAACTGGCTTAGATCATTTCTGGAAGACAGATCGCAGCAGGTTTGGATGCCCCCGTCCTACTCTGCACCACAAACTGTGACCACTGGAGTACCGCAGGGCTCTACTTTGAGTCCCCTCCTTTTTAGTATATATATCACTCCGCTGATCTATTTGGCAGAGGAGATGGGCGCCAAGATCATCGCTTACGCTGATGATACCCAGCTCCTCTTTACATGGAGCAAAAACGATTCATCTCCGGTTCAAGCTAGAGCCTGTCTTACGGCCGTTTTTCAATGGCTCCTTTCTGCACAGCTCAAGTGCAATGAGGATAAGTCATAAATCCTCTTGTACGGGACCTTCCCCTCACAGTTTAAGGAATCACTCTGGCCGGCTGAATTTCCATTACCCAATTCCGAAGGTCAGCGTGTTAAAAATCTAGGGATCTGGTTCAATGAAGATCTCAGGTTCACCACTCAGATCAAGATGCTAGCAGGGCAATGCTTCGGCACCTTAAGATCACTTTGGAAATTTCTCCCTTTTTTGCCTAGGGCCGCCAAAGAAATGGTTACCCGAGCCCTGATACTTTCGCAGATTGATTACGCGAATGCCCTGTACATTGGCCTACCTGGGTATCAGCTGAGGAAACTGCAGGTAATACAGAACATAGCGGCAAGGTCTTTACTGAACATTCCCGGAGATCGAGCATAAAGCAACATCTGCACGATCTTCACTGGCTTCCTGTGGCTGAAAGGGTAAAGTTCAAGGCCCTTACCCTGGCGCCTGCAGCCTTGTACCAATCTGGCCCGGCATATCTCAGGAAACGGTTTAAGTTCTATGTGCCCCCGAGACAACTGCGCTCTGTGGCGCAGTTCCTGGCAGTGATCCCTCGTTTTCGCCGTACGAGAATGGGCGATAGCTCCCTGGCTTATAAGGCAGCAGTGGCCTGGAATGCTCTTCCCCTATAACTTCGCTGCGTCCAGGATGCAAAGCTTTTCAGGAAACGGCTGAAAACGCTGCTTTTTGTGTAAACTCCTCCGCCGACCCACAGCTCCCTTGCAAGGTACCGCGCCGGGACACTCTTGAGTAGCCGTGCGCGTTATAAATGCACATAACATAAAATAACATAACAATCATTTGCTGATTGAGTGTGTACAACAAATGCTTAACACTACCCTCTGATAAAGCCTTACTGCTCACCTACACTACCACAAATAGAGAGTAAGGTGCTATCTACTTTTACCTCTGCCTACCTTTGGGGTTTTACTGGACTCTGTGCACACTATACCTCACTTTGGTATAGTATATACAGAGCCAGATTCCTACAGGTGTGGTATGTTGGAGGGAGTTAAAAGATAGTCAGGAAACACAGCACCTGAAGGAAACCCAAATGTGCAAAACTAAACAACCTGTGAACAAAAAACAACTTGAGTCAACACCCCCCTCCCCCCTGCACCCGCCCTACACTTCTCCCCATGAAGCATCTGTCTCCTGAACAAGGACTCTAAGTAGGAGCTCAGAGAACTACCCAAAAACAGAAGGGGACAGCAAAACAGAAAAAGAAACACAACAGGAGAGGGCGGTGCCTGAGTTGCACAACGGATTCTAGAACCCAGCAGGGGAACCCGGCCTGACGTCATCATTACAGTCAGTTAGCAGAAGCCATAGCAGACTCCCGGCAGCTGCCACCATGA
The DNA here is from genome assembly GCA_963921515.1 of Calotriton arnoldi. Classification (NCBI taxonomy): domain Eukaryota; kingdom Metazoa; phylum Chordata; class Amphibia; order Caudata; family Salamandridae; genus Calotriton; species Calotriton arnoldi. Next base: position 365,641 of record CAWUFW010014374.1, on the reverse strand, counting down.
GCCCCAGGCACATTCTTGGAGAGGGCCACACCACCCCAGAGCACCAATGCTTCAACACTATGGCAGTCTCTGTCTCTGAGTGGTGCCTTCACCGCTTCCTTCTAGTAAGACGGAGCAACTGCCTCCAAGAATCCAGCCCATCCCCTGGGGTCACACCTGGTGGGTAGGACACTGACCGGCGACCTCCAAAATCGGGGTGCTACTCACACTAGACCCAGGCACCTTCTAGAGTAACAAAAAAGAGGGTTTTAGCCCTATATATCACTTTAAGCGGGGTCTAGAACTGTAGCACATATTGAGTTTAAAGCACCCTGAGTTTTTCTTTAACAGCTAAGAAGAAGTGATGCTGTTGTTGCACTTCGAAGGTATAATGAGGGAATAGCATCACTGGGGTCGACTCATAATGGACTTTCCCAAGTTGGTGGGCCTCACGGAGAATGACATCCCAGTCTGCGTAATTCAAGAGGTAGGCTATCATGGGGCACGGAGGGGCCCCAGGTGGCAGCCTAGCCACCAAGGACTTATGCACCCTCTCCACGACAAAGCATGTAGACAGCAACTCAGTAGGGACCGAAGAGGCTAGCCATTTAATAACAAATTCTGTTGGTCGCCCTTCCTTTTTTCCCTCAAAGATTCCCATGATGTGGATATTTTTTCACCTGTTCCTTCCCTCGGGATCCTCAGCTCTAGTCTCTAGTTGGCCAACCTTCCCCTGGAGAGTCTTTATGATAGACTGAATGGTACGGGTAGTGTCTTCCACTCAGGACTAATGGGCCTACAGCTCCATAACCCTATCAACCACCTTTTGAAGATCTTTGTGGAGTAGCAAAAGGTTCAGGCTAAGCTCACCAAATTTTCCCTCAAGGGCCAATCTGGAGTCTCCTACAGCATAGATGTCATTGAGCCGGTCAGGGGTCTGGGCTCCTTCGACACTGACTCCAGACCCTCATGCCTGCTCCTCTCTGGGGCCGGTTTGGTGAAACGATCAATTTGGCTCTGAGCAGTGGGGTTAGCATGTTTATCCTTGCCTATGTTGTGTACTTAGGGACAAGTATTCACATAGAACTCATTTGAAAAAAAGATTTGCAGTGACACAGAATTTTCTGTGTGGACTTTAATCTATATAAACATTTCAGTTATGTTTATTTGAGACAGAAATAGTCTTATCTTGACTTAATCTAATCCTAATCTTAATCTTTGAATAAGTCAACACAAAAAAAACTTAACTGAAATGTTTATATTGATTAAGTCCATACAGAAAATTCTGTCACTACAAATAATTTTTTCAAATGAGTTCCATGTGAATACTTATTCCAAGGTCACTTGATACTCATCTTCACATGGACATTAGGGTTGCTCTTGTTCTCGTTAAAGTGTATGTAGGGGACACAGCCTTCCAAACAACTTGGTCCAGACTGATGATAGGAGCAAAGGGTCCACCAAACTGGGCCTAATATTGTCTGCAGGAGGGTTGCAGGGAGAGAGGAGGTGACAATCACTTAAATATACTCAGTTGCCGGCAATCACCTTCCAGGTGTCTAGACAGACTCCTCTTGGGGCCCACCACCGCGGTGCCCCGATTGCTCTCAGTTTCAGCAGTCCCAGGCACTTTCAACAAGGTGGTTATGGTGGGCCCCTCCACTCAGGGTCTGCAGCGCTGGGGCCTTACTGCTAGCCCATAAGGCAGGGGCCTTCTCCAAGGTCTCATAGTGCTTCGAGAGCAGCCCTCAAGGTGCCAGGGCTCCCACCGCCCTCCGTCTTTGGCACTCAAGGGGGGGACCCTGGCCTCGCTGCCAGGCAAATCTGCACCCCGGCAGCAGGTCCAGGACAGGCACACAGCCACTCACTGCCACCCCTGGGGAGACCACACCTGGGTCCAGAATCTTGTAGGCCTCTCTACTGTGCAGCGTAAGCAGTGGCTTCCTCCAACAAATAGAGTCTCTCCCCTGGGGCTGCTCCAGCAAGGGGGCATCTGGCTCTGTACTCTGCCAATGTCCGCCACCACCAGGTGCGGCCAAACTACTCTGAGCCCAAACAGTGATGCTGCCTCAGCAAACAATTTGATTCTACGTCCCTGATGGGCGCCTCTGTTGTCAATCCAGTGCAACAGCTCTCTGCCTTTCCTTACTCCTGAAGGCCACTGCGCAAGGAGGGGGCGCTGACTCCCAGCCTCACTGCGGTCCTCCCCCATGTGGCTACACCAGATCCACTAGGCCATACCAGCTCTCCACTCTTCTGCAGGACAGCTTCAGGTCACCCAGTCACTCGCCAGTGGAGACAGGGCAATAGGACTCCCCCTTCTGAGGTCCGCTGGGTCGGATCAGCTCGGATTGTACTGGGGGTACGTTGCGGAGCTCAGTGAACAGCGTCCGTCATCTTCCCACGTTGGCCACTCCCCCTCTTTCGGGCCCTCATTTTGATATCCATCATTGGTTAAAACAATCTGCAAGTTCTTTCTTTTTACAGTAGGCAATAGCCCAGAAATACCATGATTCTTACATCTAAGACAAGTGTTTTTTGTTTTCAATTGTTGGTGCAAACATACTGGGTTTTCAACTAAACCTCTGGGTTGAGACAATACTTCAGTGCTCTGAATGTTCATTGAGTGCACTTTGATTCCCAGACTTATCATTAAACCCAAGGATTTTAATTCCTCCTTTGCAAGTTATATTGGCAAATAAAATGTGATGAAAACTCTACTTTAGTTACTCCCCTAACCTCTTCAGTAGTTATAAATCCCACTGCTTTCATATCTGATGAGAATATGTCCATTAAACATGGGATTTGTTAAAGGAGGGAGAGACATTTCAACCTATTCAAGGGGCAGAGTTTTCTTGCCTTTTTCCCTTTGCAGTTAATATAAAAAAATCAAGGAACAGTTACCACATCAAGCTTGTGCTTGTTTAGATACTTGCACTTGGATTGAGCTATTAGTAGGCTCCATCTTTAAATTTTGTTTCTGCTTGCCCTCCTTTTGGCTATTAGGTTTTCAAACTATTTTTGGCCACTTATTTTTTTATGACTCTTGTCCATTCATGTTCTCATTATACAACTGGACAAGCTACACCCCCTTTTCCTCCTATTTATACTTTTAATTGAACAATTGTGCCTTGGCTCAATCATCTTCTTACCTTGAACTTTAGGATATTTAATAGGAATTGTTAATTTTTCCAATCTTCTATATAGCTGATGATGTATTTTCTTTTGTTGTCTCAAGTAAGATAAATTGTAGTAAGACGATAGTTTTATATAACCCACAATTTTGAAACCTTCATTTAAGAATCATTGGTCAATGAGATATAGTAAGGACCCCTTTCCATCTTCTTGACTTGCAACCCGAGGCCTTCCGATGCGATATCTGTCATGGACAAGTTTACACTCCGCTGTTAACTTTCCTTGTTACTGAGAGACCCATCTTGAGTTTCACTTACTGGTCTGATTAATGAAGTTAAAGACATATTCACTTTTTGTAACTCCCCTGTTATGCTCTGCAGGGGATTTGAGTGGATTTGTTATGTATTGTTTACCACAACTAATGCCCCATGCATCAGCAATAGTACATCTAAAAGGGCTGATGATGTTGTTGGATTTATATCAGATGTTCATAAAGATGGTATGTTGTGATCATCCAGTAACAACTGATTTCTAGTCTCACCAACCCTGCTTGAAAACAGTTGTTGATTAGACAGTCAATGATTATCTCAAGTTGTATTAAGATTAAACATGTGTTGTTGTCTAAATTTATCCTCTGTAAACATGGTCAGAATGATAATATGGGGCCCATTGGACCATTTATCAAGCCACCACTGGACAATTAACTAATGAAATTTCCGCCTTTTGCAGAGAAGAAATGTTTAGTCACAAATTTCCTGATGGAAGTTGATAAAGGGGGCCTATTATCTGTTTCATTTGAAAAATGAACTTTAATCTCCATTACATCCAAAGCATCTCCGCTATTTGCCAGTGGGACAGATAACCCATAAACTTACCTTTTACTTTTAGGTCATTGCGGGCTTTGCTTGACCAAGGAATATAAGATGATATTTAAGATTTTTCAATTTTTAATACTTAACCACCAAGGAAAGCAGAACATGGGTGATTCTTGTGTGTGTGGGGGTTGGGGGGGAAACCAGATAGCTGCAAATCAAATATTGAGATGCTGGAGACAGCTGCAAGGCGACATCAAAGCCCCCTTTCCTGGAGGTAGGCAGTCAACAAACCCCACCCTGAAAACTGTCCCGCCACTGCCGCATCCAAGCAAATAAGGTCAACTACCCAACCTGAGACCCAAGCATGCTAACTGGAGGGAGTGACAGCCAAAACTCCATGGGAGCAAGCTTCAACATCACTTTTTGCTTCCGCATTCCTCTTTCTCCTTTAAAGCCTCCCCAGCACAGTTGCCTTCTCTTAACGGGTTTCTTCATCACAATAATTCAGGGACTGGCTAACAGTCTTATTCATACCCAAATCAAGTCCAAGTAGATGAGGGCACAGGTAGTCCTGCTCAATTACAAGCACTGTGCTCACGGTTTAAAATTAATGGGATGTCATTTGCACTTACAGGGCTACCGCAATTCTATAGTGCAAAACATTTAATCGGCTTAACAAAATGGCTCAATAATCGGTTTTGAGAGCAGGTAAAGATAAACAGATAGGGTCTGATTCACAAAGGTAAACTTACACTTTTGTGTAAGTTTACAATTTTATTTTGGTATTTTACTAATAATAATGTTTCGACTGCAGTGGGCCGTAGAGCTCTTCACATAAAAAGATAGGAGAAGCCTATCTTTTTGAGTGCGGAATCTCCGCCATGAGTGAGGAGTCTCCGTAGCTATAAAATTACTATTAGTTAAATTGCACACATAATTTGTGAATATCAACAAAATAGTAAACTTACACAAAAGTGTAAGTTTACCTTTGTTCGGCCCTTAGGGGCATATTTATGAGCTCCTTTGTGTTGCTCTTGCACCATGCATCGTGGTGCAAGAGCAAAGCAAATGTAAAATGAGATTTATGAAGCCACGCAAGGCCACCTTGAATGGTCCTGCATGGCTTCATAAATCTTCGTTTTCATGGGTGTTGCGTTGGTTTTCCCATGCAACATCCATGGATTTTGATGCACTCCCAGATTTACAAGAACAGGTATACCTGGGAATGCGCCAAAAAGATATGCCTCCCAAGGAGAGGCGTAACGAGGAGAAATATCTTTATTTCTCCTCGTTTTCTCCCCTTTCTATGTGTGCTGTGTTCTGCAGAACACATAGAAAGAGGAAAAAACCTCTCAGGATTGTTTTTGTGCAGGAAGGTGCCCCTTCCTGCAGAAAAACAATCCTGCCTACAACAGAGGTATACTTGCACCATGGTGCAAGGGTGACTGCGTTGGCGCTAGGCTGCCAAAAGGGCACCAGCGCAAGGGAAAAGTACAGGAATGTACCGTATTGGATAAATATGAGCACATTCCTGCCCTTTCCCTGTGCTTCAGGGCAGCGCAGCAACATGACTTGCTGCACTGCCCTGCACCACCGATGCCATAAATATGCCCCCAAGAGTTTTAAAATGTGTGGACGCCTGGGTGTCAAAGAGACAGATTTAAAAAATATCTCTTGAGTTTACTGAAAACAGTTGATCGGCAGCATATTACATTACATCAACGGTTATAATTACATGTTAATGCTAATATGTTTGTTAAGCCTCATTTCAAAGTGAAAAACTTGAAATAGGACGTTTTTACCACATCTGGCAAATACTTTACTCAGTTTTGTGGTACGTGCTGTGTGCAGTAAATGCCTCACCCTATTTCTACTTAGTCTGAATCAGGGTCGTAGTTTCAACAGACAAAAAATATAAAATGTTCCTACGTTTTTTATATCATGTAATTATACTACCAAAAAATAAAATGAACATTTGCTGACTATACAAAAGGAACCCCAAGTTTGATTTACTGTGTACAAATTACTTTTTTTAATACAATATACGTGATTTATTACGCGTTTTTCTTAAAACTTCTTGCACTGGCATCCCAACTTTAGTATAAAAACAAAGGATAATCACAGCGTCTAATGTGAAAGTGGCTTCGGTTCTTAAAAAATGTTTAATGAACAAATTCACAAACTCTTTACAAAACATCTGTAGACTCAGTCTTAAATATGGCAGAAGTTGCTTCCCATCTTAAGGCAATCTATGTTTTAACAAAACGGGTTTAAACAGTTTTTTCCTTTTTTTTTCATCATTATGGCTCCAAAGCCAAAGCATTTGGCTCTCAACACTTCCTAGTTGACAAATGTAATTTATGGTAATGGTATCTCCTCCCTTCCAATTGTAAGTTTATACCGCCGAGGGAAAAGCAATCAATATTAACCGGCAGAGACCATGAGGAGTTTCGTGTGAAGTTTTAACCTTTAATAATGGGGGTACAGCGCATTTCTAAATGTAGGACATCAGTGGTACCCATCCTCAACATCCCTCGTGCCAGAGGCAGGTGATGCTTTTCCTGATGCAGAGTGGGTGTGGTGATAGCGGTAGAAGTCCCCTCCAAAGACTAGTATCTCCTGCATTCCGCATTAAGGTGCCTGCACGCACTCACTATTTTAAGTACAGCCTCGCGGAGAGCAAAAAGCAGTAGCGGTCGGTGGTGGGAGTGCCGCCGGGCGCTGACGTGGGGAGGGGCAGGGTGGGGGGTAGTAAACTACGGATTACGGCCGATTAGAGGTAAGTACACATATAAATAAATAAATCGAATTTGGTTGCGCGCGGTGCATCGCATTTGGCGATGCAGCGCGAGAAACGAAATTCGTTTTATTTATTGATATGTGTACTTACCTGTAATAGGCCGTAATCCGTAGTTTACTACCCCCCACCCTGCCCCTCCCCCGCCCCACGTCAGCGCCCGGCGGCACTCCCACCACCGACCGCTACTGGCAAAAAGGTCGACGAGTACATTCACCACACCGCTGCCAAACTGTATTTAGCATGGGTGCAGCCAGGGAGTCACGCAATTATGATGAATTTTCATTAGCAGTAAATCAAATAACAGATTGCTGACAGCAGGCCAAAATTTTCATTGTAATTCTATAATGTAACAAGAGTCTTATGTCTTTTAAGAATTATTCTGACACACAGAAGGCCTGCGGTAATCCCATTTCAGGTGCAAACAGAAGTCTGCTGCCAAATATGAGTTCCAAGATGCGCATACATTACTGGGGCCCTTTCTTCCCACACATTTTTCACCAGGTAAAACCTGGTGGTAGTTGGTTTTTAAAGTTTGAGTTTATTGAGAACAGTGAACAGCAAGTAGTAATGGCATAAGCTGTAAGAATAAAATACAAGAATTGAAAAATGTGAAATACATCATAAAGTGTGCAATAAAACTACTGAAAAAGATATAAATATGAAAAAATATACATCTTATGCTGTAAAAACTGCTGAAGTGCATAAAATATATTAAGGAGGGGTCAGTAAACAGGAGGGACGGGATTGAGGGAAAAGGTTATCTGAGTAAAATAGATCAAAATAATAATGGATACTGTAGATATATTTGAAAGAGAGAAAAAACATTGGATATATGCATTTATAAAACTATACAAAAGTGTTATGAAAAAAGACAGAGAAATGAATTCAGCAGAAACATAAATGGTTTGCTGGCAAGTAAGGTAGATTGGGATGAAAAAAATAGTTATTGGGAAACATAAAGGCGGCTCTCCCCCCTCCAACCGCCTCCCCCTCCAGGACTCGACCTCTTGCTCTGCTTTCTGCGGACCCTGCCCGGAATGCCCCGCGACGCCTCCCAGATTTGTAGCCTGACACCCACCTTCAGGACTCAGCCTCTATGCTTTGTCTACTGCGGACCCGGATCATGCCGCAACGTCCTCTCGATCCGTCTTTGGAACATGCCAGTAGCAGTGTTAATCTCCACTTTCGGTTCCACCGACGCTTCCCCATTGATGGCGATTTCCCGGGGGTGTCTAACTGCGGTGCTTGCAGCCTGTCTGAGCTCCGATTTCCCTCCCGAGTGGCTGCTACACTTGTAGAGGACCTCACAATGTCCCTCAGGCCAATCTTCGCTCAAGGTACCCCTTTTTGTTTTTATTTCCTACCTTCAAGACCTTTTGTCATTGATGCGACAGTAGATCCCCTGACTTTGCCTGACCACATTGCTGAGATGACCTGGCGCTTTGCCCCAACTTGACTCTGAACTTAATGACTATGAGACCCTTTCTAAACGTTGGGTCCGTTTACTCTACCTTCATAGCCCCCACGAGGTATGCCTGACCTCAAGATGGCCACCTCAGTTGGTCTCTCCATGATGCTTGACCACTCCTGGACAATCGAACTGGTCCCCGACCTGTACTTAATCACATCCCTCACCTGACCTTGATCCTGCTCTCCCTCCAGGACATGTTCTCTTTGAACTTTCCCTCGACCATGGAGACCCTGCTATTTGACCGAGGCCCGGTGGAGCTACCTGTTAGCTGAAGAGGAGATGGGCGGTGGATTCCCCCTCGGCCGTCACCTACCCAGCCGGACTTTGGGCAGACTTTTCTTCGTCTCTCTGTCGTATCCCCCTCCGTCCCATTCACCCTACCCCCTTCCCCCTCTACGCTCCTTTCCTCTCGTCTTCTATCCCTTTTATGTTTTTCTGTTGAGACCTAGCTATTTGACCGATGCCCGGTGGAGCTACCTGATAGCTGAAGAGGAGATGGGCTGCGGATTTCCCTCCCGGCCGTCACCTACCCAGCCGGACCTTGGGCAGACCTTCCCTTCGTCTCTCCGTCGTATCTATACCCTACCTCTTTTTCCCCCTACCCCATTTCCCTTCCTCACCCCATTTTCCTTTTCTTCCATGCTCCTTAAAAGTTTTTATTGGTATCTTTGGTAACTTGTAACTGATGTATGTTTGTAACTATGTGGAACCTTATGTAAAGCGCTCTGATACCTTCGGGTCTAGCCAGCGCTATATAAAACTCTTTAAATAAATAAATAAAATAAATAAATAAAAGATCTCTCTTTATAGCTAAGGATATGGGAGAAACATAATTAGTAATCAGCCTGTGATGGAAGCAGACAGCATTCTATCAAGAGTTGGAAGTAATATTGTGAGCCTGTTTCCAATTTGACATTATTATGTGAAAAGCAACCGCCAGCAATAAATATACTTATTTATGACCTTGAGTTAACTGAGACAATTGAGCAGCTAGATTTTCCAAGAAAATATTAGAAAAGAAAAAGGGAATAGTAACCTTAAAATTTTGTTTTAAATCAGCATCTGAACCAGGACAGGACAGCAAGATAAACTTAAATCTGTAGAGAATGATTTTAAGTTTATGGAAGTAAATAATAAATGATGATAGACAAAGTAAAGAGTCTGTAAAGTGTTTGCAGGCTGTGTAGATTTGTGGAATTTAAGCAAAATCTTATCCCATAGAGCAATAGACCAGCATTCCAGCAAATCCATTTCCCTTGTCAATTCAGTCTTCGACTTAATTCTGTCAGTAGTAATATGTAGTAGTTTATAAATAGCAGAGGTCATGGGATTGGAAGTTAACAGTGGAAAAAAGTTAACAGATTTTGGGAGAAAAAGAAGTTTGAGGTAATTTAGAGATATAATCAGTTAAGGAGGTGTGAAAGAGTTCTTATTGTGTTCTAAATGTAAAGGGCATGGACAATTTAGTTTGGAGATCAAGCAAAGATAAAATCTGATTGTTATTGAAAAGTTGCACTACCAACACAATCCTCTATCTCTCCATGTTTTCCTGTATATAGAACGATTTTTCATCTGAATATGTATACCAAACGGATTGCTGTTTAAAGTAGCAACCGAAGGATAGGTAGAAGGAAGAAGAAGAGTCAAAAAGTTTTGAGAATGGGCAAAGACTGGAATTAGCTTTTGAGAAATATTTGCCATAAAAGCTAATATTTCTTTAAAATCAAAAGTAAAGATAAGATATATTTTTAACAATATCCATAAAGGAGTATGTGGAGGGGAATCCTGAGTGAGCCAGGCTGTTTTAAGGAAAAAGCATAATGATATTGCTTAAAATTTAGAAGTTTAAGACTCCTTTCAGATTTATTTTTTAGGGTTGATAGAGCTATACGGGGTGTTTTTCCTTTCCACAGAAACTTAGACGAAAGAGAGTCTATTCTTTTAAAATAGTAATCAGGTATGTGCATTTGAATCAAGGAAATGATGTAGAGTATCATAGGAGCGAACATCATTTTAATAAAGTCAATGCTGCCCCACCAAGAAAGAAACAGTGGGTGCCATTGTATGAGTGTACCATTTAAAGTCTTAGTAATATGATCAAAGTTTAACTTAATTGTGTCTTCAAATGTCTGTGTGAACCATAATCCGAGATAGTTTATTTTTATGGGCTGCCAAGTGAAATTTGAATGAGTAAAGAGCTCTTTATTACATAAAACATTCAACACCTACACCGCTAGGCCTTTTCCCTTTAGAGTAGTTCACGCTTAGTCCACCATAACTTTTTGTCCACATAAGGTATCCATGCCAAATTTGTGTCCTTTTTGTCCAACATCCTAAGGATTCTATAGGTACCAGGATTTGTGGATTCCCCTGGAGGGAACTGATACATTTGGCAAAATTCAGCAAAGTTTTGTGTTTTTGAGGAAAAATGGGAAAAAGTGCTTCAGAAGAAAGCATCTGTTTTTTTCCCTGCAAATGGTATCAACAAAGGCTTTGTGGTGCAAAAATCACCATCTTCTCAGGAACAGGAACAGGCAGACTTTTGCCAGGAAATGAAATTTTTCTACACAGCTTTGGTATTTTACTGGGACATATCCTATTGTTCTATATGTTGTGCTGTCAACCTCCTTCCAGTTAGAGGTAGCAATCAATGTGAAAACAATAATGGAGCCCGGAAAGCTATAAATTTCTGAGAAGTCAATAAAATTCTGAATTCAGAAAGGGGTCATTTGTGTAGATCTTTCAAGGTTTTTCTACAGAAAGTAACAGTTGAAATAAAGAAATATTTATATTGAGTTTAAAAAAACAGCCATTTGTGCCTACGTTTTTACCTGTAACTTCTTCTAACTATGGGAGGCCTTTTAAAACTGTTACATCCGCTGGACCCTTCTGGTTGCGGGGATATATAGCGCGTGTAGGTTCACCAAGAACCCGAGGTACACAGAGTACATAACTGAGCTGCACCTTGCAATGATTTTTCATTGTGTATCGGGTATACATCAATTAATTTGGTTAAATATAAAGAGTGAAAAATAGGTATCAAGGAAACTTAAGGATTTCTGAAATGGGAACAAGATATTGAGTTTAGAAGCAGTGGTTATTTGCCCATCTCTGAATTTGTGGGTACCCATCCTAGCATATGAATTAGATGGAATTTTTCAAAATGACTTCTTTTTTACACACTATCTTACATGTGGAAGGCAGAAATGCATAGAAAGACAATTGGTAATAACACTTGTACTACTCTTCTGCATTTCCCTAAGTCTCTTGATAAAAATGGTACCTCCCTCACTTGTGTGGGTAGGCCTAGTGCCCGCAACAGGAAATGGCCCAAACGCAACGTTGACACCACATTTTTCTACTAAAACTGACCCTTATTTTGCAATGTGCCTAGCTGTGGATTTTGGGCCCTAGATTAGCCAGCACCTAGGGAAACCTAGCAAACATGTACATTTTTGAAAACTAGACACCTATGGAAATCCAGGATGGGATGATTTGTGTGGCTCACACTGGGTTCTGTTAATCAGAATCCCTTGCAAACCTCAAAATTTGTCTAAAAAACACATTTTCCTCACATTTCTGTGATAGAAAGCTCTGGAATCTGAGGGGAGTCACAAACTTCCTTTCACTAAGCATTCCCCAAAGTCTCACAAGAAAATGGTCCTCACTTGTGTGAGTAGGCTAGTGCCTGTGACAGGAAACGGTCCAAACCGCAAAGTGGACACATCACATTTTTCCACTGAAATCTGACCCTTTGTTTGCAATGTGCCTAGCTGTGGATTTTGGACCGTATCTCAGCTGGCACCTAGGGAAACCTAGAAACTTGTACATTTTTGAGAACTAGACACCAGGGGGAATCCAGGATTGGGTAACTTGCGTGGCTCTTACCAGGTTCTGTTATCCAGAATCCCTTGCAAACCTCATAAAAAACAAATATTCCTCACATTTCTGTTATGGAAAGTTCTGGAATCTGTGGGTAGCCACACACTACCACTCACCCAGCATACCCCAAGTCCCCCAATAAAAATGGTACCTCACTTGTGTAGGGAGGCCTAGTGCCAGCGGCAGGAAATGACCCAAAAGGCAACGTGGACACATCAAATTTTTCCACTGAAAACTGACCCTTTTTTTGCAATATGCCTACTTGTGGATTTTGGGCCCTAGGTCACTCGCCACCTAGGGAAACTTAGCAAACCTGTACATTTTTGAAAAACAGACTCCCAGGGAATCCAGGATGTATGGACTTATGTGGCTTTTTCTAGGTTCTGTTACCCAGAAACCCTTGCGAACCTCAAACTTTGTAAAACAAAAACACATTTTCCTCACATTTCTGTGATGGAAAGTTCTGGAATCTGTGGTGAGCCACACACATCCACACAAACCGCATTCCTCTGAAGTCTCATGTTAAAATGGTACCACAAATGTGTGGGTAAGCCTAGTGCCCACGACAAGAAACGGCCCAAAACGCAACGTGGACACAATACATTTTTCCACTGAAAACTGACCCTTTTTGTGCACTGTGCCTAACTGTGGATTTTGGGCCCTAGCTCAGCTGGCACCTAGGGAACCTAGTAAACCTGTAAATTTTTCAAAACTAGATACCCAGGGGAATCCAGGACGGGATGACATGTGTCGCTCTCACTAGGTTCTGTCACACAGAATCCCTTGCAAAGCTCAACATTTTTTAAAAATAGCACATTTTCCTCACATTTCTGTGTTGAAAAGTTGTGGAATCTTTGGGTAGCCACAGACTTCCACCCACCCAGCATTTCGTCATGTCTCCCGATAAAAATGGCACCTCACTTGTGTGGGCAGGCCTAGTGCCCATTACAGAAAACGGCCTAAAACACAACGTGGACACAACACATTTTTCCACCGAAAACCGACAATGTGCCCAGATGTGGATTTTGTGCCCTAGCTCAGCCGGCACATAGGGAAACCTAGCAAACCTGTACATTTTTGAAAAACAGACTCCCAGGGGAATCCAGGATGGAGTGACTTAAGTGGCTCCTTCTAGTTCCTGTCACCTAGAATCCCTTTGCAAACCTCAAACTTTGTAAAAAAACAAAACATTTTCCTCACATTTGTGTTATGGAAAGTTCTGGAATCTGTGGGGATCCACACACATCCACCTACACATCATTCCTCCAAGTCTCCTGATAAAAATGGTACCACAATTGTGTGCGTAGGCCTAATTCCCGCGACAGGAAGTGGCCCAAAATGCAACTTGGACACAACACATTTTCCGCTGAAAATTTACCCTTTTTGTACAATGTGCCCAGATGTGGTTTTTGGTCCCTAGCTCAGCCGGGACCTAGGGAAACCTAGAAAAGCTGTACATTTTCGAAAACAAGACACCCAGGGTAATCCAGGATGTGGTGACTTGTGTGGCTCTCACCAGGTTCTGTTACCCAGAATCCCTTGCACACGTCAAAATGTTTCTAAAGTAAACACATTTTCCTCAATTTCAGTGATGGAAAGCTCTGGAATCTGAGGAGAGACTCAAACTGCCTTCCACTTAGCATTCCCCCAAGTCTCCCGATAAAAATGGTGCCTCACGTGCATGGGTAAGCCTAGTGCCCGCAATAGGAAACAGCCGAAAAATGCAACGTGGACACATCAAATTTATCCACCGAAAACTGACTCTTTTTATGCAATGTGCCTAGGGGGTCACCTCCGTTTTTGGTCCCAGACTCGGCAGCCATCTGGGGAAACCTACCAAACCCAGACATTTCTGAAAACTAGACACCCGGGCAAGTTCATGGGGGTGTTGTTTGCGTGAATTCCCCAATGTTTCTTACCCATAATCCCCTGCAAACCTCAAATTTAGCTAAAGAAAATCAAATTTTACTCACATTTACTCACCCGGGATCACCGGGCTGGCACAAGTTTCCTACCACCCAGCAGTCCCATCAGTCTCCCAAGTAAAATGACACCTCACATGTGTGGGTGCCCAAAGCAGAGTCAGCCTAAAAACGTATAAAACAAATTGTGCTTATCAACTCGCTGTGATATTCCCTCAATCTCTGCACATTTTTGGCTCTTACCTGTCACAGGCACTTGGCCCCCCCACGCAAGTGAGGTATCATTTTGCTCGGGCGACCAAGGGGAACGTTGGGTGGTTGGACATTTTTTCAGGTGCGGTTTTCTCACACAGAAATGTGAGGAAAGTGTGATTGTGATCTTTTAGCTAAATTTGAGGTTTGCAGGAGATTCTGGGTAAGGAAACGTTAAGGGATCCACGCAAACCACACCTCCCTGGACTCCCCTGGGTGCCTAGTTTCAGAAATGTCCCGTTACATAGGTTTCCCTAGACGACCGCCTAACACAAGACCAAAAACACATGTGACACCCTTACAAAACCGGGTTGTTCTGTGATAGATAATTTTGATGCTTCCACATTATGTTTTGGCCTTCCCTGTGGCAGGCACTTGGCCCACCCACACAAGTGAGGTAGCATTTTTAGGGAAGACCTCTGGGAATGAAGGGTGATAGGTAATTAGTGCTGGCCCAGTGACCCCACAACTTTCCCACACAGAAATGTGAGGAAAATGTGATTTTGTTTAGCTAAATTTGAGGTTTGCAGGGTATTCTGGGTAAGAAAATATTGGGGGTATCCATGCAAGCAACAGCTCACTGGACTCCCCTGGGTGTCTAGTTCTCAGAAATGTCTGTGTTTGGTAGGTTTCCCTAGATGGCCACCGAACACAGGACCAAAAACGCAGGTGACCCGCCTAGCAAAACCAGGTTGTTTTTAATAGATAATTTTGATGCCTCCAACATATGTTTTGGGCCCTTCCCTGTGGCGGGCATTTGGCCCACCCACACAAGCGAGGTAGCATATTTAGCGGGAGACCTGGGGGAACGCTAGGTGGTAGGAAATTTGTGTAGGCCCAGTGATCCCACAACTTTCCCACATAGACATACGAGGAAAATATGAATTTATTAGCTAAAATCTGAGGTTTTGTGGGGATTCTGGGTAAGAAAACGTCAGGGATCCACACAAGCAACACCTCCCTGGACTTCCTTAGGTGTCTAGTTTTCAGAAATGTCTGGGTCTGTTAAGTTTCCCTAGATGGCTGCCGAGCCTGGGATAAAAAACGCAGGTGACTCCCCTTGCAAAACCAGGTTGTTTTGTGATAGATAATTTTGAGGCCTCCACAATATGTTTTGGGATCTTCCCTGTGGTGGGCACTTGGCCCACCCACACAAGTGAGGTAGCATTTTTAGTGGGAGACCTGGGGAAATGCTGGCTGGTAGGAAATTTGTACTGGGCCAGTAATCCCACAACTTTCTCACACAGAAATGTGAGGAAAATATGATTTTGTTTAACTAAATTTGAGGTTTGCA
Source organism: Calotriton arnoldi (assembly GCA_963921515.1). Classification (NCBI taxonomy): domain Eukaryota; kingdom Metazoa; phylum Chordata; class Amphibia; order Caudata; family Salamandridae; genus Calotriton; species Calotriton arnoldi. The sequence continues at coordinate 350,091 of CAWUFW010014374.1, read as the reverse complement.
GGGGATTCTGGGTAAGAAAATATTGGGGTATCCACGCAAGTCACATTTCCCTGGACTCCCCTTTGTGCCTAGTTTTCAGAATTGTCTGGGTTTAGTAGGTTTCCCTAGATGGCAGCTCAGTCCGGGACCAAAAATGCAAGTGACCCCCTTGCAAAACCATGGTAAAAACTGGGTGGTAGGAAATTTGTGGTTTCTTTCTGATTCTGAAAGAATATGGCACAGTAATGCAAAGAAAATGTGACCTTAGTCACATTTTGAGGTTTGTAGAGCATTGTGGGTAAAAAAAAGCTTGTTGGGATCCACGAGACGCACACCACCCTGTACTCCCCTGGGTGTTTAGTTTATGAAAATATTGAGAGTTAGTAGATTTTCCCCAGATACAATGTACACCTTGGCAGAGAAAGACAGAAAAGACAAATATTACTGCACAACCATCTATTCCTCAAGTACACACACATACTGGTTGGGTGCGATTCCAAATCAGAAATATATCGTCAATAAATCGACAATATAGAATCAAATTCTCATTGCATTCTCTATCTGTGAAGATGAAAATGTGTTCAAATTTAGACATGAACGTATTTGCATATGCTGGGGCCCCTGCAAATCTCATTGATGTTCCACTTAATTGAAGAAAGAACTGTTCATTCAAAGTTAAATAGCTATGCTGGAGGCAAAATTGCTGAATTTTTAACAGAAAGACTTTGTTAGCTTGAATTTGAGATTGTTGTATTAGAGCAACAAACACACATTTTGAAATGAACCCTTATTTGTTAAATAGGCCAATTTATTTTCTCAAATTCTCTTGATCATACTGATTATTCAGTTAAATTGTTGTATTTTCTGATATGTACGATTGTTAAAAAGTGAGATAACTCACAGACTAATTTTCACATGGAAAGCGAAAATAGTTGTTACTGTGCAAATAAATTTAAAGCGACAACGCATCATCTGTACAAAGTCTTATTTTGATAGATTCACGTGCTGTGCTGTCTTGTGGCTCATGGCCTGCCTGGCTGCGTTGGCGCGGGCCTGGCTGCCATGATGACTTTTGCGCACGTTACTCTTAAACTGTTGTTCTGTCGCCCTCTGCTACTGCCAAGTTATTTTACAACTGTCTGCATTTTCTGTTTCTCACCTTTTCTCCTATTCCCTTTTGGGCTCAGTCTGAACAACAGTTACAAGGTCGAATAACAAATCCCTGGTTCCTACTGATTTGGCCCGTCCTCGCACCTAGACATAACACCATGTACAGCTGCCATTGAGAAAATAGTGTGCTTTTAATAATGCGGTCGCCTGCTCTAGAGGGCACTTGGAGACGAACTTTCCAGAGAGAAGAGCTGTGATTGTATGCTGATGTAGTTTTGCATCTAGAGACTGAGGTATGGGGGTTCGCTAGTCAAAGCCCAAAGGTCTTCTATTATCATAATAAACTGGCTTCCAGCACGGGGAGGGTGGTAATGTTAGTTAGACATATATCCACTGCTTTATGAGATGCTTTCCCCGTTCGTATTCTATGGAGTAGTAACTATGCTGATTATATTATTCATATGTATTATGCTATTAGTACTGACACGTGTACTGTATCTTAGAGCACGTAAGTTGAAATAAATATTTTGAACTATACAGTGTCTCTTCTTACGCATGTTGTGGACAGGTACGAGTGTGACGAAAGAGTGTTCTTGCCTCTGCGAGTCCTGGGTGAGAGAGAGATTCTAGGTTGTCTAATCATTGGTACATTAGTGCTAATGGGACGCTAAGGCTTGTTGGGTTGGGGTTTTGGGTGCTGAGGTCTATAGTTGGCTCACCACTATATTCCAAGGTCCTAATATCCTGTGCATAGCTCTGTATGTGCAGAAACCTTATGAAATGGCGACCAACGAGTGGGGCAGCTTACTTGCGAGACGCTTGAGTAGTACTTGTGCTTGTCCACAAACCCTCACGTACGCTTCCGGAAGCGTGTGTGACGGTGATACCTCCTATATTACAGATTTTGTAGGTTCTTTCAAGCTTGATGTTGTTAAAAAGGTTTCATAAATATAACCCTTTTTGTGCTGCCTTGTGTAAGATTGTTGAATCGACCCGTTAGTAATGGCGGGTATAGACATAGCGGCGCATAGCCGCACAGCACTCCGGGATCACTTACGGGTGTATGGAGTGCCAGACGCGGGAGTTGACTTAGTCTTTGTGGTTCAAGCCGATCCGGCTTTCCACTTTGAAGTGTTCTACTCTTGGATCACTTTTCCAGCGGTGAACGTGAACGATAACCTGTTCCATGAATATGAACCCACCGCTGTTCCTGCAGTCTATAGACCTTATACTAATCTTGAAGTACCGCTCACGGCTTGGCAACACCGTGTTTGGTTTAATGGCGCCCTCCCACAACCGACTACCACGGTTCGTTTAGGCCCCTTATCAATTGAGGGGGCCACTTGGCCTGTTTTGGCCGGGTACACCCCACATCCGCGTTATATGACAATACCAGTCGCGGAACTGCGCACTATGTATGCGGCCTTGGTGCAGGTGCATCGAGCTTTAGTGCGGTATGTTACAGGCAGTCTCCATGGAGCCGCTCCTGGAGTTGCCGGCCAACCAGCTGCTGCAGGCGGAGTGACCATAAGTCCAGTCATGGTGAATTCTGTGATGGGCAAACGGCCACAAAACAAGGATGATTTTCCTTATTGGCTTGCAGAAAAGTTTGATCAGTTGGAGGCAGTTTTTCCACATACAACTCCAGTGGATAAACATCGTATTTTAACGATTAGTTTGCCAAAAGACTTAATTCCCGAGTTGACAGCATGTGACAACTGGGGTAAGGTATTCGCAGCAGTATATTCTAAATGTTTTGGTACTCCTTCCATGACTGTTCTCCCCTCTGTAATTAAAAAAGTACAGGACGAACATGGCCCTGAAGCGGCCGTGGAATTAGGGATGAGACTGGTGGGAGTGTTTGAAGTAGTAGCTGAGCTGCTCCTTGCGAATGTCAAGGGCGATGCAGTGAACTTTCAAGTAGCTAACGCTTTGGCTTTAGTCCCAGAATTGGACAAGCCTCGCGAATTACCGAAAATTATTACCCAGGCTTACAAGACTATTGGTAGAAACAGCCTGGGTAACAAGCCTTTGCAAAACAGCAAACACAATCGCAACCACAACAGCAACAAACCAAATCTCAATCTGAGAAAGATGAGAAACCAGTCTTCACAAAAAAAGCTGGAGGCTGAAAAAACAGGGTAAGCAACAACAAAAACCGGGTCGCGAGGCGCATCCCCGGTTTCAGTTTCTTCTGAACGCACTTATGATTTACGCGATAGAGCGAGAATTAAGTCACCGGATAGGTTTCAAATCCCTGATACGCGTTCTCCTCGTTCTTCACAGGCACAGACTTCGTCACAGGCCGTTGGAGGAGACCGCCAGGATAGAGGAAGGGCCCGTGAGGCCCCACAGGGACGAGACCAGCCTCGACAACAAGTCAGAGGAAGACGCTCAACGTTTTCGACCACAATTTCAGAAGAAGAAAGTTGCCGCTGTAACAGCGAAATATGCCACAGACGGTGAGAACGAGACTCCTGAATTGGACGTGGGCAGTAACCCTCCTAGACAGCGCCGCGGAAGTTACCATAGTGCGGGAGGCGCTACGTCCTCATATGGAGGCGACAGCAACTGAAACATTCATTACTGTTGAAACAGCAGACACCAGAGTGGCACCCCTGACAGACTGTTTAATATTGTCATCCAAATTGAAGGTGATATACAGCGTGTAATTAAAGGGATTTGTTGGGAAAATCTGACCTCTTCATATGACATTTTGTTAGCAGAGGCGGATTGGCCACCCCCATTCGTTCTTGCTGCACGTAGAGGGGAGGAGGTAATCCTTCCGAGCTTTTCTCGACATGTCCCAAAGGACAAAGCGGAGGCTCTAGCAGCAGAGTGGGCTGTGTCCCTGGCTCCGGCGTTATTCCGCAATCACGTGGGTTGGGACGAAGATTCTCCCCCCCATGAAATACCTTTGCGGTCACTACCGCAACCACAACCCCAATATCCTATAAAACGTGAAGCCAAAGGCCACGTTTCCGAAATTCTGACTCAGTTGGAATATCAGGGAGTAATTGAACCCTGTGTATCACCTATGAACAATCCCCTTTTCGCGGTTTCTAAACCCGATGGATCGTACCGCTTAGTATTGGATTACCGGCATTTGAACTCACATTGTCGGACCTTCGCGGTGCAAAATACACATAGTTCGGCGCTTGTAGACAGTCTTGTTCGTAAAAAATATAAAACGACACTTGACCTTTCAAATGGATTCTACACGCACAACTTAGCCCCGGAGAGTGGCCAATGGTGCGCTTTTACTTCCGGTGGTAAAATGTTCAAATTCAGGCGTCTTCCTATGGGCTACAAAAATAGTCCAGGCGTATTCGCCGCTCGTGTTGTCTCTTTGTTAGACGGCATAGATCCAGACGCCTGTTCGTATGTGGATGACATTTATCTGACGGATGACGAATTGTTTCCGCATCTGACCCGAGTAGACCGCATTATTCTTGAATTCGCGGTTCAGGGATACAAAATTAACTTTGCCAAATCTCATATTGCTGAATTTACCGTTTTGTTCTTGGGCTATGAGCTCAACAATGAAGGTAAGGGTTTAGCCCCCATTTTCTGGAGAAATGTGCACTTCTGTGCCCTCCTACTAATCTGAAGAAGCTTCAGTCTTTGCTGGGTTTTCTGAACTTCGGACGAACATATATTCCCGAATATGCCCAGCGTATTAAGCCACTGTATGCCTTGATACAACCTACTTATTCGAAGTCTTGCTGGCTTCCGGAGCATACCTCATTCTGCAGTCTTTGCAAACAGACCTTCTTGAGTCTAAATACCTTTTGACACGTGATAACCACACAAACCTGGTGATTAGAATCATTCCAGGGGCAGTGGGTTTCACGTACTTAACCTTTAATGAAGGTGATACAGTACCCATCGCATACAAGTCACATCTGTACACCTCTGCAGAAATGTGGTTCTCATCTGTGGAGAAAGTGCTAACAGCAGTGCAAATGGCGAACCTGAAGGAGCGCGCACTGGCAGAGGGAAAACGCATTCTGGTGGTAACACCCTATCCTGCCCTAGAGGCAGTGACGAAAGCAAGTGTTCCGAACTCTAAAGCTTTGCACCCCCGTTGGATTCAATGGGCAACATCTTTGACGTCTCCGGATGTCACTTTCATTTTTGACTCTTCTCTTCAGACTCAGGAGTTTTTACAGTATGAATTCTTTCATCCTCCTCCTTTGTCTTTATTGCCGCTTGAGGATTACGATTGTGTGATCTACACCGATGGTTCGGCACAACCGGCCACGGGTTCCAAGCATGCTTATTCAGCCGCATGTGCTATTGTCGCAGGTACGTTTGTGAACGGAAAGTTCAAATCCACTGTGGTGCATACACAGACACTCGGGGATAGTACCGCACAATTGGCCGAGTTGCGTGCCTTGGTGCTCGCTCTTGAGTTCGTAAATCCTGATGTGACTACTTTAATTGTGTGCGATTCTTACTACTGTGTTCAATCATACAATGACAATCTGTTCTTTTGGTCGCAAAATGACTATAGAGACGCTAAAGGCAACACAATCAAGCATAAAATGCTTTGGGTAAGAGTGGCAGAATTACAAAGACATCTGCCACTCACACAGGTGGTACACACCCTAGGCCATCAGCGAGTGGGCGCACACGCTGTTGGTAACAGTCTGGCAGATGAAGCTGCCCAATCAGCAGTACTCACGTGTTCAGTAGCAGCAGTTACTAGATCCATGTCCAGAATAGACATTGATATCTTGGCAGCTATTGCTGCAACAAAAGAAGGAATGAAATACCCTAGAGGTTTCCCTTCTAAATATTCTTACCAAATAGGTCCCGATCAGGCTCCTTATGTAACAATACCTGACGTTGGTGATCGGCTGATCCCCAACGCGGACCGCAGACTTTCCTTAATGGCAGCGGCACACGAAGGCATGGCTTCGGCTCATGCTGGTGTGTCTGCAACAATCTCCATTTTGCAGCAGCGTTACTGGTGGCGTGGGTTGTATAAAGACACCCGTACTTATGTGCTTTCCTGTGACGTTTGTCAACAGATTAAGCCTTCTACGGTTACACGACCACCTCAGACCTCGCTCTGCATTTCTAACAGACCCTTTGGGTGTGTTTACCTGGATCACTGCGGTCCCTTTTCTTCGGACACTGCCTATAAATATATCTTAGTGGCAGTGGACTCGTGCACACGTTTCATCTGGGTCTGGCCACAACGGAGTGCTGACGCTCGAAATGTCATAAGGGATTTGCGAGTCTTTGTGGGAATTTTCGCATGCGGCACCTTCCATTCTGACCAAGGTCCGGCGTTTGCCTCTCAGGCTTACAAGGACGCAATGGGCTCCTTAGGGGTGCGGGTGAAATTTTCGTCTCCGTATAGGCCTGAGGGCAACTCTATCGTTGAACGAATGAACCGTGACTTAAAGCAATCCTTGACAGCTAGAGTTATAGGTACTGGCAGGAACTGGCTGGCCCACTTGTATACTGTTCAGCGTGCACTTAATAATCTCCCTAGAAGGCCTCTGGGTGGGCGGACCCCTTACAAAATGCTCTTTGGCATACGAATGTTTGTGCCTGACCTTGATGGTCTAGACATGGCGGCGCAATCCGCCAAGTTTGATGTAGATAACCATTCTACTATGTTACAGGACTTACAAGAAGCCCGAGACAAACTTGCAATTGCACATTTGCCTTCAGCCACAGACCCTGCTCTGCAGATTCCGGTTGCCGGCTGGCTTCCGAAGATTGGCGACCTAGTACGAGAGAAGTTGGAGAACAAAAAGAATTTGGCCCCTCTTTTCGTGCACCGGTTCCAGTCCTGGGTTTGAAGGGAACACGTACAGTCATCTTACCACCGCTTCCCGGTCGCAAGGAAAACAGATACATCTCAGTAGAAAATGTCAAGCTACAACATCTGGCCGATCCTGAATAGTGTCACACCAGCGGTCTCTTGTCCTGCCATTTATCGGACATGTATCCGCGGCACGCCTGCACGAACAGTCACTGATGTTACAATGGAGATGGTCGATTTGCCTGAAAATATATTTGAACCCCCTGCATCCCCCTGCATTGATGAGGACGAATATACTTATCCCGCCACAGAGTCGGTGGCATACCAACCAACAACGCCACTGAGCCCGACACGTTATTCCTTTGACTCGGATTCCAACTCATCAAAGGCCCCGTCCAAGTTTAGTCTTTTTGTATCATGGTTTAGAGACAATTTTTTGATTCCACCTTGGACGTATATTTGGATGGTACTTTTCTTGGTTTTTTTGTTCATGTCCATTGGCTTTGTCACGGTGTTTTTTCTACTCATAAATGGTCACTATTTACCTGAACGCTCTGCTGTGAACAGTGTGGCTGGGACTTTGGCTCCACATTCCTCTTCACACATCATGAAGCGTGACCACACATTTGTGAACATTTCAGCGTTTCCAGTTGCAGATGGCATCGTATGGGATGCGGTAAACTTTCAAATCCATGGCCCGACGGAAATTATTAATGTACCAAATGTCCTTCGAGTCTCGATGGGTGATGTAGTGAAAAGTAATATTCATTCTGATGATTGGGATGTGCATGCTGTTGAAGCATTGTTTGCTGATTTAAAATATTATGCTTCCTTTAATGCTGAAGACTTGTATATGAATTCTGCGAATTATGCCGATTTGTATTGCTACCAGCATTGGGGCAATCATTTTCTCCACAAACCGAGTGCACTACGTAGCCCTGTTACTTACACCCAATGGGAACATTGTCCAAACCCCATACCAGGTAGTTCCCAGACTCTTCGAAATAAATTCACCTATTTTACTGATTTCAATCGATCGAACCCTGGGTCCTATTATTTTAAATTAAGAACCCCATTGACTCAAAAATAATGTTGACCCACACTAAATTACTTTATTCGGGTTCCTTTTTGAGCGCCTTGGCGGTGGGTGGTTATGAGTATTGGAAAGACACAGTAGATTTAAAATCAATCTGGGGTTCGAAGCCATGGCAGGTGCAAGGCACTGAGGCGTTGCACCGTGCTTGCCTTATCCCAGCCCAAATTATGTTTTTGAATGCTTCCATTTATCAGACCACGTGTTGGGGGTTGGCTACCATTAAACAACTAAATGCGCCAGCCATCCCATCCTTGTCGAGTTCGCCAAATGACAGTTTACGATTTAATATGTCCCTTTTACAGTTACAGGCTCAGTTCCAAAGTAATTCTTTTAACGTTTCTGCACTGATACAGTCACCCTGGTTGGCATGGCCCATATCATCGAATGCGTGCCAGCTGCGTTTCCATGGCACCATTCCTGGCTACATACAGGACAAGCCTGATCCAAGGTTTACTGAAACTCGTACTGTTACCACGTATTCAGTTGGTAAATTATGTAAACAATGGCTACAACATTCGTCTTTGGACTCTGTTAAGAAACATTTGTCCCTCCTTTCAGGCACTATTGATTTGTCCGATTTTATCTTGGGACCTCGTGGTCCCCGACCGAAGAGGTTCATTTATGAAGCGTATAATGAACTCTGGAAGCTGTCACAAATGGAAGCTGCTTCCCGTCTTAGGGAAATAGACCAGGCAAATTTGGAAAAGGTGCTTGCTGTTGTTGACAATAGTATAAATACCCTCTCTTCCCGCATTTACACATTAGAGAATATTGTATCCTCTGTTGTTGATATTGTGCAAGATGATGTCTCTATGTTGTATCATGGTCAGAATCAATTGCGTTCAGTGATGCAGTTTGCCTGGACTTTGCAAACCCTTAAGTTAGGCAAAGTTCCTTGGAATTTGTTGAACACCACTGCCCTTTTTCTGCCTTTTAATCTGACTGACAAACAGCAGTTCATGTCCATGAAAGATGCATCTTACACTTTGTTACATATCGAGAAAGTGGATCCTTTACCATTCTCTGTAGCGGAACTAGATTCTGCAGTGTGGCTAGTTCATGGGGTTATAGCTTTACCTTTTTCCTTGTTTGAATTTAGCTCGTGTATGAAACATTATCCTGTGGGCCGTTTCCAGCCTTTGGGCAGTGCTTTCCTGCATGAACTTTGGTCCTTGCCTTTCATGTATAAATGCCTTAGAGACGGCAAGGAAGTGTTTCTCACGGGGGAGTCTTGTGATTCAACTGTGGGTCATTCGCTTATTTGTAAACATATTAAATTGCACGGGGCTTGTAGTGTTTCAGTTCCAAATCTGGCATGTGTGCTCAAGGGTATTCCTGCTCCTGCTATTTCTCCTACTTTTACTTTGCTTACTAACGGTAGCTATTTGCTTTTAAATAATGAAGACTGTTGTGGCCTACAAGCTGGCATTCCGTATATTGTTACGGTCTCACACAGAGTTGTCTGCTGCAAGAATGTGCTTTTTCCTCCCCCTCACGACATCGTTGATAACTCTATTTGGCCTTCCATTCCTACCATGGAGGCAGATTTCAATAAGTTGAGCAGAATAAAGGCCCTATTATTGAATAAGGAGGTTATGCTCACATCCGCCCGGGAGACATTCATTCTCCAGGTGGCTAGTACCCACAGTGAAATACAGGCCCTTTTGAACACTGACCTCCCCCAACATTTTGGGGAGTTAATTCATCGTATTTTTAATGCATCAAACACCGAGGGTCTGGTGCACTTTTTTAAACTTGTGGGGTCTGGCCTGGTGTCCACCTTCCAAACTATTTTCGGTGTGATACCGGCATTCATACATTCTATTTTTTCTAGCGTCTTTGGTGGCTTTCCATTAATCCTCGCTTTGGCGGCTGGTGTCTTGCTGTTGGTTTGTTTTCTGCGAAATGGCTGCACACCACTGGGCCCTTCTCGATCCCGAACGCCTCCAACTGCTCCGTGAGCGACTTCTGGTTGGCTTCGATGTTCTGCCCTTGGCAACTATCAGTGTGTCCTACACCCTTTCCTTTCGCTTTGCGTATTTCACTTGCGTGCAACCTGTGATGTCTTGCATCCGGTGTCCGTTCACATGGACCATGGATTATTGCCTCTCCAATTCGTCATTGTCTGTTCCGGATTTTGTCCAGTTGGTGGGTCCCTTAGAGGCCCATGAACGGGATTGTTCCGCTGCTGGCTTTATGATGCGTGCGGCTGCACTGGGGATTTTGGCACAATGGGATATCTGGGCGGCTGCTCAGAATCTCCTACAACAAAGTTATATTGAATATCACGCAAGCTGTCCCGCATTGCTTCTAGATGCTCCATCCTCTGAGGAACATTCATGCAGCTTTGATCTGTTGGACTGGATGGCGTCTACGTTTTTGACGATTCCAATGATGTCCTCTTGGACGGTATAGCTTTTTTCTGCTCTTCCACGTTTTTGGATTCATTTGCCGTTCACTGTCGGTGGATTGCCTCGTTTCTGCTCAGGTGTTTGGAACTCTGTCTGCATTTTCGATGGACTGTCCAGGGGAGGGTGTCTTGTGGCTCATGGCCTGCCTGGCTGCGTTGGCGCGGGCCTGGCTGCCATGATGACTTTTGCGCACGTTACTCTTAAACTGTTGTTCTGTCGCCCTCTGCTACTGCCAAGTTATTTTACAACTGTCTGCATTTTCTGTTTCTCACCTTTTCTCCTATTCCCTTTTGGGCTCAGTCTGAACAACAGTTACAAGGTCGAATAACAAATCCCTGGTTCCTACTGATTTGGCCCGTCCCTCGCACCTAGACATAACACCATGTACAGCTGCCATTGAGAAAATAGTGTGCTTTTAATAATGCGGTCGCCTGCTCTAGAGGGCACTTGGAGACGAACTTTCCAGAGAGAAGAGCTGTGATTGTATGCTGATGTAGTTTTGCATCTAGAGACTGAGGTATGGGGGTTCGCTAGTCAAAGCCCAAAGGTCTTCTATTATCATAATAAACTGGCTTCCAGCACGGGGAGGGTGGTAATGTTAGTTAGACATATATCCACTGCTTTATGAGATGCTTTCCCCGTTCGTATTCTATGGAGTAGTAACTATGCTGATTATATTATTCATATGTATTATGCTATTAGTACTGACACGTGTACTGTATCTTAGAGCACGTAAGTTGAAATAAATATTTTGAACTATACAGTGTCTCTTCTTACGCATGTTGTGGACAGGTACGAGTGTGACGAAAAAGTGTTCTTGCCTCTGCGAGTCCTGGGTGAGAGAGAGATACCGTGTTCTAGGTTGTCTAATCATTGGTACATTAGTGCTAATGGGACGCTAAGGCTAGTTGGGTTGGGGTTTTGGGTGCTGAGGTCTATAGTTGGCTCACCACTATATTCCAAGGTCCTAATATCCTGTGCATAGCTCTGTATGTGCAGAAACCTTATGACAGTGCAATCAGGTAATAAGTGGCCTTTGTCACTTACAGCAAAAAGCTTTTCAGTTGTGTGCTAGGCAGTCACACTTTCCTGATCAGCACGCCAATCAGGCAAACTTTCACATCATCTGTTGTAATTCTTAACTTATTTTTATATAATAAAAGGAGTGTGCAATACTGTTAGACTTGGCTTTGTCAGCGGGTTTACCCCCAGACTTTTTGCTTTTTGGCCTCCTGCTTTTGACCCTGTGTGTGTTGGTTTTAGGACTCTGGGCACTTTCCCACTGCCAATCAGTGCTAAAGTGCATATGCTCTCTGTGTAAAATGTGTTATGGATTGGTGTTTCCATGATTGGCCTATTTGATTTATGTGTCAGTCCCTTGTAAAGTGCACTGAGAGTGCCAGGGCCTATAGATCAAATGCTGTTGGTGGGCTGCAGCACTGGATTGTGCCACCCACGCAAACAGCCCGTAAAGTGTAACTCTGGCCTGCCATTGCAGAGCCTGTGTGCAGCCTGGGGCTGCCATGTCGACTTGGCAAGTGCACACACTTTCAAGTCCCTAAACCTTCCCTTTTCTACATGTTAGTCACCCCTAAGGTAGGCCCAAGGTACCCCTGTGGGCAGGGTGCATTGTATGTGAAAGGTAGGACATGGCCTGGTGTGTGTGGCATGTCCTGATAGTGAATTACAGCCTATTTCGTTTTTCACTATTGCAAGGCTACCTGTTCCCCATAGGCTAGAATGGGCAGTTTTGATTATTACAGCTTATAATCCTAACTGACCCAGGGAACATGGTAGAAATTCGAGTTTAGTATGCCTGGACTCAGAATGATAAAATGCATCTTTTAGTGAAGTTGGTTTTAACATTCTGTGTTTGAAAATACCACTTTTAAAAAGTGGGTATTTTCTTGTCTAACCATCCAAGCCTGCCTCTGCTAGGTTGTGTATTCCTTGTCTGGAGTGTGAGTGACAGGGGCTGGGGGATGCCAGGACACAGGGTGAGTCAGCACAGGGCTGAATAGCCAGATCTACATGTAGATGGGTGGGAGGAGTTGCACCTGGGACCTGAATAGGACTGGGCCTTCCCTCCACAATGCTGGCTCCACCTCCTGTGGTGCGTCTGATGTCCCTGGCCTGCACTGTGAAAGGAAAGAAGGAGCCTTGTCAACAAAGTGCTCCAGGACTGACCAGAACTGGTTTGGACTAGGCAAAGGCCTCTCTGCCTTCAGAGAACAAAGAGAAATTGAGGATAAAAAGGGGGACCCAAACCCCAGAACTTTAGATTACTTCTGAACTAAGGAACCTGCCAGGAAGAAGGACCGGGAAAGCTGGAGGAGGAGTACTGCCCCTATGCTGCGTGTTGTGGGGTTGGCCTTCAGTGGTTGCTTCTGTCTTGGGTAGGGAAAGGACTGGACTGTGCTTTCATCATCCTGCTGTTAGAGTTTTCTCCAAGGGCTTGAAGTAGAGCTTGCCTCCTGTTGGAAGTCTCAGGGATAGAAAAGACTTCAGGGAACTCTTTTGGAAGAAGACTGCCAAGAAGAAGAGCTGGAGAAGCTGTGAGGAGGAACTACCACTTTGCTGTGTGCTTTGCTGTGTTGGCCTGCAGTGGCTGCTTCTGTCTTGGGCAGTGAAAGGACTGGAACTGAACTTTCTGCAATCTACTTTGTGAGTGTCTCCAAGGGCTTGCCCCCTGTTCAAGAAGTCTCAGGAACAGCAAAGACTTCAAGCCCGACGCCGTCTACGACGCCGCTGCCGACTCCGTGTCCTGAAGGCACCGCAGAGGGCACCGCCGCAATGCCGCACCGCGACCCTGGTCTCACCGATGACGCCTGCTGATGCCGCCACCGAGCCGCTGCTCGCACCACGACCTGTGGGCACCGCACTCCGCACCGCCTCGCTTCACGACGACACCGTGGTATCCCCGACGACGCCGCTCCACGCCGGACTCGACGCCGCTGCTTGCACCGTGGTTCGGGGGCACCGCTCGTAAGTTACACAACGCACCGCCCTCATCCCGCACCGCAGCCTTGGCCCACCGACGCCGGTGCCATCGACTCCAGTTCATCAGCCGACGACAGCGCTTCAGCAACGACGACGCCGCTGCTGCACCGTGACCTGCCAGCACCGTGACGAGCACCGCCTTCATCTCACACCGCGACCCTGGTCTCCCCGACGACGCCATCCAACGCCGCCACCGAGCTGCTGCTCGCACCGCGACCTGAGGGCACCGCATGCCGCACCGCTGCACTTCGCACCGCAGCACCCAACGCCGGCCGACGCCAGCGCTCCTGACTTCACCAGAGAGGAGATCAATCTGCAACCCTTGTGACTTCGAGGGCCCCGACGACACCTGCACCGACCTCCGGAACCGACGCCTGCGGACGCCGTGTGTTCGGAAGCTCACCGCGAGGTCATCGACGCCCTGCATTTCTGAAAGGTACTGTTTGCGGGTCTTCCCGACACCATAGCTGACCCGCGACGCCGCAGTCAGCCAGAACTGTTTGGATTTGTTTGTTCACGACGCCGGGATAGCCCTGGACGGAGCTATCGACATCAAGGAACTGTTTTTAAGGACACTGTGATAACTGAAGATTTTTAAAGTACTGTACTGTGGATTTTTATTGTATTGGTCTTGTTTTAAGTATATAAAAATATTGGATATTTTTCTAAACTGGTGTGGTGTCCGTTTGTAGTGCTTACACTGTATTACTGTTGGTTATGTGCAAATGCTTTACACACTGCCTCTAAGATAAGCCTGACTGCTCGTGCCAAGCTACCAAGGGGGTGAGCAGGGGTTATTTTAGGAGTGTAACTCCCTTATCCTGACTAGGACGAAGGGTCCCTACTTGGACAAAGGTGCAAGCCCTTGCCAACTAGAGACCCCCATTTCTAACAAATACATATATAATAATACCTGATCTTTCAATCTAGCCACATCCTCCACCACTCCAACTCTAGGAACCCTTGCATGTTCCACTACAACAAGGCTGCCTATCACAGACTCCTGAAACTTAACAAATGTCATTTTTGACTCTGGAGAACATTCCTTAAATACAACAAAAGCATTAAAGGTTGCTAAGTGGAAAAGATGGATAGCCAATTTCTTGTACCAAATGTAAGCCTTGTGAAGAGCAGTACAAGGTTCCAGCCTCTGATCTACTCTAGCAACACCACCCATGTGCCTATTATACTCTAAAATGCACACAGGTTTGCACACTTCAGCAACCTGACCCCAAACAATCACAGGTGAAGTACTTTCATCATCGATGGTAGTCAACATGTAGACATTTCTAAATTTCACAGCTAGAAGTTCATCGCTATGCAACGCACTGCACTGTCCCTTCTCAAGTTTGTTACAAACAAGCTCTTTTTGGTAACCTTTACTGTTAGAGCAAATTGTGCCACAAGCAACAGTGTCCACTTTGACCAATTCCTTAATAATTTGCACACCAGAGTAGACGTTATCTACATATAAATGGTGACCTTTGTTAAAAAGTCATCTACCAAGTTCCCACACAATTTTCTCACTAACTCCGAAAGTGGACAGACAAGGGGGGTCAATACTGGAATCCCTACCTGTGTACACTCTGAAATTATAGACATATCCTGTCCTACTCTCAGACAGCATATACATCTAAGTTCCAAAATGTGCCCTCTTGCTAGGAATGTACTGCCTGAAAATCAAAAGGCCCTTGAACAGGACCAAAGACTCATCAACAGCTATTTCTTTCCCTGGAGCATAGATCTCTGAAAACCGATCTACAAAGTGGTCAAGGACAGGCTGAATCATAAAAAGATGCTCACATTCAGGGTGATGTCATGGCAACGCTCAACCATTATCAACAAAATGCAGCTTCTGAAGCAAAAGCAATTAACCGATCATGACTCATGATTGCAGGAAATATAGCTGTTTCCAACAAGGGACTAGTAGACCAATATGAAGACAACAACAGCTTTCTTATCAAGCCCATCAAGAAAGTTAAACCGAAGAACTTCTTCAACTCAGCCAGATTTGTGGGAGTCTACCGGGTAGCTCTAGAGTGGAGCTTAAGTCTGCCACTGTTTAGCATACAAATTAGTCTGCTCAACAATCTCATCCAAAAATACATCATCCATAAACAACTGAAAAAAATGTATAGCCAAAAGATTTCTGTATTCACTCTACACCCTGTGACACCAGTAAAGCCAGGCAACAGTGGCTCCAGCATGTTGTTTGGGGCAACCCAAAGTTGAGCTCTTCCAATGGAAAACCCTGCAGCCCCAGGCTGCAATCCAGATGCCTCTTGCTGCACTATCGACACATCAGTGTCCTCCTCTAAAACAGGCAATTCATCTGCACTGAGAGTGGCTAAATCATCAGATGATTTCTCTAAGGCAGAAAATTCACTGCTTGAACCTTCCACTCCCTCCTCTGCCTCAGATGCAGAGTCAGTCTCAGAATCATGGTCAGAGGAAGACTCAGTGGTGTAGCTAGCGGTTGTGCCATACTGGGTGGTCCCACAGTTTGCTGCCCAGTGATGGCCGGTGCATGCATGTAAGAGGGGGAGCTAGTAAAGTGAAGGGGTGAAGTGAAAGGGTGAAGTGCCGCCGAGTGCCACCCTCAAAAATAGTGCTGCCGCCCCCTGCACCCACCGGCTGCGCCACTAGGAAACTCTTAAACATACCAACAACCTGCTGAGCAGTCATCCTGCAGCTAGCCATAATCCTTACTATGAAAAGTAACTCCACAAACAAGTTAACAAGAACCAACACTGTGTAAAATAAGTAATAATCAAAGTGTGGCTTTATCACAAAGATCTATATACTCAAAAACAATAAAACTCACTTGTCAGAGACAGCTAGACTCACTAGCCCCTACTCTGCACAGACACAGCAAAAACCAACGATATCCCACTAAAAAGAAGAAAAGAATTACTCACAAGACAACACAATACAGATTGTGCACAAATGCAAAAAGATTTTCACACACCATAAAACAGAAGCTAAACATGCTGTTATTATTACACCATTTACATGCAGGGAAATTATACTCATTTAGAGTAAATAGTACAAAAACGTTTTCTTCCCAAGCACATGCAACTACACAAACTGCAAAACTACCAATGACGAAACCGCAAGCAGGAATAACTGCAAAAAAAGCAAAAGCTTTGAATTAGAATACAAAGGAGAAATAAAGCATTCCAATCACAAATGCAAATGCCAAACAATAAAACAGTTAAAATTATAAAACGCTACGTTACTACCCCAATGCCAGTCAAACAGCCGAAAGTAAATAATAACTGATGCCCCACCCCATTGGGGCAACGCTTACCCAAGGGGCCATCCCAAACATAAATATATACATATCCCTGGTGCTAGTGGGTTTTCTGCTGTCTCGGGCAGATGGACTTACAAAGATGGCTGATCTGCCCCTGGGGGGGGGCAGAAAATGGCCAAAAGTACATAAAAAAATTGCCATCCCAAATTGGGGGTGACCGTTGCCAAAGGGGCCACCCCAATTAATAATATATACACCTCCCTGGTGCTAGTGGGTTTTTGCCCCCTCCCGCTGGGGGCAGATGGGCCTCAAAATAAGGATGATCTCCCCAGAGGGGCAGAAAACAGCCAAAAGTAATGTAAAAATGTATTCTCCCCACTAGGAATGATCCTTACCCAAGGGACCACCCCCGAACATAATATGAAGACTTCCCTGACGCTAGTGGGTTTTCTTCCCCTCCTCCTCTCTAGGGTCAGATGGGCCTCAAAATAGGGCCGATCTGCCCGAGGGGGGGGGCAGAAACAGCTAAAAGTAATTTTAAAAAATGAATAGCCCCAATAGGGGGCATTTTTGCCCAAGGAACCACCTGTAACATCATATATCAATATCCATGGTGCTAGTGGATTTTCTGCCCTGCATGGGGGCAGATGGACCTCCAAATATAGCTGATGTGCCCCCAGGGGGGCAGAAAACGACTAAATCAATGTGTCAAAATTTGGACGCAACCTTTGCCTAAGGGGTTGCTTCTATTGCCATAAAAACAAATCCCTGGTGCTAGTGGTGGCATTCATGCTGCACAGTCGCGACCCAATGTGCCATCGTGCAGCAGGAATGCCATACAAAGAGACATCAGGTAGAGGAAAAACTCTTTCCTCTCCTCCGATGCCCTTATGCATGCTGCAAACCCCCCCCCCCCCTTGCAGGAAAAACCTACCTGCACCTCCAATGGCTGGAAACCAAATGGCTTCCAGCACATCTGAACGCTTTTCATGACGTCAGCGTGCGCCGTGCCTGCCGACATCAATGAATTGCCGAGGGGGAGTCAGGTTGATAGCGGAAGCACTTGCACTGTCATCCCTGTTTGGGGTGTTACATGGGCGGTCCATGGGGGAAGTGCCAGCGCTTCTCCCATGGGCAGGTGCGAGGACGGAACGGTTCCGTCCTCAGCACATGTCCACCATGGCTGAGGATGGAACCGTTCCGTCCTCAGCACCAGAGGGGTTATGGTATTATTTCAGATCTGTCCGTATTTGGCGGGTATTCTGATAATTGGGAAAAAATGTAACCTTGCTTGAGGAAAGGAGGAAGGGATGTGGCAGGTTTGGAACAATAGAAAAGGATGTCATCTGCATAAACTGACATTTTGATTTGGTGTTCTTCAATTTGAAATTCTAAAATGTATGGGTCTTGGCGGATTTGAGTTAAAAAGGGTACTAGCACAATAATGAATAAAAGAGGAGACAAAGGACATCCTCAACATACTCTTCTACCAAAAGGAAAATAATCTGATAGGATACCATAAAAAAATTGCAGCTTTAGCACCTGTATACAATAAAGAAATTAAAGCAAGCAATTAAGGTTGAAAAACGATCCATTTCAATGCATGAAACATACATTTCCAACCATTCCTGTCAAAGGCTTTTTCTGCATCCAAAGCAATAGCAGCCAGAGGATAATCCAATGTGTATGCCTTACCTAATATAGTGAAAAAGATACAAGCATTATCAGATGCCAATTGGCCCTTGACAAAACTGGACCATTATGGGCCTATATGAGATTTGGTGAAACTTTTGTAATCAGTATTGACTAAACAAATGGGGCAGTAGTTTTTACACTGTGTGAGATCCTTTTTATTATAGATTGAACAAATCATTGCTTCTGCAGTGAGAGGTTCCATTATTGATGAAAAATTAAACAAAAGTAAAAGATTAGGGGAGAATTATTGAAAAATGACTGTAAAATTAAATGGTAAACTCATTGGGTACTGCAGCTTTTCCTCTACATAATGTAGAGACTGTGTGAGTGATTTCTGATAAAGAGCTATCTGCACCCAGTGGCTCAAAATCAATATGTTGAGATTGGAGGGATGTAATGGATTGAAAGTAAATGGTCAAATTTGATGGAGAAGGCTGTGTTTCTGGGGAGCAGAGATTCTTATAAAATTGACAAATTAATATAAAATATCTTTGTCCTTAAAAATAAGCCCCTTTAGTATCAAGTTCAAGTTTATTTTATTTATGATCTTGGAACTCCGAAGAGATCCACATAAAACAACAACACGTAACATCAAAAAATTTGTACAACAAAGTTTCTACTAATGTAAGCAAAAATCGACAGTAAAAAGTCTCAAAATACGAGACATTATAATATTTTATACAATTAAGAAGATAAAAAGATCCTTTATGCCCTTAATTCCGTATAAGAATCCAGAAAAATCAGAATTAATAATTGCGATCATCATATTAGATACATTAATATAGATTTAAAAAGCACTTAAAAAAATTAAAAATCCTGTGACAGAACATTTCATTAGGAGGCTCATAAATAGAGTCAGTTAGTGCGGATGCCGAGAGAATAGATAATTGTAAGCAGATTGGTCTCACCCATTTACGCCGGCATAGTAATAGAGCGGGGCAGATAAATAGCACATGATTAATGTCCTGGATAGAGTTATTACACAAGTTACAAATCTCAGAAGAACCATACCATTTAGACAGTGTTTTATTTAAAGGAAGCATACCCTGCCTCAGAAGAAGCCAAAACCGGCGCACCCCATGAGGCAGGTTCCACGAAATATAAGCCTGTGCCTTATTTATCATACAAGAATCTATGGCTGGGTGGATACCCTTCTTTAAGATACGAGCTTCCCTATCCCTGGTGAAGCTTAATTCCCAAGTGGCCTGTTTCAAAGTGGCCTTTAATTGATATGGCGATAGGGTGAAAAACAGAAACTCGTCTAATTGTAACAAGTCGGCCGCAATTCTAAATTTTTTTTAAATTAAAGACTGCTCCTTTAAATTTTCTAACACTTCTTTCTTAATTAAGAATCTTAATGAGCCAAGATCACTCTTTACCAAGCTTGCAACCCATCGCACTATCCCTGCAAGACCCTGTACCCAGCTACTTCTTAAGCCAAATTCTAGCCTTAGAGCTGCCACAGGACAAGCAGAGTTGACTGAAGCTAGACTCCTTAAAATTTTTCCTTCTGTTGTGTTTAAGAAACCCCATTTCTCTATCCCAAGCAACTCAATACCATACAACAGAGAGGCAGGGATTTTTGCGCGGAAAACCTCTAATAATAGTGCAAAGTGTCTTTTCCCAGTTGATCTATAAAGGGCGCCCAAGCTTTTCCCTTGTGAGGTAGCTTTACGAATGTTGTTTTCTATAAAAGCTTTATTACTTAGATTACCACACACTGTTTTTCCCAGAAAGACATACGATTTTACAAGTTCCAGTTTTTGGCCACCCACCGACCATACAAAATTTCCATACTGCAATTTTTTTCTTCCATGCAAGCACATGATTTTACTTTTTGATATATTAATCTTTAAATAATGTGCCTCTGCAAAATTATGTAATGCCTGTAGACGATTATTTAAACCTCTTGGTGTTAGGTCAAATATTATTATGTTGTCTGCATAAAGTAAACAAACTATTGGTTTTCCCCCAATAAGGGGGCTATACCCTCACTTAACGCCAGTTCATGAGGAAGGTCAGAAATATATAAGGAGAAAAGTAGAGGAGCCAATAAACAACCTTGTTTTAGGCCATTTGTAGTAGGGATAGTTTGGGAGAGTCCCCTTTCCCCTCCCATTAGAACTTTACACCAAGTGTCCGAGTGAAGAGCACGGACTAACTCCAGAAGAATTACAGGCATACCCAGATCCGACAGTTTTCTCCACAGTAAAGAACGATCAACTTTGTCGAATGCTGTGGAGAAGTCTATAAAGGCTGTGTACACTTTTCCTCCTCTAACGTTAACATATTTTTCGATTATTACCTGTAAAGCGGTTAAGTTATCGAATGTTCCATGCTTTGGCCTAAACCCAGTTTGTTCCAGTGGTAAGATCTCAGCCGTATCCAGCCAATCATTAATTTGTGTCAAAAGGCATTTGGCAAAAACTTTACCCACTGCATCAAGAAGTGCAATTTGACGATAGTTATGCGGGACACCTTGGTCTCCTTTCTTAAACAGAGGAACTAATATACTCCCCTTCCAAGAAGGGGGAACCATCTTGTTTGCATAACAATACTTGAATACTGGGTAGAGAATTTTACCCCACAGTATACTATTTTGTTTTAATACTGTGACGGGTAATTCATAAGGGCCCATCGCCCCGGAGGAACGCATCCCCCTGATCACCCTTTCAATTTCTTTTTCAGATGGTGATCCATACAAAAGGGAATCCTCCTTTAATTCGATATACTTGATCGCATTTGCATTGCCTGCATATAAATCCTGAATAAAGCTGACCCATTTTTGCTCCTCAATAGCCACCGGAAGTGGACGAGATCTAGCACCACATCCCTCCCCAATGAGAGACCAAAATGTTCTTACTTGGCCTTTAAAGTCTGCTTCTCTCAATTTAATCCACATATTATCTTCGCTTTCTTTTCTTAACTTAACCTTTACCCGTGTCCTCCTCCTTTTTAATATTAATAATCTATGATATCTTTCCGAAGAATAATTCAAGTATTGTTCCCTAACTAATTTATTTATTTCGAGATTAAGCGACAGGATGGATCTGGGGACTATCTTAGTTCTTTTCATTCGATTCGACATCTTTGCAATTTCTATCGCTTTATTCATTAATACGTTGAAACTGGCGATCTCTATTCCATTCCAACTGGACAGATTTTCTACTGCGACCTCCAATATGCTGTCAAGGCCCAGGATAGCTTTGCTATCCCAATGACATCTCCCTGTTTTCTTAGAAAAAGTAAAGGATTCACCAGTTAATACCCATGGGTCCTCTGAACGCAAGCTTAATTTTACGGTAAGAGTTAGTACTTTGTGGTCACTGTAGGGGGAATTAGAGACCTTTAGATCTTTTAATAAAAAGAAGGAGGAGATTCCTACTATTACATAATCTAAGATAGATTCTCCGCTATAAGATTTGCAAGTTAAAGTAGCCGGAGTATCCGAAGGAAGTCTTCCATTTACTATAATACCATCAGCCTTCATTCATTTATCCATAAGAATTTTCCCTCTCTTATTTGTTCTAATATTTTGTGGAAATAAAGCTTGTGGGATCTGCAGGGATTCTTCCTTTTCTTTATTTCGGAATATATCTAAGGTAGCATTAGAAACTTTACAATTCAGATCCCCTACCAGAATTATTTTTGGGGGAAGTTCTACCTCATTGACTTTTTTAATGTGAGAAAAAATTGCTTTTAAAAGAACATCGAAAGAAGCATCCGGCGGAATATAAGCATTTATCAACATTTAGTATCAATTAAAGTTTCTATTTTAGTTCGATCTTTTTTTACGTTTAAATAATTCACAAGTAATTTCCCCATCCTATTTTAGCCACCATAGTATCTTGCACTGCCCATTTAATAAATAAGTAGAAGCGTCATTTGTAGTTAAGTGCTTGAAAGTGAATTTGGCGCCTATTAAATTTTGTAAGGAAATCTCATTCTTTGAATGATAATAGGTGTACTCCAGTTTTCTTTTTTGTTTATATTTCTTTATTGCCATTTAAACAATACAACCACATGGTGTACAGTGGGCAGCAATAGGTACAACTGTGTGTCAGAAAACCGGAACAGGCCAAAAATCACAATGACATCAATGTCGCTGGCGACAAAGAGAAAAAGTACACTGTAGGACAACGTGCTGCATCAATGAGTCAACTCAAAAGTGCAATTCGTGCCATTGCGTCCCGCCCATCAGAAGAGTTGCCAACATTAAAGAGCAAGTAGAAACTATAATAAACCTTTACTAAGTTCCAGCTTGAGCCTCTGTGGGGTGGTGTATGTGTGGACGACATCCCGCGTGACATATGCAGCGTGTTAAAGTGCCCAAGAGTGACAGAATGTGTGTGGGGAGGGGGAGGTAGCACGTGGGCCACCTGATAGGGCAACCTGTCACTCACAACTCTGCACGGGCATGTATGTGGTTTCTCCCACCTCAGTGACTAGGACCAGCTGCAGTCTCCACCTGATTAGCCCAGCGGTCTTAGAGGGTTGCTGGTTGAAGTTTGTCAAACAGTTTGAGCACATAGGTGTCCCATAGTATGGCAGCTCCCCCACCTCCTCGCAGCTGCTGGCCGTAAGCTATGGCATCCACCTCAGCTAGCGCCCATTTATGGGTTACCTGAAGGCAACAATGAACCATGGGAGACTGTGTAGCTTTCCAAGCCATGGCTATCAATTGCTTGAATAATGCTAAATCGAGGTCTACTATTTTCAAATAGTATTTAGTGCATTTAGTGAGCTTTGTGATCCCCAACAGCACAGGAGTGTATTGGGGGCAGCTGCACGTAACCCACTGCAGACACATGCTCCATTACTCCTACCCAGATGCACACCAGCGGAAGGCAGTACCATACCATGTGTAAAAAAGTGGCGTCTAAATGACTACACCTTGGGTAGGTAAGGGACACCCCTAGGAAAATTGCGTACAGACAATGCGGCGTGAGATATGTTTGATGCATTAATTAAAATGCATAAACTTCAGTTGTGCATTGCGTGACATGCGCTTCACAAATTCTGATGCCATCGCCCACTGTTTGGTGGTCAGCACTGTGCCTAAGCTATTGCCCCACTTGCGTTTCCCAAGAAGCATGCGGTCTATGCCTGCCACCTGCAGTGCGGTGTAGAGTACTGAGACCGCCCTGTGGCCCATCTCATGTATGAGGAAGCACTGCAAGCCGTGGTGTAGTCCTGGTTCATCTTCTCCCACCGGCCGTGTTTCTCTGAGCACTAGCATAAGTATGTTGTAAGTTAGAAAGAGTCGAGAAAAACAACAAGGGAACCCTACTCACTTAGAACCAGGGTACTGAAATAATTATCAAAAACAATGGCTCCTGTGGACTAATGGCAAGAAAATCTCAATAAAATAACGCACTATGGCAATGTAATGGGTTATTGTGATGTCAAAAGAGAAGGAGTCGAACACACCTTAGATTAGTATTTCATTCATAATTCTTGTTTATATAGTTCTTTGAAGCAAAATTACATTTATGACATTTAACAATCAATTGATTGTAGTGAGTGGTGTCCCAGTGAAAAAAGGAACCTAAACAAATAAACCTAAATAATTGGTGACATATTCGTGACATATATACAAGGTTTCCTATATTTCATGAAAGCGACCATTGAAAGATATATATTATATAAACCACGCTTTTATACAATGATAAGTGCTGGCTTGTAATGATTCGCTTTGAAAAAACTGTCGACGGCGTTTCGACCCTGTGTGCAATGTAGGGTCTCTTCAGGACCTAAGATAGTAGGGACACCTGAAGGAAGGGTTTGCGCAGCCTCGTGTGGAAAGAGGCCAGCTCCAAATCCATGGATGTCCTAGAGATCCTGGAATGAGTATTAGGTACCATCACTGTATAGGTCCCCCATGTTTGTTATCCCTGCCGCCTGCCATGGCCTTACGCCTCCAGCAGGGCTCTGTGGTGGGCACACCCCATAGCGGAAGCTGCGGCGCAAAGGGCATGCGTCCGCACCCGGGTTGAAGGTATCCAAACTAGCTTGGCTATGTGCACTAGTCTGCCCAGTCCCTTAGCCACACCCTGTGTGTGAGCAGCCAGTCCAGCACACTCATGTCGTTCAGGTCTGCCTGTAAAACATTGCCCTCCCTCATCCTGTCTCTGGCTAGCCACCACATAGGCTATTGTAGTTGTGCTGCTGTGAAATATAATTCCAGATCTGGTACCCCCAGGTCCCCTTCCTCCATTGGTCGCTGAAGCATGTGAATCGATACTGACCAAATCGGATATCAGTCCCCTCAGGTCCTTGAAAAAGGATTTGTCAAACATTACTGGCATTGCCGCAAAACAAATACAAGAGACGTGAGAGAACAAGCATCTTGGCAATTGATGTGCGTCCTATGGGCGATAGGGGCAGGCATGTCCAAAGATTCATGGATTGACATATCGTCGTCAGGGCCCGTCCATAATTCCCTTCCAAGAGGTCCCTGTCCTTATGAAATACATTCACTCTCAAGTATCGGAAGGTCTCAAAACTCCAAAGTGGTCGATGGAGCTCCAGAGATCCTTGGCCTTCGTGCTCCACCCAGTGCAGGGGGAAAATACAGGATTTTCCCCAGTTCACCTTAAGGCCCCATATGTCACCAAAGAGATGCAGCAGGTCATAAAGGGCAGGTAATGTATGTGCATGGTCCTTTAGGTATACCGCACATCATCCACTTATAAGGAGACAGTGTGCCAGTCCATACCCACTCGTAAGCACCACTCGGGGCCCTTAGTTTGCAGCATAGCGGCCAGAAGATCAATGGCCAGCACAAAAATTATGGGTGAGAGAGTGCAGCCCTCACGTGTCCCCTCCCTATGGTGAATTGGCATAAGTTTTGTCGTCCAGTTTGTACCATCGCCCATGGTTCCGTATATAATAACTTGACCCATCCTAGGAACTGGGGCCCATCCCAATTGCTTCTAGCACTCGGATCAGATAAGACCAACCAAGAGTATCGAATCCCATTTCAAAATCCAAGGAGACCGCTACCAGGAGGTCAGCTGTCCTTTCCATGGCACCCATGATTTGACATAACCGCTGTGTGTTAGAGTGGGTCACTCGCTGAGGAACGAACCCGCAATGATCAGGGGGGAGACATCGTTTACAACTAATGCACTACAACGCATTCCATTACAACGCGGTCGTTGTTACATCGCAAACCATTACAACGCAAGTTGTTACAACGACTTGCTGTAGGGGGCAGAAGGTGTTGTATTTAAAATCCAACACCTTCCTTATTGTTGCACAGACTGGAGTTGGAATAGCAAATTCTACTATTCCAACATCCAGCGTCCCCTACAGCAAGTCGTTGTAACAACTTGCGTTGTAATGGTTTGCGATGTAACAACACAGTCGTTGTAACGCCCGTGTTGTAATGGAATGCGTTGTAGCACATTCGTTGTAACATCGCATATTCGATCAGGGTGGACTAATACAGAAAGTAAAAGGAGCAGCCTGTTGGGCCACTGAAATTGTGCGGCAGGAGAGGGCTTAATTATGTGGCAGGGTTGAGTAATTTATGCTGCAAGAAATGCCAAATTATGCAGCATAACACAGCACATTTTGTAATAGTATTACTTCTTTATGTCATCCTTTTTAAATTGGTAACACTGTCTGGGCATTGGTTGTACCTCATTAGTTCCAGTTTAATACCCAAATATAGCAATAAGCAATAAGCAACAGAAAATTGACCAGTCTAGCTTTGAGCGAGAAATACATTTTTTTTTCTAAAATCTGCAGATTATGTGGCAGATGAATTATGTGGCAAATGTGGTAGATCTATAATCATGCGAAAATCGCCGCACAATCACTTAATTTCAGTGGCCCTGTTTATAATCAATGTTTAACATAGAAAGAGTGTTGTTTTTTTATTTTAGCAAGAAGCTGGTTCAACTGGGCTTCCATTTTCTTATTTCTCATGTGAAACACAATTAATAATAAATCCTTGAGCTGCTGTTTTAAAGGAGTCCCGTACCATTGCAAAAGAGGAGTTAGTTGTGGTATCAATAATGAAAATTTCACAAGCGAAAGCTTCAAACTGAGAAGTAAAATGAGCATATAACAACAGGGAATTATTAAAATGGCATCTTCCTGATTATTGCGAAAAAGATATAAAATCTAAATCGGTGTATACTGGAGCACAATCTGATATTAAAATTGATCCTATATCTGTATTAAGGGTATGTTGAGCCAAGGATTTACTAAGAAAAAGATAATCTATTAGGGATTGAGAATGATGAGGTGCAGAATAGAATGTATATTCCAGAAGATCCAGGTGACATAATCTACAGATATCAATTTAGCATTTACGCTGAATACCAATTAAAATTGTGTAGGCATTTTAGTAGTATCAGGACCCTGACCTCCTTGTGTTCCCACTCCTCCTGTACCTTGTGTGTGTGGGGCTTGCGGGATCGAGCACATGTCTAAATGCCTCTTTGGCTCTTCATTGCCCTATAGCCTTCACAATGTTTTTGGCATAATAATTATCCCTTTCGGTCCTAGGCCACCGAGTCATGAAGCACCTAAGTACAAAATGTAACATCCCCCAGGGCCTTCAGGCTTGCTCATCATGACTTTGGCTATATTTTGGCTGACTCATCATGAATATGGTGATATTTCAGTTGACTCATAGGCACATGACTATGGGGATATTTGGGCTGACACATCAGGATTTGAGGACAGTATTTATATGGCAGTGCTTGGCTTACCCACTGGTTGAAGAGAACTGATCTTCATTAGTGATCCCGTTCACCTGAATTTTTCCACAACCTGGCCAAGCTTCTTCTGCATTGCGACTCTCCTGCAAATCCCTGACACTGGGGACATCTTCTCCCCTGCAAATCCAGTGACACAGCGAACTCCATCCTTGCAATGCTGCATGGCTCTCCTGCAAATCTCCGACATTGCAAACATCTTCTCCCTTGCAAACCCAGAGACACAGCAAACACCATCCCTGCAATGCCGCACCTAAAAGGGGAAAAATATTAAGTACCATCCTTAAGGTTAGTGCACTAATGTATCAACCAAAGAATTGTTTTTAGGATGCTGAAAGCAGGACAACTCTTGACCATTGAGACATTGTGGGTATTATTTAAAGCGCATAGGGAGGCCTTGGTATTAGCGCCAAGTGATATTCTTATGTGCCATTCCTTATTGTGCTGTAGTCTGTGAATCCAAAAGCACACTCTTGCACACCTTGTGCCTAGTGTTGAATAAACAAGGTATACCTAGTGTGTGATGTGAAAACATGATGTAGCCTCTGCCTGGAGGGACGCAACTTCAACGGTAACAGTTGATTATTGGAAGTCTATGCAGCAATAGATTCATTATTGTATAAGTGACTGTTAGCACACCTGTCAAAGGCAGGAGGAAATATTTCATGGCTACTCATTTGTTAAATAACCTCTCTACATGTATTCGCAGCACAGCTCATGCACATACCTGCATATTATAATGACACTTTTAAGGACTGAGAGGAGACATACGTATGACTCCAAGACGATGGTGGCTGAGCTCGAAGGCACACAAGTCTCTCTGTTTGTTATTTTGTCCCAACCGACCTCTCCTTCCAGGAAGGCAGTTGATTCATGGTTACAATTTCCTGATTAGACGCCACCCTAGGAGAGATAGGAGGCCCAGCATCATCTCTGCGGACAAGAGCCAGGTGAGTGGCATAACGAGTTGAAACTAATTTGACTTTAGAGTGTCTATCTAGTATCGGGTCATAAACCTGATTACAATCACCACCAAATATAATATAATCACATTGAAGCAGTTTGCAGGAGATGGTCATCCACAAGGTTTTGTAAACAGAGAGTGGACCATAAACATTGAAGTTTGTGATTGGTTTGTTATTGATAAGTACTTTAACAATAATCCATCTACCTTCAGTCATGTTCTTGGGTTATAGCCGAGATTGGCAATCTTTTATGACAAAGAATTAGTACCCCATTGCAGGCTAAACAAAGAAATTTCCAACCCAGCATTTATTTTAGTCTGGCGGCCTCCAACTCAGAAAGATGCTATTCCTGAAGTAGTGTCACATCGGTTTTAAGTTTAGCTAAATGGGATAATACTCTCTGGAGCATATTTACAAGGGCTTATCTCCAAAGGAACATCACTTTTTGTGATGTTCCTGTGGAGATAATCCCTCCGCCTTATTTACAAGGCGGCAATAAGCCACTCAACATGGCTTAACACTGCCTTGTAAATAAGGCCTCCTTTCAAGCTACACTTAGCATGAAGGGGCGGGCAATGGGTGTTGCGGTGGGCGTTCCGCCGCAACACCTATTGATTTTTATGCTGCCCCCTATTTACAACGGTAGTGTAAATATGGGGCAGCGCCAAAATTAATACCAGGGAAAACCTGATCTTAACATGGCCAAACGAGAACAAATGCTTAATTTTTCCTCGTTTTTGCTGTCTCTATGTGTGCTGCATTATGCAGCACACATATAAACAGCAAATCGCCATGAATGATTGTTTATGTGCAGAAAGGTGTCCCTTATTGCACATAAACAATCATTAAAACAAATTACAATTTGCAACTTCTATGTATGCTGCACATTGCAGCACACATAGGAATTACAAATCACCATTAGTGATTGTTTATGTGCAGGAAGGTATCCCTTCCTGCACATAAGCAAGCAATCCCTCAATGTAGGCACCTTTGCACTGTGGTGCAAGGGTGCCTGCTTTGGTGCTAGGCAGCTGAGTTTAGTGCCAGAGAAAACACAGGGATGTGCCGTACCATTGTAAATATGGCGCATCCCTTCGTTTTCAGAATGGTGGAGCGTGGCGTTAGCAATTTTTGCTTAATGCCACGCTTCACCATTCACTTGTACAAATGCCCCTCTGTCTTTTAACAGGGTTACCTAAACTCTTAATGTTCCATGTAGTAACTCGGAATGTAAAACTTGAACAAAATCATGCACATTTGTATGTGTACAGAAACAAAATTGATATCAAACGGGAAATATGAAGATAAGCAAAGACTCAAATATTGGAAAAGGCAGGAATTATACTTATTAAAAGAAGGAAAGTCAGAAGGGTAATAGGATGAGGCAAAAGAGAGAACAGAAGAGAGATTAGACTGACACAGAAGAACATAAGAAAGAAAACAGCAAAAAAGGGAGCATAGCGATGGTAGAAATCATATGAATGGCTGAAAAGCATACCTAGGAATACAAATAAAGATGTGGGGAGGGTGGGAACAATGGTAGACAACAGTGACAATATCTTCACTCCCGAGGACAAGCAGAGCAGCTACAATTTTAATTAGGGCATCACATGAAAATGGGACCATGACATAACAGGATGGAAAAACAAACACCTGTATAAAGAAAGAAAAATAATATCTAAATAGAGCTTGTCATGAGGAGAAAATACAATAATAGGTCCTGTACAGGGCCGGACTGGCTACCGGGTGTTTTGGTGTGCTGCCAAGCTGGGGGCTGATTTCGTTGATGGGGACCTGCGTGTGCTTAAAACCATTCGTTTTGCTTTGTTTATTTAGAGGCACACGCAGGTCCCCATCAACGAAATCAGCCCCCACCGCAGTGAAATCAGCTCCCAGCTTGGCAGCACACCAAAACGCCCGGTAGCCAGTCCGGCCCTGGTCCTGTAAGAAACTGTAGGAACCTATTGAGTATGAAAGAAAACACGCAAAAAACGATTTAATAATTAATTCTCAACATTTCCATGTCTTCTCCTCCATAATGCTAAACAAATCTCCTGAGAGCAGCAGGATCTTCATAAGTAGAAGTTTTTTTCATTTATAACTCACCATGAATAAGCAGGGATGGATTAAACCAAATCTGGCAATCCTGGCTCTCAGTTGGGGATGCATATCCAGGAATTGCTTCCAACAATCTGTCATAACATTAGCCACATCTTGGGAGAAGTAGAGTCTATGACCAGCCGGATTATTTGTTTTTTCAATTTAACAGTAGATGTCAACAGCAGAAGCTCTGTATATTGAAAGTGAAATAAGATAACTCCTCTTGGTTTAGTTGGGACTCTGGGACCAGGTGTGTGTGCCCTTTGGCTGTTGAGATTAGTGGTTGTAGGCACATACAGACGTTTTTGGAGAAAAGACTGAAAATAGATGGTCCGATCTGAGTCGTCAGTGTTTATTGGGAAGACCATAAATACAAAGGTTATTTCTTCAATTTCGGTTTTCTAGGTCTTCTGTGTGTTTTTTTTAAGTAGGGAGATCTCTGACTCCAAATGAGTAATATGTGAGGCTTAATTTTGAAGACTATCAGTTTTTTTAGTGTACCAACAAAACTCATGACACCAAAAAGGATCATTGATCATCCAAATGTTGTAAAGTCTTGGTAGTTTCTTCCATAAAGGGTTTTAATGCACAAATGTCCTCAAGTATCACTTTCATGGAAATCAGAATGGATTTAACTGGTGATGGGGGATCTTTTTTGGTCTTCTGTTTGATCCCAATGGCTTTTTTTATCAAGCAAAGATGATTTGGGAATCATTACTGGGGTAGGGTCCAACTTCTGAAACGTATTGTCTTCCATACAGTTGTGAGCAGAGTCAGAATCTGAGAACAAAATGGAATTTAATGCTCCAGGCAGTTTAAGGTTTATTCATTTCCCGATATAAGATAGGTTGGCTAGAAGAGGAGTGAATGCCAGTGAAATAACAGTCATATACAATATATTGAAGCAGGACCTCAAGTGAATTGTAGAGCAAGAATTTGTAATAAACTGAAAAACAGTACTCATGAGCACTGAGGGAAAAGAAGTCTTGAACAAGAAGATTATAATTAGAGCAATACTTATCTCCTTGGCTGCACAGAATTAAAAAGGAGATATTCTATATAGATAAATATCAGCATCTCAGATATCACAAAAAAGCTCAGGAAACTGATTTAAACATAAAGGCGTCTGGGGTTTTGACAAGCATATTGTCCATGGGTAGAAAAGGAATGCCCCCAGGAAGGATGAGGCGGATTAGTGAATTCAGGCATACTGCTGCTGTAATGGAAGTCCTTGCATGAGGAAGCTGCGGAAAAGAGAGAAACGCGCTCACCACCTCATAATAATGCGGCTGCGGATTCTCTTGCAGATTAGAAAACTGATTAGAATTTTAGAAAGCCCCTGGACCGTCCAAACTCTGTGAAGAAGAGCCAGCACCTTGAAATTGATTGTAAGCAGCTTAAAAAGGGGTTAATGTGAAGAGACTCGCTCACCACCTCACAAAATGGCAGGCGCTATCCCTCCTGCTGACTAGAAAGTCCCGGCATTTGAAAATACGTATCAGCAACTCACCTAGTGCTCAGGAGGAGACGTAGTGATGTCCTTCTGCCGGTGACCACTGTAGTGGCACAAAACCGCTGGAAAGCTCCTCACTTGATCCAGAGTTCAGCATTGTGCCATCATTTTAAATGTCCTTTAAACCATGCCCCCTCCTGGTGGTAGTTGTGAGGGGAGAAATTGTACCAAAATGATGGTCCTTATGCCGAAATGCGGAAACCATGCTGGACCACTGCATTATCTCTCATTCCAACTGTGTGGTAATACTGTACCCATTAAAGAGTGCACCTGATAGTAGGTCTGTGTACCTAGTGCACTATTAAAGACTGGGATTACATAGGCCTTTCAAAGTGCATTCTGTAAAAAATGCATTTTACAATGTTATACTTTTGAGTGACATTTTAATGCATTTTTTCCTGTTTTAATTTTTATTTAGCTGTAAGATAATATACCTAAACCTTTGTGATAATGTTTGAGTAGCTGACGATTTTTGTTCGTCTTGTCTTATATTTTGATACACTACCCAAAAATGCATTTAATTAAGTTGTATTTCCTGTTGTTCTACTCACCTGAGATCGAATTCAATCAATCCTATATTTATCACATGGGATCACATTGATAAACCCCAATTATGAACCGTTGAGAGGTAAATACAAACCTATGGAGAAACGAAGCTATTTCGTTATAAACACCATAGTTGATAGAAAGCAAAATGTCATTGGATTGAGAAGTTCATGGTGCCATTGCGAAAAACAAGATTTGTACACAATCTCGACAGCCCTTAGTTTAAGGCATTTTATTTTCATGTGTGCATGCCAAACAGTAGTGGTAGAAATGAAGAATGTATTAGGATTCTTGAGTACTTCAACCAACGTAGGAAAGGAAGAAATACAAATAGAAATTTCGAAAGCCAATGATGCAATCTATTGCACGGTTCACGGTGGTTTCTGATCAATAAATTTCATTTCATTTGTTACATATGAAGTTTTAAAGGAGCAAAGATTTTATACCCAACACGCAAGGGTTGATTTAGGAGACATGGATTTTCCCAATCAGTTTATGAAAGTGTATTATTATTTGGGTTGGGCAATTGTTCACTTGAAGTCAGAATAACACTAATTTGTCAGAGTGAACCCCAAAAGTCACTAAATGAACTTGCGCTCATAGTGCCCAATTTATATCTTGGCAGTCGGCCCACCAATCCTCTACGACAGAGGTTTCATTCAGCCCACAAGCCTTGCAGAGTACCTCCCGTCCAATTTATATATACAACAGGAGAACCACAGTTTATTGGGTAGGCAGTAGATCTGTCAACCTAGTGGGACTACCAAGCATGCAGCGAATAATCCCCTTCCATCTGATAACACTAATCTGACGTTCGTGTGGCGGAATTCCACCTGCCAAATTGATATATTTCAGTCAGTGTAGAAGGCTCGCAGTAGAGTAATGTCTGAGGAAATGCATTGTGCAGCGTTTCGGTGGTATAGAGCTGCATCTGAAAGATGGAGGTTAAAGTCACGTACCTGAAAGTAATGTTCTAAGACAGTAATCACACCTGCTGAGCACATTATAAAGCACACCCCATACTATATGATGATCCTTTGCCATGTTCACAAGCAGCATGCAACAGATAGCCGCTTTGGGTTCACATCATTTGGTTTTCCCTGTGCTATCTTTTCTAGCATTTACCCTTATTATATATCTATTTTTTTACCTACTATATTTGCCTTTTTATTTTTAACCCCTTAACTGTTGGGCCTTCCCCCTCCCACCCACACACACTGCAGAGCCCATTTTTGGCTATTTGGGGTAGTTTGTGCTTAGACCTCCATAACGTTTTGTCCATGTAAGATATCCACGCCAAATTTGTGTCTTTTTTTTTGCAACATCCTGGAAATTCTAGTGGTACCCAGAGTTTGTGGATGTCCCTGGAGGGGACCGAGAAAATAGCCAACAATAGCAAACATTTTTTTTTTTAGGAAAAATCGGGAAAAAGTGCTCTGGATAAAATGTAAAAGTGTTTGCTTTTTTTCATAAAAATGGCCTCAATTAACTGTTTGATGTGCTAAAGTCATTATCTGCCTTTTTATTTTTAAACCATGGCTGGGAGAAGAAACCTCTGCAGACTAGGGGGTGGTTCTACCAGACCTATGCCACTCTTGCAATGGGAGGAAAAGGTGTATTGGATCCTGCACACTGAAGGCTTTGCAGGAATTCCAGGTGGAGTGGAGACAGGTAAGTAAAAGAATAGCAAAGTAGACCCAAATACATACTTACATTTCATTTCTCCTGGAAATTTCCTAGAATTGTGTCTTGTAACATGAAATAATCTGAAGTAAAGATAGACATGTGCTAAAAATGTACAGCAAATCAAATGTTAAGACCCTGCGTAGTCCAGACTGAATAAAAAAAAAATCTAAGTGGCTACACCAATTAACCTTTTTCTGAACATTATCCAAACTGCCATGAAAATGTACTGCATGTGTAATGTTTAAAAAAGTAAATGACAAGTATCCATTGTCTGCATTGGTATGTTACATGCAGATACACAAAATAATGTAAAGCACCTCAACCCCTTTTCATATGTCGTCTACCCCTCATAAGAATCAGAATAATAACTATTTCTGTGAGTGTTTTTAACTCATGACATGACTGTTGTAGTCACACCTCTCTGAAGTCTCTTCTAAATAGTTTCACCTTCTTCATCCTGTCCTCAGAATTAGGTTGGGGTAGGACCTTAGGACAAAGGAAATTTTACCACTGCTACTATAGTGCTTGTGTGTTATGTCACTTAACATGGTGAAAGCACCTCACACACAGTTTGTACCAATAAGTAATTTGTATTTGCCCAATACATTTGTCTTGAATGTCTCAATGACCTATACAAAAAAAGCTATCAGTGTGCTCTGGAGCATTCATTTTGCCACATACTTCAGTAACCCCATAAACATGTTTCTGTCCTGCCATAGCAGCCTGTGTGTGTCCTGCTATCTGACCATTTACCAAATAAATAAAAATACATGGATTCATCGACTGATGCAATAAGTCAAGAACAGCTACCCCCTTAGTGGTCAATTGCTACAAGCTTCATAATGCATTCAAACAGATAACATACCTTCATTTGGTGTTTCACTCTCGTCATACCCTAACTTGGACTCTGAAAATATACAATCAATGTCCGAATCTGTAACTTGTCACTCTGGTAAAACACTCGGAATGTTTGATATTTGAAAACTGATAGCTACCAAGGGGCCTATAGCGTATGTAAGAGTTAGAACAATTTACTGTGTCTCCTTCGTTGTGCAAGTCCTTTCTCATGGCTTGCAAAACCAGTGGCGGCTCGCAGAGGGAGTGCTGCGGGTGGTGGGCGGGGGAGGGGCAGGGTGGGAAGGTAGTGGAGTCGGACATACAACGGCATGGAGTAAGGTAAGTAAATAAATAAATAAAACTATTTACCTTGCGCTCGCTGCATCTCCAACTCGGCGATGCAGCGAGCGCAAGGTAAATAGTTTTATTTATTTATTTACTTACCTTACTCCATGCCGTTGTATGTCTGACTCCACTACCCCCCCACCCTTCCCCTAACCCGCTCCGCCCCACCGCCCCGCAGCACTCCCTCTGCGAGCCGCCACTGTGTAAAACCACAAAGAGTAAGCTGCATGAAAGAAAATATTGCATAAATATTGCAAAATCAGGTTGAGAAAGTGATCTTCAAAAGTGAAAGGGCTGCATATCACTGATTATACATGCCTGAAAACTGTGATGTTGGGCAAATACTGAACCTGTAAGTATATCATACTCTTTGTGGGTTTATGTCTCTGAGGCAGATGTATAAGTGTACCCTGATGCCCTAGCCAAAGCTGAAGTCAACTCTCTGTCCCTATTAATTTTTAGAAATAACAAGTATAGCAATGTGTTCCTCAAACATTAAAATTCGTACATAAGCATAATGATTGAACCAACTCAGATATGTAGCATATATTTTACCGCATTACACACAGATTCATATAGTTTCATATTATAGGACCTGCTCCATGGCAGGAGGTCATGAAGCCACTCCTCCAACTCCTACTGCAGTACCAACTCCTGCACAAGCCTTTAGTGAGGATGCTACTCCTGGTGGTCCTGATCTGGATGATGAGCAGCCTGGTCCATCTGGTGTATCTGGGGAGTAGGCCAGGGTGAGTGTCACATTGCACATAACTACTGTTACCTCCATTATTGTTTCTTCTCCTCAGCAACATGCAGTAATAGGCACTGCTCCTGGTCACCTATCTCTAACACACATATTGGCAGTGCGCACCCCAGTCCTGGCTCCTTTATTGCCTGTCACAACTGATACCATTATATCTGCAGGTGAGACAGGACCCAGTAGGATGGTGGCAACTCATCCAAGGCTGCAGGGCAGTGTGGGTAGGGGGAGAGAACCATTAACACAGTAGAGTGAGGACACTGATTCCCATAGTTTTAGGTAAACTATGGGCTACAATATCATTTGAGCAACCTCCATGAATGAAGTATCAATGGGCCAGATCATACAGATCCTCAAAGATAACAACAAAATTATGGGTGGCATTGGGCAGTTGCTGAGGGAGCACAATGACCCCTCTCTGTGGATCTAGACCATCGGTGGATCAGATACCACCTCCTTCCACAGACATATACACACACACAGAAGTATCAGCCAATGCTACTAACAAACAATGCAATAATGGCAGCAGTTACAACTGAATATGTGGTTACAAACAGAAAACAAGCTACAGGAAAAGCTTTAACCACTACCCTACCCATTTATTTGGTCACTAATGATTCTTTTATACTACAGAAAATGACAGTGGATGTTCACCTACAGGACACACAAGAAGGACAATATTAATAGGTAAACTAATTTTAAGGTTTAGGTATTCTCTAAGGGGGTCATTACGATGGCGGGCGGAAGCACAACCGCCGTGCTGGCGGATGCAAAAACCACCAGTTACCGCCGGCACGCAGCAGTCCACACGCCCGCCCAATTACGATGCGAAAAGTAGGCCAAACACCGCCGGCAAGCCAGCAACACCGTCCGCCATCAAAGTGCGTCCGTACACGTAGCGGCGCAGCACAATTGACACACACCGCCCGACGAAATCACGTCCCGCCCGGCCCATAAATTACGATGCCGCAAATAAACGGCTCCCACGGCTAAGAGATACCGTACGACAAACCGAAGCGGTAACACGGACGCCGAGCACGGACAACGAAGAAGCGGCTCCCCAGAGCATGAATCCAGCACTGCAGGCCCTCCCCATGCTCTTGCTGATGCACCACCAAGGACGCAACGTACCGCGGAGACGCAGGTAGGCACACAACACAACAAGTGCACGCAAACAGCGCACACAGTGCAAGGGCGGAAAAAGCGGACAACCCCCCACCAGCGCGTGTACACTACACATCCACCATTGCATCCACATATGACACACAGGCCAAATCGTAACATCGCGTAACACATGTGTACACACCACCTGGGACTAGGAACCAACCACCCCGTCACGGCCCCAAAGCGGCGATGACGCCGCCACACATGCGCACAACGCAGAGGCCAACCGCAGCGCCATGCATGCGTCGCACACAGACACAGGGACACAACCAAGCAGCACACACATCAGCCCCACCCCGAACGCACATGACACGTGACAGGCCTGCCACAGACATGTCCCCAACGCCCAATTCACGGACAACACCCAACGCCACACAACCGACGCACACATGTCAGTGAAGTCACGCAACAGCAGGACACACCCCAGTGTAACAAACATGGCGTAGCACACAGCGGCAGCAACACCAACTAGGAGAAGCAGGGCCCCTTCGGGAAGAGGAACGCCAGTACCACACTGAAACACCCATACCACCCTGCACATATGAACAAGACATATAAAACGGAACACCAAAGAGCCCGGGGACCGACAACAGGTGGCCCAAGAATAACATTCACACACAAGGCCCAACGCAGAGCGGAAAGGCAGCCTGCCGCCCACACAAAGGAGAGCAGACAGCACTGAATGACCTTCCATTCCAACTCCGAAACCACAGCCCTACGACAGAAGCCGGTGAATACAGCCATTGTCCAAGAAAAGACCAACACAGGCATGCCGAGGAGACCGACCACAGGGCAGATAGCGCATATCACAGAAGCACACAACGGACGGGGAGGAAAAAAAATAACACTCCCCCATGTCGGCCACATGCAAGTTAATTGGAAGGAGTCACACATCACTGGCCTTGAACTGTCTGAGAAGCATGTGGGATGAGGGCCCGTGTCCTCCGCACAAGCCAACAGAACACAAGTCCTGTCTCCCTACGACTACACAGAGCTCACAGCAACCTCGGAGCGTGCACATTGCAGACTGCACACACAGCCGGAGCACGCCACCACAACGCACCGCTGCGAAATGGCAACCGCAACACACCTACCCAACTACGCCGGACAGCTCAAGCTGTACAAAACCAACCTGATACATACATTGGGATGCGATCTCCTGTCCCTGCTGAACGTAAGTTACCGACTGACTTACCGCATCACATTGTTCAGCTGCGTCATGCCCGTCTTCTACTGTCGGAGGTGTCCCTACCAGCATCCCGTGGAGATGTGCCTCTCCAACCCGGCATGTCTAAGGCGGACCTGCTACCACTACTCCTCCCTCTGGACGCACACGACAGGGCCTGCTCTGCCTATGGGGGCATGGCGTATGTGGCCAACATCGCACCCGCACTGAAATGGGACCACTGTGCCTCCACACGACGGATCATCGAGAACAGCTACATCGAATGTCACCCAGCAT
This sequence comes from Calotriton arnoldi, assembly GCA_963921515.1. Classification (NCBI taxonomy): domain Eukaryota; kingdom Metazoa; phylum Chordata; class Amphibia; order Caudata; family Salamandridae; genus Calotriton; species Calotriton arnoldi. The sequence continues at coordinate 311,652 of CAWUFW010014374.1, read as the reverse complement.
GCCCCATCATGGTCCTCCAAGGGACAACTTACGAACAACACCTTGACAGCCACCATCCGCTACATTGGCTGGCAAACATGTACACCACCAATGACATGGAAGCCCTGCTGGACGGCATCGCATACCTGACAACCTGTAAATTCGTCGGACCACAACGCAGGTTCCCGATTGACCTATGATGTCCAACCCCGCACCCATGCTTAGCTTCCGCACGGACTGGCCAGTCACCACCACAACAGCCATACCAAACGACCGGCAACTGTAACCACACCATCAACGACATCGCCATGACATCGGATATGACCGGGACATGCACACTGTTCCCCATCACATCCAGGAACACCGCATGCATCGTGGGAGGCAGTGGCATGGGGTCTGTGTATCGCACCCACATGGACGGGACTGCACGAACAACCAGGACACGACATGGATCCAGCGCCCATGGACACACACACCGCTCAGTGGACATGAATAGGTCGCCTGGAGTCTGTGGGTGCTGCACCCCTCCCACCCCCGCCCCGGGAATCCCATACCAGGACCTTTGCATGGACGACAAGTGCATACAACTACAACACGACCCCAGTGACTGTGACATGTCCAGTAACCACCACATTGCAACAACAAGTGGCACGCCGCTGCATGCACGCAAGCACATGCCCTGATGTCATCTCACATGCACGCGTGCATGAGGAACAACCGCAGCAAACCTGTCACATGGAACTGAGATGGACTGTGCCCATGATGCCAAGCGGTCTGGTAGGCTACATGTATACCGTCTGTGTCAAAGTCCGCAGCACCGCAGCTATACGTAAATGTACATTAGCACAGCCTTGGCCAAGCAGATGTAACTCTGAAGCCCACATCCCACATGCAACAGCCAATCACATGTAACCCCACACCCTATCCCATTTGCAATCATGCTCAGTATATCCTCAACATGTATTCCGCTGCCAGTAGTGTCCACTATACTGCATCACAGAGGACAGAAGACTCAATATAATGTTTGAAACCAAAACTGTCTCCGCTGACTCATTTCACAAGTACGAATGAGAGAGGATGAGAGTATGTGAAGTACACGGCAGTCGTGACATGACCATGTAGTCCACTGGTATTGGATGTCAACGCAAATGAGTAGCACAACTGTGGAAGACACACATGTGTCGTGTGAAGTCGTATGGACGCAGTGCTCAGGTGGGTGGGTGTGACGGGTAGATGCGCACATGCCAAGTTGGAGCACGCCGTGTTGGGAGGGGTCATGAACAGTACACCACCGCTTCCCTGGGCATTGTGAGAGGACACCTGTCGGGGGAGTGAACACGTGTGTGCACAGCAGCCGGGCACACGTACAAAGCGGTACCAGGCGCACCTCAGCCCACCCTCTGTGGACAAGCTGGATCCTGTTATGCGCCCGCCATGCCCCTTGACAAGGCACACACAGCCCCAGTCGACCAGGTGTAACCCCAACATAGTCAATCCGCACAGGCGATACAGGGCACGGGATGGCAGTGGAGCATGGTGTGTGAGAGGTCTCCTCGCGCTCCTCCTGGTCATATCACGCAGGCAATAGAACCTCAACGTCTAGCATGGCACAAGCCAGATGGAAGTGTAGGGGGACGCACCACAGCACGAGCAGCACTGACGTCACGGGAGGTGGCTCGCACCATCCCATCCATTGCCCATCATACCAACCACGACACATGCCATTGCGACTAAGTGCAAGCGCGTGCGCCACGACCCCGAGCCCTCCCCAGAGAGGCCAAAGAGTGAATGTGTGGGCCATCAGTCACAGACGGACGCGGCCTGGCCGCAAGGGCAGCCACAGCCACTGGGTGTCGCAGGTGGCGGATCCGGAAGGCGAAGACTGTGATGCATAGTCCATGCAGGCCGGGTCTCCATTTGGGGCACCACGCAGGTGGACGGCGTCCCGTAACACATCATACCCTGAGACAGCCCACTTGTGCAACTGGACCCACACATACACTCCTTGCCCTCTCTGGTGCGAGCTTGGGGCTGCCTGTGCAAGCGCTAGCCTCGCAGGTGCACATGCATATTGGGGGAGCGAGGGGAGGACATGAGGGCTGGGGCGAAGATGACTGTATCACTGTCAGTGAGTACAAGGGATGACCCAGATGTGGAAAGGAAGAGACGTGTCCCGTGTGTACTGCAACTAGTCGCCAATCCAACTACCCCCATGTCCGGAATGTAAGCCCGCACCTAGGCCCGCCCATCCGCCACATCGAATATACCACCAGCACGACAACCTTCCCATTCGAAACACTGACTGGGGGTGGCGACCAGTGAACAATCATGTGTAGCCTACCCACGCGTACATGTGGGCCCTCCATGATCCATGTCACCTGCGGCAAAGTCATGACATGCGCAATGTGGGAAGTGAGGAGAGCTGTCCGCCCCACGCACAGAAGGTGCATCAGCTCCACAGACCCAGCAGCGAGTCCAGCAGGGGTCACATGTGCAGGGGCAGCTGTGCCTGGTGTGAAGGCACATGCATATAGACAGCACATCGACCAATGTGTAGTCTGCCCACATCTACAGTCCATCATCATGCGGACATAGGAATTGAACACAGGGCAACACATCTTAGTGGGTGCACCCACCGTGACCAACAATGCGCAATCATCGACGTACCCGCCCTGTGCATGGCCCCCCACCCAACGGAGGCACATCCAGTGCCACCATCCCACACACACAAGCCTTCCACGGAACATGCTGTGTCCAATGCTCAGTACAGAGTCAGCGCCCATCTGGTGGATCCTGAACAGGAGACACATGCACACACATGCCAGCTCCCACTATGTACGTCTGCCACCTGGCACGTGCAATGTAACCTCTCACCTGTGACGTGTGACTGCAAGCACACAGCCGTCTTGGCATGGGGCTGTCAATGTGGACACCTGTCAATGTTTCGGGAGGTGTGATCCGTACAGTGCTGTACATAGGGTGCAGTGCTGACACCTACTACTGTCTCATATCCCCTCGTGCCACAGGTCCCACTTGTTTTGGCCGCTCAGCCTGTGCCCACATCGTCGTCGTCGTGTGCCATACTCATCCAGCCTCGGAAGCAGTTCCATGCTCAGCAGACATTCATGTTGCCGTGGCGTTGCCGCTTGACGAATATGCAGTCAGTCCCCATCAGCACGCCCCGCAAGTCATTGGGGCCTAGATCCCCATGTGCATGCACATGGCAGTGGTTTGTATCACTAGCCATTGCCATTGTTGGGAGACCTGTGTAAGTGTATTGTGGCCGTGCCGTCCCAGCTTGACAGCTGGGCTGTGGCTCATGTGCCTGCTCAGTCATGTCAGTGATGTGTATGCGAAATTGCTATGTGTTGTGTTGCTTTGACATGTGTCCACTGCCATTTTCCCTAGGCGGAGACCGAACATTGACCGCCCATACCAATTGCTGGCGGACATGGACGATACAGAGGTCATTAGGAAGTTTCGGCTGGACAGGCCAACCCTGCATCGACTGTGTGTCATGTTGGAACCCCATCTCCGTCCCCGCAGGGTGTATCCGACAGCTGTCACCCCCACGGCTAAGGTGATGGCCGCCATGCATTTCTTCGCCACTGGGTCATTCCAGCACACAGTGGGCAGTGGAGGAGGGATGTCCCAGCCCATGTTCAGCAAGGTGCTGAGGGATGTACTGGCAGCCATGATGCTGTACCGAAACAGGTACATCCGCTTCCCCAGGGCTCGTGAATTGGCGGCAGTGAAGGGTGCATTCTATGCCCTTGGCAGAATCCCACACGTCGTTGGAGCCATTGACTGCACACATGTTGGCCTTGTTCCACCACAGGCCACTGAGCACCTGTACCGCAACAGGAAGCACACGCACTCCCTGAATGTGCAAGTGGTGTGCCTTGCGGACATGGTGATCACCCACGTGTGTGCAAAGTTCCCAGGCTCGGCCCATGACGCACACATAATGCGCAACAGCATCTTGCCACGACTGATGTCCAATCTGCAACAGGATCGTGGCTGTATTGTCGGTGAGTATGTGGAGTGGTGTAGCGTGCTGGCTGTGCGATGCTGTCCCCTGTCCAGTTGGAATAGCAACGGTTCTCTGTGTCCCTCACACCCAGGTGACTCTGCGTACCCGAATGGGGCATGGCTGCTCAGTCCATTGAGGAATCCTCGCACCCCAACAGACGATCGCTACAATGAGGCACATGGGAGGACCAGACGTGTGGTCGAGCGTACCTTTGGCCTCCTCAAGTCCAGGTTCAGGTGCCTGGACCGCACCGGGGAGTGCGCTGGCGTACTCCCCACAGAAGGTGTGCCAGATAGTGGTGGCGTGCTGCATGCTGCACAATCTGGCCATTCGGAAGCAGATCCCCCTCATCGTGGATGACGGAGATCAACCAGGGCCCCAGCCCGCAGACCAGGACAGCTCGAGTGAGGAGGACAGCGGAGAGGAGGAAGCTGGGAATGTGCGGCAGCAGCTCATCGCCCACTACTTCACTTGACGGTGAGTGTCCATGTACGCCGGCTGATGTGGCTGTATCTGTGCAGGTGTGTGTGTGCTGTGTCAGGGTGGCCGTTTGTTCACTGCGTGCTGTGTGTCAACGCTCCATGGCCAGGGTAGTATGCCACTGTTGGTGGCTGTGGCATTGTGCCCTATTGCTCTGTGCGATGTGTGTACATTGCTTGTAGTTGTTGACATGTACTGTGTGATGGGTGTGTGACACACTCATTGAATGTGCTCCTGTTCTGTCTCCCACCCCTAGGTCCCTACAGGTCCTCCGGTTCCATTGCCATGCCACGCATCAGGTGCCTTTCAGCCCAAGGTGGCCGTTGTATTCCGTACAAATAAAACACAGGGCACAAACAGCAGTTTGTGTAAGAGGTGCATTTATTTCAAACTGTGACATGTGATTGTGTGTAAGGTGATGACAAAAGTGGTGCGTGCAGTGACAATGAGCTGTCGGTCATGGCTGCGAGATGCCCAGGGTGTACCCACTGGTTCTATGTCCATAGTCCAACACACACATGCCATCCAGATGGCTGTGTGGAGTGGGATCGTAGTCCAAGTCAATGCAGTGGGTGGTCAAGGAAGGCTGGCTGGCTGCCTCACTTGCGTTTGGAGCGTGCGTAGTCCTCCCGGGAGATCTGTTTCCACTTCGGACGGCCCCTTCCACGTTTGCGAGGGGGTGCCTGCTTGCGACCTGCTGGTGGTTGAGGTGTGCTCACTGGCTGTGGACGCAGGGGAACTGGACACTGCTGCTCGACCCTGCGCCCCGGCAGGTGGTGGCGGTGGTGGAGCTGCTGTCCCTGGCTGTGACCTCACCACCAGCTGGCCCATGAGGTCCACGAGTTGGCCCATACGGGCGTCCATGGACCTCAGCACCCCCAGCACCTCCCGCGTGTCTGAAGCAGACCTGGCCCATTGTCCTTGGGCCTCTTCATAGGCCCCAAGGACTCTGGCCATTTGAGGCAGGGCATGGCTCCCAGGGGAGACTTGCGTTTCCTGACCCTGCTCCTCCTACCGGTACTGCTGCCACCGGCCTGCCCACTAGCCACATTGCTCACCACGGTCCTCGCTGTGGCTCCCAGGGTGGATCCAGTCGGCCGGGCCACCACCTGCGCTGGGGCTGGTGCCAGCGAAGACGTGGTGGTGGTGGCGGCGGTGGTGGTCGGTGCGGCGATGGTGGCGGTTGCGGCAGTGGTAGTGGCCGCAATGACCGTGGGTGTGGCCGCAATGACCGTGGGTGTGGCCGCAATGTCCGTGGGTGTGGCCGCAACGACAGTGGCAGCAGGGGGCTGGGAATGTTCAGCAGCCCTGGATGATGGGTTGGTGGGTAGGAGGGGTCCTGGGGGGCGGCTGGGCCCTGCCACACCAGATGGGCCTGCTTGGTGGTCCGTGTCCGAAGAGGAGGACAGATCCTCCACATCCGTGTGTCCTCGTTGGGGGCTTGTAGGCTGGCTGTGCTGGCTGCTGTCTCCATCCCCAGCATCCAGCAGTTCGTCACCTGTGGAGAGAATGAGATTTGTTATTGTGTTGCACCTTGCGAAGTATGTATTTGTCGTCTGACATTAACAGTTCGTGCAATCTCGTACATGGGTTTCCCGGAGGCGTGTGTGTGGCTGTACCATTTGTAGTTGTGTGTGCTTGGCAATGGGACTGTGTGCTGTGCACATGTGGCATGGGACGGATTGGCCATGCCGATGGGTGTGTTGCTGTGCCCCTACTTATTGTGACTCTGGTGTATGCGGGCTCCTGGCCCATCCTGGGTCTGGTTTGTACTTTGCTTTTGGGGTTCAAATGGAACGCTTAGGAACGCATATGGCAACATGGGGGCCATGCCCCAGATTCGCATTTGGGAGGGAATATGCTTTTGGGGTACATGCTGTGAGCCATGGGTGCCGAACGTGACATGTGTTGTGGCAGCATGACAGTGCATGGTCTGAGGTGTGTGCATGCCTGACATGGCCTGCATATTTGCTGTCTGTTGTGATTACTGGACATAGCATTGGACGCATCGTTATGAGTGAGTGTTGGTTGTGTGCCAGCCAACGTATTGCAGTTGTCCCATCTCCTTGGTGTGCGTGCTGCCCTGTGCCATGTGCATCACTGCAGTGCTCGGGGGGGTGTGGCCCATGTTGTGTGTTGTTGCTCACAGTGTGGCGTGCGCTTCATTGACTTCTGGCACATGGTTGGTCATGGGCATGTATCTTAGCGTGACTGCTGTATGTGTGGCAGCTGTGCGGATGACATGCCTTTCATGAGACTGGGGCTGACGGATGGGATGGATGGTATGTTGTATGTGCATGGTGTGTCTGTGTGTTTGATGGGTTCAGTGGTGTTCGTGTGCATTTATGTTGTTCCGCTCTGTTGCGTCTAGTGTTGTTTGTCTTACATAGGCGTAGTTGTGGGGTGTGTGGTTGACAGGCAGTAGGGGCTACATGGACAGGACTTCAATGGTGTTTCGGTTGTGTGTGATGAGTTGCACAGTGGCTGCCGTGTGGTACTATATTCAGTGTGGCTTGTGCATGCAGACGTGGCTCCTTGGGTGTTGCTGTGTCTGTGATGGGTCATGTGAGGTGTGAGTTTGTGGTTCATGTCCGTGTGCACATTGTTCACTTGTTCGTGACGGTGGGCGGTGCTGCGTGTTCGTCTGCTACGTGACATGTCCCATGTGTTGGTCGTGTTACAGTCCTCATGCCTCCAGTAATCCAGCCCTGTCCAGTTTCCCACCTGCAGGTTGTTCGGGCGTGCACTGTACTGGATGCCACATGGTTCTAAGCGGGGGTGCTCCATGTTGCAGGTCTGTGGGGGTGGGGGGTGTTGTGGGTCGTGGTGGTGGCTGGACACCCACTGACACCGATTGTTGTGGACCGTGATGTCTACCTTTCGGCTGTCGGTGTGCACTGCGGTGGCTGACATGTGGCTGTGGGGTGTGGGGGATGCTCCTCCTTGCTGTGCTGTGGGACTAGGGGCCTGGTGTGTGTTGTACTTGGGCTGTCCACCCTCCCACCCACTGCACTTTGTGTTCCTGCCACTTACCTGTTACTTGTCGGTTAGTGCAGCTATGGCGGACACATGGGTGTGGTGGGTGCTCGTTGTGGCGCTTCTGGCATACTTGGGGACCTGTTGGTGGTTACGTGGCTGGCTGAGTGTACACATGTCCCCACGTATCTTACAGTTGTTCGGTTTGGGCTGTGTGTGGTGGTGTCTGTTGCATGTGTGTGTGATGTGTTGTGTATTGTGTGCTGGACATGGGGGTGTTTGTCCCTGGGAGCTGTGGCATGGTGGTAGTGCATGTGAGTACATAGCGGTGTGCTGGTATACATTAGTTTGTACTTACCAGCCTCCACTCCCCTGCTAATCCGGCGAGGATCTCCGGATGTATTATGACTCGCACCTTCTCCTCCCACGCTTTGAAGGTCTTGAAGAGCGCGGAATTCCCTCCGCCAGTGACGGCAGCCAGCTCTCTGTTCTTGTTCTCCTTCTTCTTGACCAGGCTCTTGACGTCATTCCACCGTTTGTTGATTTCAACTTTGTTCCTGGGCAGGGTCCCGACTGCATTGACCTGGTCTACGATCCGGTTCCACATTCTGTTTCTGGTGGCTAGTGGTGTGTGCTGGACCAGGTTCCCATAGATTTGTGGGTGCACCTTGATAATCTCGTCGACCATGACCGTCAGCTCCATGGGCGTGAACTTGGGCATTCTTTGTGGTGCCATGGTGTTTGTGGTGCTGGTGCGGTGTGTGTTGTGTAATGTGCAGGGGGTTTGTGGTGCCGGTGTTTGGTGGTGGTGGTGGTGGTGGTGGTTGTGATGTGTGCGTTTCTGTGGTGTGCTGCTGTCCTTGCTGTGTCACTGTGTCCTCTCCTCTCCTCTCTAGTTTGCAATGTTGCAAGGGGTTGTGGTCTGTGGGAGTGCTGCTTTTGTACTTACCTATGTGGGTGTGTCCTCATGGTCTGTTGTTTTCAGGTGTGTTGTGTCTGGGGTTCTGGCCTTTGTAGTTTTTGTTTGTCCAGGGGGTGTTTTCGGGATGTGTACTGTGCTTGTGTATTTGTGCGTGCCTTGCTGTGTGGACTTGTTGGCCATGTTGTGTGCGATTGTTTTTGTCAGCGGATGGTTTCTGTGCAGGGACGTGGGCGCCATGGCTTCTGTCGTGTCGATTCTCATCGGCGTTGTTTGCGCTGGCGGGCGGTATATTTGTAGTTTTCCCGCGCTCATGGCGGTGCGATCGTAATCTCACGTGCGGTGTGTCGGCCGTGAGGGCGGGCGGTTTTGTGTTGTCGTGCGTGTTTCCGTCCGTGGCGGGCGGTTTGACTCCGACTCGGACGATGGCGGGCGGTATCTTGTGTGATTTTTCCACCGATGGCGGTTTTCGGTTTGTGTAATCGTAATGGCGTGGTCGGTGTTCAGACGGTGTGTGCGGCGGATTTTTGCCGCTTCCATGCCTGGCGGATTTTTTTACGCCGGGTATCGTAATGGGCCCCTAAGTGACTGTTTTACAATGTGTTATCTTTGGCTACACATTTTCCTCAGTTAAATATGAAAACATTGACATCAGTTTGTAGATCTCAGCCACACACTCACCACAGTAAGAAACATCACCATTGAACCCACATCAAAAGCATAACCTCTATATATAACAACAACTGTTGGAGTCTGCCAGCTGTAGATCAGGATTGTAGCACAAACAAACATGTGTTTTGTAGTGATATTTACCCTTATGAGAAGAAGTTGCCAATGACATCTTGACTTTAATCATTTCCTTCATCATCACCACTGTCAATTCAGTTTCAATTCAATTCATCTTTATTAGGTTTACAAATAAATAAACCATAACAGAACAATAAAAACACATGATTATATGTAAAAATAAAAAAACATCTAAAACAATCAATAAAAAACATTAAATTATTTGGAGTTCATTTCCCTCAATGAGGTAAACACATTTTTCAGATACAACAATCAATAGGAGACGTCAAGTGATTCAAAATGTATATTCTACAATTGAGATAAATATTTGCATCAAGTGCAAACCATAGCTCACTACAGCATTACATACTAATAATTCATTCAATTCACTAAGGTATAAAATGCTGACTTATAACTTATGATATTCCTAGTTGTAAATAGTGGTTATGAAAAAAGCTTTCCTGGGTTCAAATAAAACTTGCAAAAATGAACAAAGTGCAATGTAGATTGTAATGATGTCCCATTACAGGGGCATGGAAAGTTTTCCTTGCTCCATTGTCTAATTTTAGGAAAGGCCAACATATGATATACTAAGCCTAATCAAAACCACGATGAAATATATCTATGATGCAATTTCGAAATAGTGAACGAATATGATTTGATTCCTTCCGAATATTCAATGTAGGAACATTCCTCTACAAACCCACTCTCTCCTAATTTCTCTTTCAATATGTAACAGCTTGAGATTTTTTTTTAGTAGCGGGTTATTGCTATCAGGGTCTGTAAAAAGATCACAATCATCCAACTTATTTAAAAGGGCTTGAAGGTTATAAAGTCAGGGTATCTCAAAGGCAGAGACAAAGGTGAGGCAATCTTTTATGATGTTTCTAGTAAAGGAGGTCTCTGGTTTACACCATACATCCCTACATTAAAGCTGGTTTTAAGAGACATATCCAGCTCCTTCTGGATGTGGCCACAGATGTTGATTGTGGCAAGGCTAACAATAACCTAAGCAACTTATTTTCTTACATCTGAATGATTGTAGATTGTATTTACATAAAAACCCCAAAGGTCTGACCTAAAAGCCTGGCCATATAAGGCCCTAGCAAAACACTTGCTTTTAAATTTGGCCAACATTTCTCTTTTAGGTTTAGACCCCAGTTGTAAGAAATTGTTTTACTGATTGAGGGGTGGGGTGAAACCCTATTTAAGCAGCAACCATAAATCCTTGTCAAGGTGAAGTCACAAGCAACCCCAAATTACCCTGTGCTCAACCTTCTGGTAGCTTGCCACAGAGCAGTCAGGCTTAGGCTGGAGGCAATGTGTAAAATATTTGTGCAACAGTTCAAACTGTAATAAAATGAAAACATAGCCCAAAAGGGATCCCTCACAAGATTAGAACAATAGAGTAATTTTTAAGAAATAAAACAATGCCTAAACGACAAAAATCCAATTATTAGAACCAGGGATATGCAATTTTTAAGATTTTTGTTATTAAAGTGCCAAAAAAGCTTAAAGCACCAATTGTGAATATCTGGTTGCGCCAGAGTCACAAGTTCAGGCCGACACCAATGAAGTGTGGGTCAGCTACAGGGACTCAGTTAGGCCTGCTGAACAAAGTACCTTAAATCCTGGTTTGCGGAGAGTTGTAAGGGTCCGCGTTCAAGATGCGTAGCGCAACGGAAGCGATGCATTAGTTCCGAGGTGTGGAGAGGCTATGATACGAGAATCCCATCAACGATGGCTTGTGATGCGAAGTCTGGTGTCGAGGAGACATCTCGCAGTCAGGGCAATGCATCGGGTCCGATGATCTTCAAGGCTGTAATGCTGAGTCCAGCATGGTCATTCAGGCTGTAGTTGATGAGGGATGTGAGTGCCTGCACTGAGGATGTGGTGTGCAGCAGCAGTTCCTAGGAGGTTGTGGAGGTGATACGGCCCTAGCCAATCAACTTTCCTAGCCATCAAAATATGATTGTTTAGGTAAGAAACATCCCCTCTAAATGTCTTTAACCAGTGTAAAACTTTCCAAATTAACTGGTCCGTAACCTTTGTCTGAGAAGGCTTTAACCCAGGGACATTCTCTAAAATCAGTACATAGTGACATGCTGCTGGGGGAAGTTCTTAAATTTGAGCGTTTTCATCACCAGGACCCAAAGGCTACCCCTTCATTTCGAGGCCCACCCTGCTAGCAGTCACCTTCTTCTTCTCCACCCCTAATTGGATAGAGGATTAGCTGCCCTAGAGGGTATGGGGGATTGTTAGAAGCTGTAACAGCATGATTTTAAGGGACAGTGTGACGACTCAACTGCTGCTCAGATGAGACCCTCCTCCTTATCCAAAGATGATTGCGTTAGTTGGAAACCCTCTAACCTCTGAGGCTGACAGTTATTATTCGTGAATAGCATAGGCTCGGAACCCTGAACCCGCTCAATCACACTGCTTGTTGGACATTGACACTATGAGGCCTGTAAGGGGGGGCGCCACCGCCATAGTGCTCATATCACGCTTAACCAATAGGGCTATGCTCACCTCAATTTATTTTGATTTGATTTTGAAGGTTTTGTATAGCGCGAACAAGACCCTTACAGGTATCAGAGCGCTTTACAGTGTAGATGTAAGTAACAAAAAACAAGCATAGAAAAATATAGGTGAGTCTAATACAAAATAGTAACTAATAGTATATAAATATGTTACAGGTGTAAATAGATAGTTCAGGTAAATTTAGCCATGAAAATAGCTTTCACTTCTTTTTTGAAGAATGCGGTAGCAGGATTCTGTCTCGTTTCTGGGGGCAAAACATTCCAAATCCTGGGAGCCATTCCTGAGAAGGTGCCGTTGTATGTTTTCTTCTTGACAAATCGTTGGGGTTTCAGTAGAAGATTATTGGAACTCCTGGTGGATCTGTCACCACATGAGAGCACCAGTTTCTGAGCTAGATAACTCAGAGTTTTGTGATGTAATGCCTTGTGCGTCATACAAGCGATTTTCAGGTGAATTCTCGCCTCGAAAGGTAGCCAGTTGAGGGCTCGCAGGTCAGGGGAGATGTGACTGTTTCTTTTGGAACCTGTGATGAGTCTGGCAGCTGCGTTGATTGAGGCTCTAAGAGGGGCCGTCGTCGATCTGGGAAGGCCGCATAGAGTGACACTCCCATATTCCACTCTAGGGATAACTAGAGCTTGAACTGCCTGTTTGAAGTCATTTGCGGGCAGGAAGGGTTTCAGTCTTCTCAAGGTTTTCATCTGAAAATTTGCTCCTTTTGTAGAGGCGCTAATGTGTTTCTGCATATTTAGATTTCTCTCCAGAGTCACTCCCAACAATTTCGCTGAGTCGATAATGAGAGGTTGACCTTTGAGTGCTGTTAGGTGGTTTATCCAATCGAGGATGGTGGTTGATTGGTTGGGGGGAGCGATTAAGAGAAATTCAGTCTTGAGGGTGTTTAGTTTCAAATGGTTTTCGGCTAGCCAGCTCTGCATTTTTTGAAGTGTTGAATTGAGGGATTTGATGTCTTCAAGTAAGTGGATCTTTATGTAGAGTTGTGTGTCTTCTTCGTACATGTGAAAATGGACATTCAAGGAGCTGAGAAGATCGGTGAGTGGTTCCATGAAATGGTTGAAAAGTGTAGGTGAAAGGGATGATCCCTGCGGTACTCCTAAAGTGACTGGGACGGGCTTGGATAAGGATTGATTAACCTTGAATCTTCGTGATCTATTTTGTAGGAAGGAGGTGAACCAATTTAGAACAGATCCAGATAATCCAATTCTGTATTTCAGGAGATCAATCAAGTTGTCGTGTTTAACGGTGTCAAAGGCCGAGGATGGGTCAAGCAAGATTAGTAAACAGGCTTCGTTTTGGTCAAGGATTTTTAATGCGTCATCTATTATGTGGGTCATGGCTGATTCAGTACTGTGACCTGCATGGAAGCCGAATTGGTATTGGTTGAGTATGTTGAATTGATCTATGTGTTTGCCAAGCTGTGTGTGAACACATTTTTCTAAAAGTTTGGCCAGAGTGGGGATGTTGGATATTGGGTGATAGTTATTTCGGTCCGACGGGTCCGCCGATGGCTTCTTTATGATAGGGGATACTGCCCTGCTTTCAGGATTTCTGGGATGGTTCCTTGAAGGAGAGAGGTGTTTATAATCTTGGTCCATAGAGGCAATAACAGTGGAATGAAGTCTTGAATGAAGGGTTGAGCATTTATCATGTGTAGGGCTGTCACAGATTTGGGTAAGGTTAAGGTCTGAGAGGAAAGCTTTTAGGCTGTTGACTACTGGGTCATCAAGGTTATCCCAGGGGAGATTGAAGTCACCAAGGAATATTTGAGTATTTTGTTGACCGTCATTTGTAGCTAGAATATCCATGAGATGTTCGATGCAGGTGAGGTTATCCCCTGGCGGGTGGTAGAATGCGTGTAGTGAACATATTGGTTTATTATTACTAGTGATGTCTAAACAAAGGTATTCACAGGAGGATAATACCGGGGAGTGTGAGCGGTTCACTGAGATATTGCTACGATGTATGCAGGCAATACCACCACCTGGCCTATCAGTTCTATCAAGTCTTGTGATGTCATGATTTGGGGGAACTAGTATGTCTAGGATGGGCGTGGATGTTTCGTTTAGCCGTGTTTTGGTCAAAATTAGTAGGTCCGATCATTAGTGAGAATGAGATCAGCTATATCGGCTGCATGTCTTGAGGCCGACCTACAGTTTAGAAGAATACATTTTAGCCGAGTCTTGATGGGTGTTGTGGTGGGTTCGTGTGTGATGGGACTCGCATGAGGTTGTTTTCCATTATACCTCTAGAAATGTGTCTTGTAACTCTATGGGTATTGGGGGGAATGGATGGGATTAGGGAAAGTTTATGCAAGTTATCTGAGTGCGCAGTGTTACGGGGGAGAACCGGTAGCTCATAGGAATGGAGTAGTGAGGTTAAGTCTTTCACTGAGAGAGAGTTTTTCTTCTGGACCGGACAGGATGAGGCATTGGGGTAGGGCACTGTTCTCCACCTTGGGGGCTCATGTTTCGGGTAGCTTGCGTGCATCTGCTGGGTAAGTTTCAAATCGTTGATGTGGGGGTTTGTCGTGGATCCTAGTTTGGAGCGCGTGAACTTGGGTTGTTGTAGAATCAGGTCATGTAGAGTTTGGATGTCCTCTTTGACTTGTTGTAGAGATAGTAATATCTCATCGAGTCTGGGGTCTGGTGTCGGGGGTAACTTATTTAATGTATGGACTGTGGTTAAAGTAATTGTGGTTGAGCCATGTATGTAGTTCGGGGGGAATCGTAATCTGGTTCGTTGTATAGTAATTTTCCTGTGTGGTTATCCCACGAGGGGGGGTGTAAAGGCGGGATGTGAGGAAGTATGGATGTGGGTTATATATGGAACAGTGGGATTAGTGGTGAGGGGAGATGGGGTGGGTGGGAAGGCAGGAAGAGAGGAGGTAAGGGTGTGGGGTGAGATTGGAACAGTGTGAATATTGGTGGTGCAGGGGTCAGAGAGGGAATTGAGGAGATGTGTGCTATCTCGAGGATGTGAGGAGGTATGGATGTGGGGTATGATTGGTATAGAGGGAGAGTTGGTGAGGGGAGAGGGGGCGTGTGGGAAGGCGGGATGAGAGGAGATAAGGGTGTGGGGTGTGATTGGAACAGCAGGAATATTGGTGGTGCTGGGGGACGAGTAAGACTTGGGGAGCAGTGTGTCATCTCCGGGGGTGACGGTTAGGTCTGGGGTAGGTGTGTATGTGAGATGGGACACCGGGGGAGAATGTCTTAATGGGAATCAGACAGGGCGATGGGAAGTGAACTGGGATTGCGATCGGCTGGGGAGGTGGGATGGGGTCTTACAACTTTTTCCTTGATGAGAGGAAAGATGTTATCCAATAGGTTTAGGTTATGGTCCGATGATTGCATAAGGATGATCCCATTATTGTATATGGTGATTGTTGCTGCAGCTTTGTAGAATGGGGAGGGGATGATAGATATCGTGAGACCATGTGCTGTTTTCATAGTGGAGGCGATCGAGAATAGGGGGAGAAAGGCTTTCCTCCATTGGGCTCTTCTTTTAGTATAAAAGATGATGTCATTAGTTATATGTCCTTTGTTAGTTGAGAAGTAAGGGTCAGAGATTGGGGTTTCGGGGTGAGATTTTAATATATTGTGTTTAAAGCCTTTAGCTGCTTTTTTGTAAGGTTGGGGGGGTATTTAATGGAATAAGTGTGTAGACCAGTGAGCTCCATAGTGGGGTTGAAGCTTGTAAGAGGGGATAGAGAAGGGTCAGGGGGTAAGTGAGGCAGTGTGCACTGGGAGGTTGAGGTGGCGTAAGAGGGGGTAGAGAAGGGTCAGGGGGTAAGTGAGGCAGTGTGCACTATGAGGTTGAGGTGGCGTTAGGTCAGAAGGGAAAAACTCTCACCTATGAATTAGTTGAGTAGGGAATCGAGGATGTTGTCTGTGTTGTCTGGGAGCCAAACCATTCTGAGTGAGTCAGTCCAAGATGGCCTCCCCTTTTACTACAAAGATCTGTTTCAGAGAGGAAGTCCTCTCACATTTTCCATTCATTGGTTCTAATGTAGTGTAGTCCTGTTTCCATTGTTATGTGCACTGTGATGAGTGGTCCTTTCTTTGTTTTCTATGGAGTGGATTTTATGTAGAAGTCCTCTGTCTCTTTCTAACTATATCCATGTCGTGGTTATTCCTTTCTCCCTGGTTAAATTGCTGCCATTTTGTATAGTTTGTAGAGGCAGCTACGTGCTGGAGAGTACAAAATGGGCTCCCCACTGTGTTTAAGCCGGTCTGTGGTAAACAGATCAAAACAGATTAAAAGCCCTAAGGTCACAAAAACCCCGATGGGCTCCCCTTAGTGTGCAAGATTACCGTCAATAACAAAAACTAGCACGAACATAGTGAACTCTGTGAATTGTGTGCAGACCGGTCTGCAACTATGTCAGGAACGAAGACCCATCTGAATCTAGGGTCAGGCAATCTAGCCGAGCGCTCAACAGCTCGACGCACTCTCTTTAAGCAGTGGGCGCGCTTCCGCCTCAGTCCGGTTGTCTGTTAGATTAAAGCCGCCAACGGGAGGGGTGGGGAGGCGCCATACCTTCGAAGTGCTGCCCGTCTTCCCAGTACGCCGATCGTGTGCACGTCTGCTGTGCTCCCACCAATTCATGCGATCCCAGACTCTCCCGCTTCATGGGTGGTCGTCGGGTGTGCCCTCACCAGTCAGGACCCTTGTGCCTAACGGGGGAGATCCAGTGCTCAAGGAGACCGTCTCCCTGTTTACCGCCGTTGATCTCTCCCCTGATCGTGGTCTCGAGGCAGGGGCTTGCAGCAGGACACCAGCAAAGGACCCAATGCTGTGTAGGAACGGGGATCAGCGATCCGGGAACCTTCGCTAGTGTTCCATGCCATCAGGGCCTCTCAGAAGCCGAGGGTAGATCTGATCTGTATGGCGGGCGTCTCATCTTCTATCGCAGCCAGACCTGCAGTAGCGTTCGGTCCAGTGGAGGGAAATTCGCGGACGGAGACCGAGAGCGGAACCATCACTATGGATGTCTCCGGATCTCTAGGTCAGTGTCTCCGGATCTCTGGGTGTCTTTTTCTCTATCGCAGCCAGACCTGTAGTCGCGTTCGGTCCAGTGGAGGGAAATTCGCGGACGGAGACCGAGAGCGGAACCATCACTATGGATGTCTCCGGATCTCTAGGTCGGTGTCTCCGGATCTCTAGGTCAGTGTAGCCGTAAGAAGCTCGCTGGTTCCAGTCTTCTCCTACAGCCCTGCCGGAGCTGAGGTGAGAGATAGGTATTAAGTTGATGAAAGTAAATTAAAGTCAATGGTAATGTTGTAGGCGATGTCACCTCTTTTCCTCTCGGTGTCCGGTGTAAATGTCGCTGGGGCTAAACTGGGATATCCCGATATGCGATCCCAATGGCATCTAAATGATTTATTATCGGTTTTAACAATAGAGTAAACAAACAGTTCACCCTGTGGCATACATCATCCGTATTAGGGGAGGAAGTCATAGGAATAGGTGTGTGTCCCTTCTCCTTAGTTGCCTTGTTGTCGTGCCTCCCCTTAGTTTGCCACCCCCCCTTCTTCTTCTTCTCAGGGGGCTCCAAACTTAAAGGGGAGGTGGATGACCCCGGCTCTGCCCGACCCCTGCTGTGTCCTCCATCATTGGCAGGAATCGGGAGACTGTTGAATGATGGTAGACCGCTGCTTACCTCTTCTAGGAGGAGACCCCTTTGTGTGATTTAATTCTCCTTACTAAGAACATTGGCTGCATGTGCAAGAAATGCATCTAAGGTGGTTGTCACCTCACCCCCCTGGTCCCTCAAAATGATTTTCCTCTACTCCATAATGTCAAGGCTGATGATCGAAATGCTAGATCAGAGAGCCCAGAGGGAGGGGCCCAGCCAGGCCCTGCCTCCTTCGGCTGTGGACTGGCGCAGATGGGCCTGCCCTTGGCCCGGGTGTTGCCCAGGCACTGCCAGCACATGTCCCATGCAGCGCGAGCACTGCGCACTTTAAGTAACATCTTGATCAGGCACAGGTGTTTGCAGCAGGGGGATTGTGGAGCATGCAGTCCCAAGCGACAGTGGCAGGTCCCGCTGCTGCTCTCCACCATGAGTGACAGTGTTGCCGATGACCTCCAGTTACAGTGAGGAGAAACAAGATCTTGAGTCTCCTTCAGCTGATTAGAAAACAAGCAGGTGAATCCCACCTCAATGGGATTGGCAAATACAGCCCCCTGTCAGATCTGATGCATATGCCCTGCCTATATTTATTGTAACTCATCATAGACTAGTAAGTGTCAATGTAAGCTTCATGACACTTAAATGATTTAACATACTATTCTAAACAATAATTGCATAGGTAAAGGGACAATGTCACTTACATATAAAGCATGTTGAGATGGGATCACTGACAGAATATTGACGACAGGAATATCGGTCTACACAAATATCGTGTTCAAAATAACGATGTCAAGAATATCGACATCCTATCTTTACAATGGTAAGTACAAAAATATCAAAACAAAAATATCGTTGTTAAAAATATTGTTGTTCAAAATATCGTTTTTAAAAATCTCTAATAAATAATTTTAAATAAATTAAATAATACATATAATTAATAAAAACATAGTTAGAATTATTTAAAAATGTTAAAAATTATAAATGATAAATGTAATGTAAAAGAAAATTAAACATACATATATAAAAATTATATATATATATTTACTTAATAATATTAATAAATAAGTATTATAATAAATTATAAAATGTTAGAAACATAATACAAATTATAAATACATATATATACATACACCTGTAACATAAAGATAAAAATAAAATATATATATAATAAATTAAAATATTAAAATAATTTTTTTAATTTTAAAACAACATTTTACACTACATTAACTGAAACAGTAGGCAAAATGTTGGATAGCGTAGGGGATAAAATCACTATTCCCACTCCAGGAAGTGCAAGAGTAGGGAAAGTGTTGGATAAGAAGGGAATAAAATTACTATTCCCACTCCAGCGAGTGCAACAGTAGGGAAAGTGTTGGATAGCGGAGGGAATAAAATTACTATTCCCACTCCAGCGAGTGCAACAGTAGGGAAAGTGTTGGATAGCGGAGGGGATAAAATTACTATTCCCACTCCGGATAGTGCAACTGTAGGGAAAGTGTTGGATAGCGGAGGGGATAAAATTACTATTCCCAACCCAGGAAGTGCAACAGTAGGGAAAGTGTTGGATAGCAGAGGGGTTAAAATTACTATACCCACTCCAGCAAGTGCAACAGTAGGAAAGTGTTGGATAGCGGAGGGGAATAATTTACTATTCCCACTCCAGCAAGTGCAACAGTAGGGAAAGTGTTGGATAGCGGAGGGGAATAATTTACTATTCCCACTCCAGGGAGTGCAACAGTAGGGAAAGTGTTTGATAGCGGAGGGTAGAAAATTACTATTCCCACTGTAGCGAGTGCAACAGTAGGGAAAGTGTTGGATAGCGGAGGGGATAAAATTACTATTCCCACTCCAGCGAGTGCAACAGTAGGGAAAGTGTTAGATAGCGGAGGGGATAAAATTACTATTCCCACTCCAGCAAATGCAACAGTAGGGAAAGTGTTGGATAGCGGAGGGGAATAATTTACTATTCCCACTCCAGCAAAATAATGAACATTAATTAACAAATAACCATATTCCCCTATAAATAACCCCACCAATGTTGTAAAACATAACACAATTAACATTGTAAATTAACAATTAATTAATTAACTAATAACAATTAACAAGCAAATTAAAAACAATCAGTAATAAATGAATTCACAGAATTAACACTATTAAATAAAATTAAAAAAATAATATATAAAAATATTTTAAAAAATATTAAAATGTAATTACTTCCCACCCTACTCCCCTATCATCCCACAACATGCTCTTAAAAAAGACACAATTAACATAATTAATAATTAATAATCATTATTAATGACTATTTTATAACTAATTAACAAATTAATAACCACATTTAACAATATAAAATATTAAATACATAAATATTAATTCATAAAAATTATTAATTAATTAATTATAATTGAATTACTTCCCACCCTACTCCCCTATAAACCCACAACCCGCTCCTAAACAAATAACACAATTAACATATTTACCAATTCATTATTAATAATTAATAACCAATTAATAACAAATTAATTATCACAATTGACAATATAAAATATTAAATACATAAATATTAATTAATTAAAAATATTAATTAATTAATTATAATGAATTTACTTCCCACCGTATTCCTCTATAAACCCACAACCCGCTCCTAAAAAAATGACACAATTAACATATTAACCAATTAATTATTAATAATGAATAACCAATTAATAACTAATTAATAACAATTTAATTATCACAATTAACAATATAAAATATTAAATACATAAATACTAATTAATAAAAAACATTTATTAATTAATTATAATTAATTACGTCCCACCCTATTCCCCTATAAACCCACAACCCGCTATGGAACTAAAATACACAAAAATTAATTAACATAAAATTAATTACTTCTAAAAATTTCACACATACATTAAAAACAATAAGCTATACTTATACAAAATAATTACATCACATACTTTAAACACACATAGTAAAATACAAAACACTAAAATAAATGTCGATATTATTAACAACGATATTTTTACTAACGATATTACTAACTTCAATATAAAAAAACGATATTTCTTACCTTCATGTCGATATTCTGGTCAACGATATTCTTGCATGTCGATCTTGTGCCACCTCGATATTAAAAACTCGATATTCTGGCACATCGATATTCCAACATCGATATTCTGTTTGTGCACCGTTGAGATGACAGGAAAGGCAATGGAAAACATTTATTGTTATTACCTTTCAGAAGGGAGAAGGAATTTATGGCGTGGACAACAATTTCTATCTGAAAATGAGCCACAACCTTAGATATGTGTGTAGATTTGTATTTTCTAGTTTTTTATGGGACAGTCATTTGAAGAAATGTAACACCAGGTGTATGTCACTTACACTTACAATTGTAAGAGTCTCACAGATTTTGGAGATTCTTTTATGCATTTATTGTTATAGTAGGGAGTTAATGTTCCCTCCTAAAATTGATTTTTATCATGTTCTACCTTCAAGATGACAGACATTGACAGCATGGACATGATTTTTCATTCTTGTGCCTAGTGTCTCTGCACAGACATGCACTACATTTAATTTTTGGTTAATTTGTGCGTATGAGATTTCTTAGTTATATACACATCACAATTGTGATTTTATTTTTACAGGTTCTGGTGGAGATTTGTCGAAAAATCAACAGAGTATGTTTCTTATATTTTCAGCCATGATAATGACGAGTTCTAACATTACATACATTTATGTACACATACCTCCTATGATGGTGCCTATGTGGTGGGTCATCATGCTGATCAAATAGCAGATATGCTATACCTCCCAAAATCAGATTAATTGTGGCTCAGACAGTACAAGGGGTATGGAGTGGTAGCTTACCCCCTTTTTATTGGACGGAAAACTGCCAGCTCATGGGTAGAGATTTAATCACCATGGGGACACCGACGATAAGCAACATTATTATCAGGAGGGTGGCGGTGTGGCTGTTATTCCACCAGCAGCCGCTTTTCAGCTCTTAACTCCGTCAACGGAGAAGTCTGTACGCAACAGTAATGGTAGGGCCTGACAGACTTTTGTCAGTCATATCGCCAACATAAAAATCAGGCAGGAGAACAGTTCTGGTGGCGAACGGACAGACTGTCAATTTTCAACAGTCCGGACACATCTGTCAAGATATAAATATGACCTTTGTTATTTTTTATGTAGTTTAAAATACTCCAGCAGGGCGTGCCTGGAGCTGTATATGATGAAGGTACATCAAAATCGGGCGCCTTTGCTGCAGGGTCCTGCTGATGCTCTGGAGGTCTTGGAAGTCCAAAAATGTTCTAAATCCCAATTGTTCTGGTTTCTAAAGCAGCTCCTTTGGGTCACTGCCAAGGCTCTCCAGACCTCAGGAACTTCTCTTAGGTGGTAGGACTCTCTCCAGCAAAGACCACCAGCAAGCTCCAGTCCAGGTCCAGTTGGTAGTGGTCTCCAGGTCACTTCAGGAAAAAAGTCTCTTGCAGCTTGCTGTTTCCCCAGAGCCACACTGGAGGTCAGTCAACTGGCACTTGGAATTCACTTCTTTGTCCTGGGTACACAGGTCCAGAACTTCAGGGCTCCTCTGAGGTTACAGAAAGCAAGGGTTAATCCTCTTCTGATCTTCCACAGGTTGAGAAAGTGTTTTGAGGGGGATTCCCTAGGGTGTCACAGTTATGGCTTGCTCTAACCCATGGTGAGGGTGACTCCTGGCCCCTCTCTATCCAATAGGGTAAAGGCTCACTACCCACTTTTTCAGCAGTTCCCTTTTGCTCTACCACAAACAACCCTACAGTGAACCTTACTTCTAAACTCCAAAATGGGGGAACCCTGGCTTCTAGTGCTTAGCCCTTACCTCCACCCAAAGGCGTAGCCAGGGAAATTAGCAGATTATTTCATTCCAAACATAAGCAACAAAACCAAAGAATGTGGATGTCATCCTTTTTTTAGTCCTTCCTCCAACTGCCTTTTCAAACACATACTCTACATTCCTCCACATGCATCACACATTCTACACTCCACCTACACTCATCTGCCCCACACACAAACCTTCCATTATCTATCCTGTTATGTTATGTTAATAGGATTTATAGAGTGCGCGAATACCCGGAGGTGTCTTGCCTAATTTACCACACATCTCCCTCCTCGCACAAACAACACAACATGGTACGTAAAACATTATGTAATCTGAATTCCACAAATAGACTGTCATGGGCAAGTTCACACTCTATTGTTACATTTCCCTTGGTACTGAGAGGCCCATCTTGCTTGAGTTTCACTTACTGGTCTGATTAATGAGGGTAAACACCTATTCATTTTTTGTAATTCCCCTGTTATGCTCTGCAGGAGATTTGAATGGGTTTGAGGGTTTTGTTCACCATTACTAATGCCCATTGCATCAGCAATAGTACATCTAAAAAGGCTGATGTTGTTGTTGGATTCATATTAGATGTTCATAAAAATAGTACGCTGTGATCATCCAGTGACAATTGATCTCTACTTTCACTGCCTCACCTGAAGCAGTTGTTGATGTGACAGTCATTGATTGGCTCCAGCTGTATTCAGAATTAACACTGGGGTGTTGTCTGAACGCATCTTCTGTAAACATGGTGGCAATGATAATGTGGAGCCCATTAGATTAATTTTCAATCTTCGTGAAGTTGAACTCCCCCATAACCCATTTCTCTCAACCTTGGTCTCTTTATGTTGTCAAGAGAACTACACTCAGCTGCCACTGGACAATTATCTGATGAAATTTTACCCTTTTGCGCTTTTCCCTCTTTTGCAGAGAAGAAATATTTAGTCACAAATTTCCTGATTGAGTTTGATAAAGGGCACCTGTTATCCATTTCATTTGAAAATTGAACTTTAATCTCCATACATCCATAGCATCTCCTCTGTTTTCCAGTGGGGGAGCTAACCCCTATACTTGCTGCGTCACAGATGTTCTCTTCACTTTCAGGTCAGGGCAGGCTTTGCTTGACCTAGGCATATGAGATGATATTTAGGATATCTCAATTTCCTATACCTAAAGACTACGGAAGGCAAGGAATGGGCGATTCTTGTAGGGTGGAGAACCAGATAGGAGCACGTCCAACATTGAACTACTGGAGACAGCTGCAAGCCACACCAAAGTCACTTTACTGGATGTAGCCTGTCCACAAACCCAGCCCTGGAAACTGGCCCAGCCACTGCATCTTTCGAGCAGACAAGGTCAGCTGCTCAACCTGAGACCCAAGCATGCTAACCAGAGGGCGTGACATTCAAAACCTCCAGGGGAGCAAGCTTTCACAGCGCTTTTTGCTTCCACAACCCTCTTTCTTCATCAAAGCACCCCCCCAGCACAGAGAAATTCTCTTGACAGGTTTCTCACCACGATAATGCAGGGACTGGCCAACATCCTTATTCATACCCAAAAAACAAGTCCAAGTGGACGAGGGCGCAGGTGGTCCTGCTCAATTACAAGCATTGTGCTCACAGTTTAAAATCAGTGGGATGACATTTGCGCTCACAGGGCTATCACAGTTTTAGAGTGCAAAAATTAGCTTAACAAAATGGCTCTATAAACAGACACGAGAGCAGTTGAAGTATAGATAGATAGACCATGATTCACAAAGATAAACTTACATTTTTGTGTAAGTTTATTATTTTTTGGGTATTTTACTACTAGTAATTTTACGATTGCAGAGACTATACAGTTGGGGCGTAGAACTCTGCACATAAAAAGATAGGACAGGTCCATCTTTTTATGTGCGGAGTCTCCGCCATGAGTGAGGAGTCTCAGCAGTCATAAAATTACCATTAGTAAATTAAACTCATAGCTTGTGATTACTAAAAACATAGTAAACTTACACAAAATTGTAAGTTTACCTTTGTCAGACCAAAATTGTTTTAACATGTGCGGAGGCCTGGGCGACAAAGAGTCGGTTTTAAAAAACCTCTTGAATTTACAGACAGCGATTGATCAGCAGAATATTACATGAACCAACGCTCAGCGATTATAACTGCATGTTAATGTTAATATGTACGTTAAGCCTCATTTCAAAGTAAAAACTTAAAATAAGACGTATTTACACCGTATTTGTGGTACGTGGTACGTGCTTGTGCAGTAAATACCTCACCTTATTTCTACTTAGGGGCCGATTACAATGTCATTCAGAAATGCTCCGAATCGGATTCGGAATCTCAGAATCCGATTCAGAACCCATGTTTCTGACCGAATCGTATACATTTTCAACCAACCAATTACGATGCACGGGAGCCATTCGGGCTGTCCAAATCGGTTCCGAAAGGCATTCGGAAAGCCCGAGTCTTTCAGAGCCGAATCGTACAGCTCTATGGACACGGTTCCCAAGCGAGCGACTACGATGACCGATTCAGACAGCCGTTCTGATCCGGTCTGTCCGACTCAAAACGGCTGTTGGAATCTTGCTTTGGGGGCCTGTAGCAGGCCACCCTTCACCTATAGGCCTCCGGTTGGGGCCCGTGGGGGTACCCAAGGGACCCCCCTTTAAAACCATGCACAGTGTGGCAGGCACCATGGGGTGCCCGCCACAGGGTGCAAGGTTTTCCCCAACCACCCCTTTTTTCAATGGGCGCCTGTGTTCTCGTTTGGAACACAGGCTCCCATTGAAGTCAATGTGAGTCCGACCGAACGATGCTGGGAAGCATCGTAATCGGTCAGTCAGACTCTAAGAACCCGATTGTTTCAGAAATAATTCCAAAACCGATTCGGTCGGAATAGTTTCTCAACGACATCGTAATCTGGCCCTAACTCTGACCAGGGTCCTAGTTTCAACAGACAAAAATAAATGTTAACATAAAAAATAAAATTAACATTTGCTGAATACACAAAGGGAACCCCAGGTTTAGTTTACTGTGTACACATTTTTTTAAATACAATATACACGATTTTTACATTGGCATCCCAGCCTCAGTATAAAAAGAAAGAATTGTCACAGAGTTTAAAGTGAAAGTGGTTTCTGGCCTTAAAAAATGCTTAATGAACAAATTCACCCACTCTAAACATAAACATGAGTCTTAATTATGGCAGAAATTGCTTCCCATTTTAATGTAATCTATGTTTTAACAAAACGGGTTTAAACAGTTTTTTCCTTTTTTCATCATTATGACTCCAAAGCCAAAGCATTTGGCTCTCAACACTTCCTAGTTGACAAATGTAATTTATGGTAATGGTATCTCCTCCCTTCCAATTGTAAGTTTATGCCCCATGGGAAAAGCAATCAATATTAACCGGCAGAGACCATGAGGAGTTTCGTGTGAAGTTTTAACCTTTAATAATGGGAGTACAGCGCATTTCTAAATGTAGGACATCAGTGGTACCCATCCTCAACATCCCTCGTGCCAGAGGCAGGTGATGCTTTTCCTGATGAAGAGTGGGTGTGGTGATAGCGGTAGAAGTCCCCTCCAAAGACCAGTCTCTCCTGCATTCCGCATTAAGGTGCCTGCACGCACTCTCTATTTTAAGTACAGCCTCGCGGAGAGCAAAAAGGTCGACGAGTACATTCACCACACCGCTGCCAAACTGTATTTAGCATGGGTGCAGCCAGGGAGTCACGCAATTTTGATGAATTTTAATTACCAGTAAATCAAATAAGATAATGCTTACAGCAGGCACATTTTCATCGGAATTCTAAAAGTGCAACGAGAGTCCTGTGTCTGAACACGCATTCTTTTAAGAATTAAAATTTCTGACACATAGAGGGCCTGCGGTAATCCCGATTCGGATGCAAACAGAAGTCTGCTGCCAAACAGGAGTTCCAAGATGCGCATACATTACTGACCCCCCGCATATTTTTCACCTGGTAAAACCTGGTGGTAGTTGTGAGATGAAAAAGTGTACGATTCTGAGGTTCCATATGTCGAAATGCGGAAAACATGCTGGACCACTGCATAATCTCTCATTCCAACCCCAAGGAGTAGTGTGGTAAAACTGCGCCTCCTAAACATTGCACCAGATAGTTGGTCTGTTTACCTAGTGCACTATTAAAGATTGGGATTACAATAGACCTTTGAAAGTGCATTCAGTAAAAAACACACCTCGCAACTTTCTACTTTTGAGTGAAATTTTAATGCATTTTTCTTGTTTTCATTTTTATTTAGCTATAAAATAATACACCTAAACCTTTGTAATAACGTTTGAGTAGCTGAATATTTCTATTCGTGGTCTTGTATTTTGATAGACCACCCAAAAATGCATTCAATTAAATTGTATTTCCTGTTGTCCTACTCACCTGAGATCGATTCGCATCAATCCTATATTTATGACTTGGGATCACATTGATAAAACACATTATGAATAGTTGAGAGGTAAATACAAATACAAAGAGAAAATAAGCTAATTTTTTTAAACACCCGTAGTTGATAGAAAGCAAAATGTCAGTGGATTGAAAGGTACATGCTGCCATTGCGGAAAGCGAAATTTGTACCCAGCTCCACCTCGCTTAGTTTAAGGCATTTTATTTCCATGTGTGGCATGCCAAAAAGTAGTGGCAGAATTGTAGAATGTATCAGGATTTGTGAGTACCTCAACTAAGGTAGGAAACGAAGAAAAACAATTCGAAAGTTCGAACGCCAATGATGCAATCCATTGCCCTGTTCATGTGGTTTCTGATCAATTAATTTCACTCCATTTGTAACAGATAAAGTTTGAAAGGGGAGAAGATTTTATGAAATAATATTACCCCTTACGCATGGCTTGATATACATATGGGAGGTGACATGAGTCTTCCCAATCCTAAATGTATGAAAGTTGATTATTATTTGGGATGGTCAGTTGTCCACCTGTAGGAATAATAACACTAACTTGTAAGAGTAAACCCCATAAGCCGCTAAGTGAACCTGAGCTCATAGAACCCGATTTATATCTTGGCGGTCGGCCCATCCTTCCTCTGTGATGGAGGTTTAATTCCGAGCGCTGGCCTCACAGAGTTCATCTCATCCGATTTATCTGTAGAATGGGAGAACCACCAACCAACATGCAGGAGGGAGATCCTTCACCCTAGTGGGAATACAATGCATGCAGCGAATAATCTGCTGCCACAAGATAACACTCCATTGGCGTCAGCCGTGGCCTCTGCAGGTAAGAACGGTGGGGCGGTGGGCCGGCTGGGGGGGATTTCGAGAGACGACCACAAGAGAAAATTAAATAAATAATGAATTTTCCCTCGTGTTCGTTTCTCGAAATTCCCCACAGCCCCACCGCTCTTACCTGCAGCGGCCGCGGCTGATTGGCGTTGGTGTGGCGGGATTCCACCCGACAAATTTATATATCTCTATCAGCGTAGCGGGCTCGCAGCGGAGTACCTTTGGAGGAAATACTTCGCAGAGCGGTTTTTCCATGCCATAGCTTTGTATCTGAAAGACGGATGTTCACATCACGCATCTGAAAGAAATGTTCTAAGAAATCACACCTGCTGAGCACACAATAAAGCACACCCCATGCTATTCCATGATCCTTTGCCTTTCTCAAAAGCAGCCAACAGCAGATAGTCATTTTGGGCTCACATCATTTGGTTTCTCTGTGCTATCTTTTCTTGCATTTACCCTTCTTATATATCTGTTTTTTTACCTACTATATTTGCCTTTTTATTTTTAACCCCTTAACTGTTGGGCCTTCCCCCTCCCACCCACACACACTGCAGAGCCCATTTTTGGCTATTTGGGGTAGTTTGTGCTTAGACCTCCATAACGTTTTGTCCATGTAAGATATCCACGCCAAATTTGTATCTTTTTTTTGCAACATCCTGGAAATTCTAGTGGTACCCAGAGTTTGTGGATGTCCCTGGAGGGGACCGAGAAAATAGCCAACAATAGCAAAATGTTGTTCTTTTGAGGAAACATCGGAAAAAGTGCTCTGGATAAAATGTAAAAGTGTTTGCTTTTTTTCATAAAAATGGCCTCAATGAACTGTTTGATGTGCTAAAGTCATCATCTTCCCACCTTTCAGGAACATGCGGAGCTGAATCAAAAAAACAAATTGTTGACCAAAGTTTTTCATTTTTCAAAGAGATAGCCCATTTTTCCTATTTTTTGCGCTTTCAACCTACTTTCAATTTGTGGTGGAAACCAGTATGAAACCCATGGGCGAGCCAGGAAAGCTATATATTTCAGAAAATTGGACAAAATTCCAAATTCAGCAAAGAGTCATGTGTGTAGATCCCTCAAGGTTTTCCTAAAGAAACTAACTGTTGAAATAAATAAATATTGAAAACAAGTAGGAAAAAGACAGCCATTTGTGAGAATGTTTTCATCTGTAACTTTTTGTCACAAAGGCCAATTTACAAAAGCAATGTACCATTATGTTTGCTAGACCCTTTTGGTTGTGGGGTAGGGTTGCAGGCTCTTCAAGAACTCACTGTACGCAGAGCCAACAAACTGAGCTGCATCGTACAATGTTTTTTTATTGTGCACTGAGTATAGACCAATTCATATGGTGAAATGTATGTAGAGTGAAAAACAGGTATCATGGTAACATATGTATTTATGAAATGGGCACATGATATGAAATTTAGGAAAAGTGGTTGTTTGTACATCTATGAATTTGTGAGTACTCATACGAGCATATGATTTAGAGGATATTTTTCAAAATGTCTTCTTTCTTACACACTGGCTTACATTTGGAAGGCACAAATGCATCAAAATCCAATTGGTAATAACAAAAATTGTATTATTCTATGCTCCTGCATGTCTTCTGATAAAAATGGTACCTTACTTGTGGGCATAGGCCTAGTGCCAGCATCACAAAATGCTCCAAAAAGCAACATGGATACATCACATTTTCCCACTTAAAACAGATGCATTTTTTGCAAAGTGAGTAGCTGTACATTAGAGCCCTGACCCAGGCCGCACCTAGGGGAACCTAGCAAACCTGACATTTTTGAAAACTAGACCACTAGGGGAGTCTAGGTTGGTGTGCCTTGTGTGGCTCTCATCTGGGTGCTTAACCCAGACTCCCTTGCAAACCTCAAACTTTGACTTAAAAAACACGTTTTCCTCACATTACTGTGATGGAAAGTACTGGACTATGCGGGGAGCCATAAACATCCTTCCACCCAGAATTCCCCTAAGTCTTCCAATAAAAATGGTATTTTACTCGTGTAGGTTGGCCTAGTGCCCGCGACAGGACACAGCTCAAAACGCAACATGGATACATCACATTTTTCCACTCATAACGTCCCCTTTTTTGTAAAGTGGGTAGCTGTTGATTTTGGGCCCTAGCTCAGTCGGCACCTAGGGAAACCTAGCAAGCCTATACATTTTTTTAAACTAGACACCTAGGGGAATCCAGGGTTGTGTGACTTGCAAGGTTCTCACCAGGTTTTGTTACCCAGAATTCCTCGCAAACCTCAAACATTGCCTGAAAGCACACATTTTCCTTACATTTCTGTGATGGAAACTTCAGGGAGCCACAGGAATCCATAAAATTATTATGACCCAGCGTTATCCCACTTGTGCCAATAAGATCGCTGCACTGTTTGTGTGGCTGGGCCAAGTGCCCATGACAATAAAGATCACACCAAGGTCAATCGGAGCCCTTACAAGGGGACTCTCATTGACCTCGGTTTGATCAGTTCCTGTCGTTTTTAGTGGCACAAGTGGGGCATGTTGGGTGTTAGGAATTTTGTGGATTCCTGTGAATTCCGGAAGTTTCCGTCACAGAAATGTAAATAAAATGCATGATTTCAGGCAAAGTTTAAGGTTTGCAAGGCACTGTGGGTAAGGAAACCACCCTGGAATCCCCACGTTGCCTACTTTTCAGAAATGTCTTTGGTTCGTAGGTTTCGATTGGTGGCGGTCAAGCACGGCCCGAATCGTGCAGTTATCCCTATTGATGGTCTCGCCAGATAGCACTTTAGGGCCTTTTGTGTCAAGGTCTCTGGGCCCATCCACACAAGTGAGGGGAATGCCTTGTGGTAGGAAATTTGTGGCTACCCACAGATTCCAGATGTGTTCCTCACAGAAATGTGAGGAAAATTAGTGTTTTTAGTCAACATTTGATGTTTGCAGGGCAATGTGGGTAAGAAAATGGTGTGATATGCATGTGAAGCACACCACCCTGGACTCTCCCAGATGTCTAGTTTGCAGAGCTGTCTGGGTCTGGAAGGTTTTCCAGGTTGCAGCCTACTCAAGCCCAAAATGTGCAGCCATTCATCATTGCAAGTAGAATGATACTGGGAGTTAAGCGCACTCTCCTGGCACATATGTAAAAACAACACCCAAAAGAATCAAATGTCCTCTCGCTTGCTATTGGGATAAGATGCTTTAGTCTGCAGGGGAGCAGAAAGACTGTTGAGATTTTAGGGGTGAGGGTGGGGCCAGATGTTAGGCTGGGAAAGACCCAGCCCATTATTTTATTTAAAATCAATATTGCTGCAGTACAGTGTGCTTTCTGCACTCCGGGGGGCAGATTGGGGGTAATTACCCCACCTGTCCACAAAGGGGCAGAAAGACTGTTGCCCCATTTACTTGGGGGGGGGGGCATGGCAATGCGCATGACGGGCAGCCTCACCCCATTTTAAAAAAAAACAATTTCCTGGCATCTAGTAGGCTTTCTCCCGCTCCTGGGGGCAGATTAGGCGTAATTACCCCAATTTGCCCCCAGGGGCAGAAAGACTGTTTCCCCCTTTAGCTGGTGTGTGGGAATAACCATGCCTATGGTGGGCAGCCCCCACTGCATATTTAAAAAACAATTCCCTGGTTTTTAGTAGGCTCTCTGCTCCCCCAGGGGGCAGATAGGTGGTAATTACCGAAAGACTGCTGCCCCATTTAGTTGGGGTGGGGGTATGGCCATTCCCATGGTGGGCAGTCCCCACCCCTATATTGTTTTTTAATTCCTGGCATCGAGTGGGCTTTCTACCCTCCCTGGGGGGCTTATCCAGGGTAATAATCCAATCTGCCCCCCAGGGGGGCAGATAGACTGTTTCCCCATTTATTTGGGGTGGGGCCATGGCCATGTCCATGCTGGGCAGCCCCCACCCCTATAGTGCTTTCCCTGGAGTCTAGGGGGCTTTCAGGCCCCCCAGGGCAAAGCAGGGGTAATTAACTCCATTGGCCCCCCAGAGGGGCAGAACCACTGCTGCCTCATTTAGTTGAGGGGGGCATAGCCATGCTGGACAGCCCCCACCCCTATAGTAAAAAAAAGTCTTTGGCTTCTAGTGGTCTTTCTGCCTGTGGGGATGCAGATCGGGGGTAGTTATCCCAATCTGTACCCCAAAGGGGCAGAAAGACTGCTGCCCCATTTAGTTGGGGTGGGGGCATGGCCATTCCCATGGTGGGCAGCCCCCACCCCTACATTTATTTTTTATAAAGCCCTTGCATCCCCCCGGCGGTCGCAGATCGGGGGTAATTACCCCCAAATTGCCGATGATGGGTGCTGAAAGATTGTTGCCCCATTTAGTTGAGGTGGGGGCATGGTCATACCCATTTTAGGCAGCCCTGACCCCTTCCAGTATGCCCTCTACTCCGGGGGGGGGGCAGATGGAGGTAATTACCCAAAACTGTTGCCCCATTTATCTGGGTTGGGGGTGTGGCCATGCCCATAGTGGGCAGCCCCCCACCCCAACATTTGTGTTTTAATTCCTAGCTTCTAGTGGGCTTATTTCCCTGAGGGGCATATCAGGGGTAATTACCCAATCTGGCCCCAGGGGGTCGGAAAGAATGTTTCCCCATTTATTTGGGGTAGGGGTATGGCCATGTCCATGCTGGGCCTCCCTCATTGCTATAGTTCTATAAAATGAAAAAACATTGGTGTCTAGTGGGCTTTCCCACCCACCCCCTGGGGGCACACCAGAAGTAAATGCCCCATATGCCCCCGAGGGGGGGGGCAGAAAGATTTAAATATAAAATAGGCATGGGGTAAAAGCCCTTGCTCAAGGGGCCACTTCCCCTATCCCTGCTTGGGGATCTCTCATCTGTGGTGATCTCCAAGCAGGGATCCACTGGGCAGAGGTACTCTTAAAAAGGGGAGATTCTCACCTTTCCAATGATACATCTCCGTGCTGAGATATCCCCCCGCACACTGATTCAGTGAAAGTAAAATGAACCAATGGGATCGTTTTACTTTCACTTTTACTGCAATGACGTCACAGCAGTAAAAAATAACACAATTCAGCGCACTAGAGGGGCCTTTATTTACCACCCCAGTGTCAGCCAATGGCCGACACACACACTGGGGAGGTAGTGCAGGTGTCGGTTGGCCGACACCCGCACTTAAAATGTTAAACCATGGTTGGAGATGAAACCCCAGATTTACAGATACAGAATTGACAGTCATGGTGGATGAGATCATTAGGGTAGAGCCCCACGTGTTTGGAGCCTTTGTCCAATCTACTACTTTAAAAAGGCAAATTTGGGACTGAATTGTCTTAAGAGTTAATGCTGTGTCTAACAGCAGGTGTTCACGGAAGGAAATTAAGCAGCACTGGAATGATCTGCAGGAGTGGGTAAGATCTCTGGCCTCCGAAGCACACCTAGAAGCCCAGCAGACTGGTGGTGGTTCTCCCAGAACTAGGCACCTCTTGCTATGGGAGGAAAAGGTGTATGGGCTTCTGAGCACTGAAGGCTTTGCAGGAATTCTAGTTGGAGTGGAGACAGGTAAGTAAAAGCACAGTAAAGTAGTCAGCAAATAAATACTTACATTTAAATCTCCAGGAACTTACCTAGAATTGTGTCTTGTAACATGAAATATTCTGAAGCAAAGATAGACATTTGCTAAAAAAATTTAAACAAATCTAATGTTAACATCCTGTGTAGGCCAATTGATATTAAAAAAAAATGTAAAGTTGCTGCACCAATTAACCTTATGGTTTTTTTCAGAAAGTTATCCAAACTGCCATAAAATGTACTTCCTCTGTAATGATTAAAAACATTAAATAGCAAGTGGCCATTGTCTCCTTTGGTTACTTGCAGATACACATAATAATATAAAACATCTCAACCCTTTAACATACGTCTTCTACACATCGGGAGCAGTGCCTGCAATGTTTTGCTGCTAGTGCCAAGGGAATCCAAAGGAGAAAGCAGAGCCAACTTCAGAGCTCTGGGAGCAAGCTTGGCGGCTGCAGTATCAATTGTGGCGGCGTCTTAACACAGTTTCTTTCTGAATGCTGGCGTAGGGGCTCAAGGTGGCTAATAGATACTCCAGCACTCAAGTGGAGAGTGGGGAGATGAAGAAGACAGTGGTATGACAAGTCGGGGATTTGGAGACTCTATTTCCCTGTGCACTCCTTTGTTCTTTAGCACTGTTACTAAGAGGAGAATGCCGGCGGCACTCAATCCACAGTGGAATTCAGAACTGAGCCTGTGCAGCATGATTGTTGGTGGCATCCAGGAAGATTTTAAAATGCTTGGCTGCTTTAAGGAGACCTTCTGTGCAGCCTTAACATCGGCCACAGTTGAAACCTGATTTTTGCTGCCAGCATTGTTGGTGAGCCCTGAGGTTTGCCTGGCTTTGAGCTGGAGCTCCTTCATGCTCATCTCATGCTGCAGCAGTACTTTTTTTTTCCAACCAAGGCCCTCTCAGCCTCAGTCTTCTCCCTGGCCAAGGCTCTCTCTGACTCCCCCCTTCTCATTTCTGCTAACAGTTTCATTTTGGCCAGTGGCAGTTTGAGCTCCCTCACTGCCTTTCTGCCCTCTAGCTCCTCTGGCGGCAGACTACGGGCAGAAAAACTGCTCTCCGTCCTGACAAAGGGGTCTGCTCCTAGGAGTGCGTTTTCTCTTGCTCTGGGTACTGCAGCTCCAGATCTATGTCCAGATCTGTCTCCCCTGGTTCCCCCATTGCCTCTTCTCATACTCTGAGGTGCCTAGCATCTGGTGGACCTCCTAAAAGGCTCAGAGGGCCTCATGGAACACATCGTTCTTGGAGCTCCTTCTGGCTGGAACCCCCTGTCTTTGCAGAAATTCCTGAGCTCAGATGCAGTGTAGCTCTCCAGGTTGCTTAGCTCAAGCCCCATCCTTGCATGTAGGAAAACAGACGCAGACAGTAAGGTAGAATGAGAGTGGGTTTGGAATAGCATACAATAGCCAATTAAGGAGATTTTTAAAAAATTACCCTGGTGCCACATTATTTATAGGGGATCTTAGTGTTACATAATATCACTGTATGGCACTGTACAAACACATATACTGGACCACACGACTGCCACAAATGTCATAAATTGGGTTGTTGGTTGAGGGGGTGTGAGCCCTTCTCAAGCAACAGCCACAAACCCTGTCAGGGTGAACCACAAAAAGTCTCTGAAATAATCTGTGCTTGACCCTCTGTTAGCTTGCCACAAAAGCATTCAGGCTTAACTTAGAGGCAATGTGTAAAGTATTTATACAGCACACAAACAACAATAAAGTAAAAACACAAGACAAGAAAAATGCCACACCAATTTAGAAAAATAGATTAAAATGTAATAAATTATTTGAACCCATTACAAGACAAATGCAATTTTCAATATTTTAGGTAAGTATAGAACCTAAAAGCAGAATTCGCCACTCGTGGGTATCTCGCTGTGTGAGACTGGGTGAATTCACAAGTTTAGGCCAACAGCGATGGAACGCTGGCCATATGCAGGTAACAGGTTAGTCATGCTGAATATTTAACCCTCTAAAATCTAGCTCGATGAGTTCCGTTCAAGGTGTAGGAGGCCACCAGGAACAGGGAGAGCATTACAGATGGTCGTTGCTGTAGCGTGGATAGCAGATCGGGCGTTGTGGATGGTTGTCATTGTAACGCAAAAGGTCCTGTCAGGCATCGTGGACAGTCGTTGCTGGAGATTCCCATTTGCAGTCACCACAGTTTGTCGATGCTGTAACGCAAAGTGCAGATCTGGTGTTGCTGGTTGTTTCTGACGGATGCTGTAGCATGAAGAGTCGGTTTTGTCAGAACTTCGTGTTGGTGGTCACCATGGGAAGCAAAATCTTGGTGCAAACAGACCAGTTTGTGGTCGCGAAGAGCCCAAAACTCAAGGATTTATTATTTTGTAGAAGCCTATTAATAAATAAATAAAACAAGTACAAGTAGTGGTAGTTTTATGTTACACATTTGCGTGAGGACAGCCTCTCTAAGATTCACCTGGGTTTTCATACCTTTCATACCTTTGATACATCCAATCGGACATCGCCCGGAATTGGGATTTTCCAAACATTTATCCAATCATTAACCAACAACAGACTTTTAGCTACCTTTGGATATTGGCTTATGAAATGTTCTGCAACTGAAGCAAATCCTCAGTACACTCATAGTTTCAAGACATCCTTTATTTTTCAAGGCATTGGATCATTGCAAACTCAGCACAAGTCATCACGTCTTCAGATGTTCTGTAAGGTCATTAGGTGTCACAAAATGGAACCTGAAATAAGTTGTTTTCCAGATCCCCTCTTCTAACACTTACTAATGTCATTTAATCAATCTTAATGTTCATCATTGCTTTTTCTTCGTGCTTGATGGTAGGTTCTGCAAAATCGAATTCATTTCTAGATATTGTCCTTCTTTGCTGAAGGGCCTACACATCTGGATATTTAAAAAAATATACTGGGGTGTATCAAAGGGGAAAACGCTTAGCAATTCCTGCAAAGTTACCTTGTTATTCTCAGTGTCCTTTCTGGTAATTGTTTGGCATGTAATCTACGCATAACAAAGGATCAGTAACGGCTTCAATACCATCTCCATTCTTGAGGCAGATGAAAGTAAGTTGACTATCTAAATATGAGGAACACTCCTAGCACTACTAGTTGGGGAATGAAGTTCCCTTGGGTCTTGAGGGTCCTTGGGCGCCAACTTGCCCTCCTGTTACCTCCAGTAAGACCCACACAGGTAGATTGCTGAGAAGTCGTCAGAGGCCACGCCCCCTTTCTCCACCACTCTGCAAACGCGCCTCCTGGTGCACTACTCGTTGAATGAATAAGTCCATTCCAGTCCTGAGGCCCTCAGGAGGCAAGGGGACCTCATCTCCCCCCAAGCAGCAGTGCACCAGGAGGCGCATTTGCAGAGTGTTAGAGAAAGGGGGCGTGGCCTCTGTCCACCTCTCAGCAATCCAGCTGTGTGGGGCTTACTGGAGGTAACAGGAGGGCTAGTTGGTGCCCGAGGACCCTTAAGAGCCATGGGGACTTAATCCCCTAAATAGTAATACACCAGGAAGAGCATTTGCAGATTGGAGGAGAAAGAGGGCGTGGCCACCAAAAACCTCTCAGCAAACACACTGTGCGGGACTTGCTGGAGGTAACAGGAGGTGTAGTTGGCCCCCAAGGACCCTCTATAGCCAAGGGGAGTTCAGCCCCCTACTAGTAGTGCCTCAGGAGGTACGCTTGCAGTGTTATGGAGAAAGGGGGCGCGGCTTGCTATCAGGTCTCAGCAATCTTGAAGTATGGGACTTACTGGAGTAATAGGAGGGGTAGTTGGCCCCTAAGGACATCCTTGGGGGCCAACTACCCCTCCTGTTACTTCTAGTAAGTCCCACACAGCAGGATTGCTGAGAAGTTGTCAGCGGTCACGCCCCCTTTCTCCACCACTCTGCACATGTTCCTCCCGGCACACAACTAGTTGGGGGATAAAGTCTTCTTGGCTCCAGAGGGACCTTGTTGGCCAAGAAGCCCTCCTGGTACCTCCTGTAAGTCCCACACAGTGGAATTCCTGAGAGCTGGTCGGAGACCCAGCCCCCTTTCTCCACCGCTCTGCAAACGTGACTTCCAGTTAAATAACCTTTGGAAATTCTCTAAAAAAACAAAGGTTACAGGGACGTTATAGTTAAGAATTAACATTTAAAAAAACCTTATAAATTCACTGAAAAAACCAAAGGTTACAGGAACGCTATAGTTAGCAAATAGAACTAAAAAAAACCTTAGACATTCACACAAAAAAACGAAGGTTACACGGACGTTATAGTTAGGGTCAGACTTTACTCAGACAAAACCAGAGATATTCAGCCTTTATAGTTACCTGAGTTAACTATAACTCGCGCCCTCGCAATGCACTGCTTATAACCTCACATATTACATCACTCATGACATGGTCAGTGACATCACTGATGATATCACCGATGGCATCTCAAAGACATCACTGATGATATCATCTTGTGACTGTTTTAAAAAAGTTTATGAGTGTTAAATATATATACTAAGGTGTACTGGTGGATCAGAGGGTGTATGAGTGTCTGTATGGATGACTCAGTGGGTGCATGACTGACTGTATAGGTGAGTGACTGGTTGTGTAAATGAGTGTATCTGTCTGTCAGTTGATGTCTAAGTGGGTGTTTGAGTGTGTTAGTGGGTACATGAATGGCTATATGGGTGATTGATTGGTTGCCTGACTACCTCTATGGTTCTCTGAGGGTCTTTGTGGGTGAGTGGGTGATCCAGTGGCTGTATGAGGTACTGTGTGCATGTCTGAGAAGCTGTATGGGTGGGTAAGTGTCTGAATGGTTGTGTCGGTGATTGAGTGCATGTGTCAGTATGGATGAGTAACTGGGTATGTGAAAGGCAGTATAGGTGAGTGATTGGGTATATGAGTGACTGTATGCATGAGTAAGTGAATATGAGAGTGGCTGTATGGATGAGTGCGTGCTTCTGTCACTAATTGTATAAGTGAGTGAGTATGTGTTACTATTTGTATGAGTAAGTAAGTGGTTGTGTGTGTAACTGTTTGGGTGAGTACGTTGCTGTGTGATTGACTGTATGGGTGAGTGTCTAGGTGTGTGAGTAGTTCTATGGCTGACTCACTCAATGTATGAGTGCCTGTATGGGTGTATGAGGGGATATGACAATGGCTGTATTAGTGAGTGAGTGTGTGTATGAGTAGTAGTATGGGTGAGAGAGTAGATGTGTGTGTAGATCTATGAATCAGTGAGTGGGTGTGTAAGTACTGGTATGGCTCTGTGAAAGGGTTTGTGAATGGTTGTGTGGGAGTGGAGTGGAGTGGGTATATAAAAGATTCTATAGGGGTGTGAGTGAGTGGGTCAGAGATGTTGTGGATGATGTCATCACTGATGTCATCATTGATGTCATTTGAGATGTCATGACCATGTCATGAGTGATGTAATATGAGAGGTCATAATCAGTGCATTGCAGGGGCACGAGATATAGTTAACTCAAGTGACTATAATGGCTAAATTTCTCTGGTTTTGTAGGAGTAAAATCTGACCCTAACTATAACGTTCCTGTGACCTTTGTTTGTTTTAGTGCATATATATATATATATATATGTGAGGAAATTAGGTTGGAAATGCTGATTGAATTATAGTGTAAGATTTATTTTTATTTTGTAATTTTCCTCCAAATAATAATAGAGTGAGAAGAATAAACATCCTGGATCTTCTGGTAAAATACTTTATTTTACTTTTGAAAGTGTTTCTCACTAAGGACGTTTCTAAGTGCTGCTGAACAAACAAAATGTCATTTACATGAAGAATTGAGCGTCAGTCTAGTGGCAGAGAAGAGCAAGGTTGTGAGGCTTAAAAAGACTCTTGTTTTGTCAAAAAATGCTGAGAGACACTTTACTCCTTTGAACGTCTCCTCAGCTCGAGGGTACGCTGCTTGGAAACACTACTCACAGCAACTCTGAGAGGCAGGAGATAATACTGCACATGCGCTGAAGAGCAATGGGAAGAACACTACAGAATTTCTCTCACGACTTTTCCTTTCTTCTTGCGCACTACAGGAATGTTCCTGTAGTGCGCAAGAAGAAAGGAAAAGTCGTGAGAGAAATTCTGTAGTGTTCTTCCCATTGCTCTTGACAGGAATCTCAGTTGAAGGGCGCATGGATGCTTAGCACTGATCTACTCAGGATTCACCAGACGTCTTCTCATTTTGAGAGGATGGTATGATGATACTCCTGGCACGTCTTTTCACCCAATAGCACCCTATTTCTTTGTTGGAATGTACATCCTCTAAATGTGCACTTAGCCAACTGAAGTTTCTCCTTTTTCTCTTCATTTACATTATACATGCATAGCTAAACATGTTCAGTGTTATGCACATGCGGGCATTACATAATGACCTATATTGTTAAAATAATGCAGTCGAGGAGTGTTTTCTCCTCTCGCCACTCCTGTCGCATACTTTGGGGGGTGGGTAGAAGGGGGAAAGGGGCCTTACATGGATGGGGCTGGCTATTTACATTTCTCATTTGGAATCTACCCTTTTACTTTGTACCTTTTTCTGTTTCACCTCCTCTTTTTATTTATGTCAATACTAAGAAAATATGGTATTATCATTCAACTAGATATTTCCCTAAATTACCTACACTATCAAAAAGGTACTTTCTCCTGGATCAGGATGCAGTCTCAATCTGTAGATGTAGACAAGGAGGTCCACTCTTTACCTCTTTTTCTACACTCCCAACTGTCTCATCACCCTGCAATGTAGATAAGTGGGCTCTAATACTTAATTTCACAAAATCTCCCTGCCACAACCTTATGTTCAAATCATGAGTTCCTACTCAGGAACCATACGATTGTTAAAAACGAATCATGCTTAACCCAAAGCAGAATA
This sequence comes from Calotriton arnoldi, assembly GCA_963921515.1. Classification (NCBI taxonomy): domain Eukaryota; kingdom Metazoa; phylum Chordata; class Amphibia; order Caudata; family Salamandridae; genus Calotriton; species Calotriton arnoldi. Next base: position 271,782 of record CAWUFW010014374.1, on the reverse strand, counting down.
TCAAGATAATTTCACTAAATGTGAAGGGGATCAACAACCCGTTCAAGAAAAAGAAAATCATTGACTACATATACAATTTTAAAGGAGATATAGTTCTCCATCAAGAAACCAAAATCAATTCCTGACGCATCACTTCAATGTGAAAACACTGTTTTTCTGATGTAGCATGCTCAGATAGCATGAGGAAGAAAAATGGGTCTTGACCCTAATAACGCCAATATAAATATTATTTCCAACCTAACAGATAAGCAAGGAAGATGGATTATATCTCAACTTTCCAAAAATAATAATTATTTCTATGTGGTCCTTTTGGGATGACTTCTCGTCTCAACTAAAAATTATCCCAGAGTCCTCAACCATCATCTTTGCAGGTGACTTCAATTTACCCATAGACCCTGCAATAGATAGAAATTCAAAGTTCCCTTTCCCCAACAAAAGCCATAATGCACTTAAAATCTATGCGCAAGATTTAGTCTTACTGATGCATGGAGAATCCAAAACCCAGATGAACAAGACTATACCTATACTCTTGTCCACACAATTCTTACTCCCACATTGACTTCCTAATAAATCTCGAACCACTCCCATCAGAATGGTTGATCAGACAACAATCTAACCTACAGTGATATCGGATGACTCCTGCATAACCATGTCTATTTCTGACCCTTCCCCTGTCCCAAGACAGACACAATGGGGATTTAATGACGTGATACTTAAACACCACAATAACGTGCAGGCCATTGAAGAGACAATACAGAACTTCCTCAATGACAATAAACCTTTATGAAACCTCAGAAATTATGAGAAGGGAAGCCTTGAAGGCCACACTACGAAGGGTAAAAATCAAAATTAGATCCAGTATGAATAAAGTTGTGAATACTAACCTCTTAGACTTGGAAAAACAAATCACTGATCTAGAAAAACAACACATTTCCAATAGAGATAGTAATATCCTTAAAGAGATCACTCATAAAAAATATTAATACAATAAAATAATATGTACAAGAGTGGGTATATGGATCAACAAACAGAAAAGTATTCACCCATGTGAAACCAATAAAGCGGGTAAAAGTTTAACATCATACTTAAAATAAAAGCTAAAGAAGTTTGCCATCAATTCTATTAAAGACGAACAAGGTGTGGTGCATACTAACCCTACTCAAATTGCAGAGGTCTTCAACGATTTCTACCAGGCCTTATGCAAAGCCAACACCTTGCTAGACCACAAGAAATGTATAGACTATTCTAAAAATGCTAATTTACCTAAGTTTACAGATGAGGAATTAAAAGCGATCAACGGACCCATCACAAAACAAGAAATAGCCAACTTCATTAGGAAACTAAAGACTGGCAAGGCCCCTGGACCAGATGGGTATACCATTTAGTTTTTAAGGCATTCTCTTCATCAATTATCCCACCTCTAGAAAACCCCTTCACTCACTTTGCTAACTCAGTGTCACTGGTACCCCTGGGGAAGCCATTATCACCGTTATCCCAAAAGAAGGGAAGGATACCCTACTCTCAAAACACTGCAGACCAATCTCCTTGATTAATCATGACTGTTAAAATATATTTCAAGATAATCTCAACCAGACTCCAAAAATAAATCTCTGAACTCATCCACCCTTCCCTGGTCGAGTTCTTGAAGAACAGGCTATCTAGTGGTAATACACGTATATTATGCCCTATCCTAGAAGTATCAAAGTTCTCAAAATCCCCAACAGTTGAAATTACCCTTGAAGCAAAAAAAGCATTCAACAAAGTTGGCTGGAGTTACTGAAAATTGTTCCTGGAAAAGTTCAATCTTGGCCATTGTCTCATCAGAATGATAATGTCATTATACCACAACCTGACAGCAAGGGTAAGAACAGGAGGTATCATATCAGACATATTTTTATTAGAGCAAGGGAGAAGACAAGGCCTTAAAACCCTTTCTACACCATCCCCGCGAGACTAAAGATATATCAGGGGTTTCATTTGGAAAACTAGATATAAAACTTGCTGTGTATGAAGACGATATGTTAATTACTACCAGGGATGCCCTGTCTCTATTACCATACTGATGACATCAATACAAGAGGTGAAACTCCTTAATAATATAGGGAACAAAGAGATCTTAAGGGACTCAGGTCTTACATGGCAACCAAGATGCATCAAATATTTAGGAGAGGAATTCTCTGGCGACCATATAACTATACTAAAATTGAATGAAAAATCGTTACTCAAAAAGATCAATAACATTTTGATGGCTGGTCACCCAAATTTCTTTCCTGGTGGGGTAGAGCATAGACTCTAAAGATGATGATTTCTCCCTTAATAAACTACCTAGTTAGTATGCTCCCCATGTTCCTGTCAGAAGGCTTTTAAACTAAAATAGACAACATCTTCAGCAAATTTTTGAGGCAACACAAAAAAACGAGAATATCACTCAGACTCGCGAAAGGAAACAGTGGAATAGGCCTCCCTAATTTTTGAAACTATCAGACGGCATTTCTATTCAAACAAAGTTTCAATTGGTTAATTGAGGATGAGATTATACACATATCCGGGGTGACATAGAAAAATCAATCCTAAATAACAAACCGATTTGTGCGTATCTGTCAATGCGTAATCCCCACCCCTCCTACTCAAATACATTCCGGATAATACTATGCAAAGCATTCTAAGGGTGGACTACCTTTCGAAGACAAAGATTTGTAACTCTAATCTGTCATGCATTTGGCTAAACCCCAAAATCAAACTTGATTGTCAGCCTATAATATGGTCTGATTGGTTAGAAAAAGCAATAAATCTGATCAAAGACATCTTTGACACTGATTTTTCTCTCCCTTTCTCCACAGTAAAGTCCCGTTTCGAACTGGAGAACCTAGATTTCTACAGATTCTTGAGACTAAGGGGCCGATTCCGATCTTGGCCGGTAGGGCTCCGAATCGGATTCGGCTTTACCGGATCAGATTCGGAGCCCTGTTTCCCGACCGATTCGTACGTGCGTCCGGGCGAGCGAGTACGATGCGAAAACTCCGACCGACTCGTTCGTGAAACCCAACCGCACCGACCGACTCGTACGCGAAAGCCGACCGCTCCGACCGACTCGCTCGGACATGCCTCGCATCAATTGAGACGTTCCCCAGCCGGGCAAGTACAATGCGCGCCGCGAGCAGTCCGACCGACTCGTGCCGTCCGGCTCGAAGGAGCAGTCGGAGCCGTACTTTGGGGGTCCGTGTCAGACCCCCCTGTATGCGTAGCCGCGCGAGTCGCACACAGGGGAGACCCATGGGTCCCCCCTACCTGTGCGTGTACGGCGCGAGTCGCTTCGCCGCGTACACGCTGTAGGGGGCGCCCCTGTTTGCCTCGCACCCATTGAGTCAATGGGAGCCCGCGTACGCATTGTACGACAGGCTCCCATTGACTTCAATGGGAGTCCGACCGAATCGAGTCCGATGGCATACGTGCGCATCGTACTCGTTCGGTCGGGCTGCTAATGTCCGATTCGATCGGAAATCTCTCAGAGTCCGGCTCGGTCGGAGAGATTTCCGGCCCGAATCGGAATTGGCCCCTAAGAGTCTAGGTACAGAAATGCCCAAAAATAAAAATAACCCCTCACTCCTGCCTTTCATCAATGGCCTGTACAAAACAGGACACATCGTGTCCAGGGTGTAAAATATACTTCTACCCAAATCTCTTAAATCCAAAATCCAGAATGAACAGAAATGGTAGGCGTATCCCTCAAAAAGGAACATAACATTTGATTGGGTCCGCATGTATAATTCCACCTTCTCGAACAAGATATCTCCAATGCTCTTCCAAACTAAACACAGGTTCATCCATAGAAGCTACTTGACCCCAGAAAAACTCCATAAACTTAACCTCACATAAGACGTCATGTGCTGGAACTGTAATGTACAAAACGGTGATTTAGCACATACGCTCTTCGACTTCTCCAACCTTTGTACTTATCGGAACTCTATTTTAGTATTTATGGAAAAGGTTTTTACAAATCTCTCCTACACATGAATTCACTTACATTTTTCTGGGCCTGTTAGATCCTAAAATTAAAAAATTAAGCAGTTAGAGACTTACTAGACCTAATGTTAATACTTGCCTGTAAATTCATCCTCACTATTGGAAGAACTTTGACACAGTCTCTTTCCACGTGTGGCGCGAGTGGCTCACATTTCTAAGAGGCGCGGACAACATCTCTTTACAGTGCTCCCCCTGGTGCCCATCATATAGACCGATTTGGAACTCACTAGATGCTTCTACATGCCACTTCGACCCTCCTTAATAGCAAATCATCTGATGACTGACCCATCTATCCTCATACAAATGCACCCTTGATGGGCTCTCCCTTTTGACCTCCGTCAACTAAACTAATCAGTTCCACCATTTTATCCGCATTTGACACTTTAAGAGTCATTCATTTATAATCTTTGACACTCATACAGCACTGATGTCTACTCAAATACGAGCCCTAATATAGACTGTTTATTCTGTTGTGCATCTAGATCCCAATATTTGTTGTACATATAGTTACCATGATGATGTGTTCTGGAACGACAACTCATCAATTCACTCTCTATAGTCCTAAGATTTGCATTTATTAACCCACGCTTGGCACATATGTCTTCTGTATGTGTACTATTACTGATATAACTGGTATGCACCTCATGTACCCCTCCCTCTTGCCTTCTGTACCCACTCACATGGTGCTTCATATATGGTTTACTCAGAAATGTTATGTACAAACAAGCACAGTCTTTGCCTTAATTGCTTTTGCGAACTGTCCTTTTGTTTGCATTCTTATACAAAACTCAATAAAAGTTTTTGGAAAAAAACATCTGTGGTTTCAATTTCTGTGGTATTGTGGACCCGAGTGGGAGAGGCCTTAACACTTTCTTGTGATACATCATATGGATGAGCGCTAAATTTGTTTCTTTCCAAATATTGCCTCTACTTTGCTTTGATTCTCTTACTGGTACTCGTATAATGAAGCCCATTTTCATTGGCAGAGTTTGTAGTTGCCAAATTGACTTTGTTTTGCTTTTGTCTGGCATGCTGGGACTTTTCTCAGATTACACTGTAGTATAACAGGGACATAGTAACAATAACATTCTGTCAATTTCTTATTATGGAAATGTGGCCACCCAAATCACTTCCCCAGAAACCCAACAATATCAGTGGTAAGAAATAAGGAGGTCCTAATGAGGTGGGACAAATTAAAGGAGAAAACCTACTTACCAATTGGATCCTAAAGAATAAGATGGAGTTTTCAATACACTTAGATGAGAGTGCTAGTCCAGTCCATAAAGTATTTTGCCGCATTATGTGGATCAGTTAGGAAATTGCTACTGGCGCCTCGGGGCTCTGGCAAAGCTAACCCCTTTAGATAGTTTGATAAGTGCTGCTTAAAGACTCATATCAATTTGATTATTGCACTCAAACAAGTCCCCAGGAACAGGAATCAAGTGGGATATTGTAGGAATGAATATAAAAAGGCGGTCATGAATAGGAAGTCTTTAATTAAAGATCAGAGCTATAAATCCCTCCTGGCAGTTAGTTCGAGTAAAGATAGCAAAGCATTTTGGCATACAGTCAATTTTCCATACGTGAAGGACTCCCGTGCCCGAGTGCTCGATGTGGTCATTGCCCCCATGACTAGATTACCCATTATTAGCTGTTTATTCTGGCCTGGTCAGAATGCCTAGTTTCCAGGTCATATAGAGGGCAGGGTGGAACAGTCAGTCAGTTTATGCATCGACTTAGAAGATGCATTGGCCGCTATTAGCAAATGCACCTGAGGCATGGCACCTGGACCCGCTGGGGTTCCAGTTGATTTATTCAGAGAGAACACTGCCTTATAGGCTCCTGTTTTGACCAATTTTGTGAAGGTCCTTGCTAGCTCTGGTCCACCATCTTCATAGTGCCATGCCACTATTGTGCCCATCTCCAAAAAGGGCAATAAAAGCGACCCAAAGTGTTACCAGATGTTTTCTATGATCGATTGGAAAGCTAAGATAATTGGTAAGATCCTTTTAGACCGTCTTGAAAAGTGGGCCCATGAAAGCCACATCCTCTCTGACCGGCAATATGGGTTTTAATCAGGCCTTGGAAATCGAGCATTGCTTGAATTTATACCTTCTAGTTAGTAAATATACAGGGGCCAAAGGAGGGAGTGTATAGCTTTCATGGGCCTGAGTTCAGTTTTTGACCACGTCAATCACTCTAAATAATGGAATATCATCTCTAGGGGTTGAGGACAGTATTCTTTACTTTCTCTCGCAGCTGCATAACAAGGTAAGGGCTAGGCTAGAGGCCAAGAGGTGACAAGTCCTTTCCTGTTATCAAGAGGAGTCCATCATGGTTGTGGGCTCACCTCTTTTGTATTTAGTTTATTCATCAGGGGGCTTGAGGAATTTTTTACTAACTCTATTATCGATGTACCACTGCATGTTGGCAACCGCCCAGTACGTGCTCTTCCATGTGCAGATAATGAGGTAATTTTACCTATGACTCCACTAGGGTTTCTGAAATGTATTGTCAACTTCACCCTTTTTATGGCAGATTTAAACCTAACAATCAAGTAGATAAAGACACATATTATGGTCTTTAGACCTAAAAAGTACAAATCTAGGATTTCCGTTATGGACAACTTCAAGGTCAGCCCTGTTCCTACTTTCCCTTAGCTGAGGATTTTATTTGATGATGTTTTTAGTTAGAGCCCTCAGGGATGTACAAGGGCTGCTTGCCTGTGCTTGTTTCCAGTCCAGGGAGGACCTGGCTTGGCAGTTCGGGCTGGACTGTTCCCATGAGGCACAGGGTCAAGACTGATTTGCATATGGCTGGGTTCAAACTGGAATGGCATGGTGAGCAAAAAACGATGGATTTAGGCCCAGATCTCTGTACTGGGGTGAATGTATGACATTGTTCTGCATTCTGTCCATCAATTGTTGTTTTTGCATTTGTCACCCCGAGTGGGATGGGTATGCCCAGACGTGGGTCCCGTGCTCTCCATGCCACTGGAATGAAGCTATCCTGGCTGAAGAGGGGTGAAACCCCGAAACCGGTCCTAGGATGCTTGTTTCCAGTCCAGGGAGGACCTGGCTTGGCAGTTCGGGCTGGACTGTTCCCATGAGGCACAGGGTCAAGACTGATTTGCATATGGCTGGGTTCAAACTGGAATGGCATGGTGAGCAAAAAACGATGGATTTAGGCCCAGATCTCTGTACTGGGGTGAATGTATGACATTGTTCTGCATTCTGTCCATCAATTGTTGTTTTTGCATTTGTCACCCCGAGTGGGATGGGTATGCCCAGACGTGGGTCCCGTGCTCTCCATGCCACTGGAATGAAGCTATCCTGGCTGAAGAGGGTGAAACCCCGAAACCGGTCCTAGGATGCTTGTTTCCAGTCCAGGGAGGACCTGGCTTGGCAGTTCGGGCTGGACTGTTCCCATGAGGCACAGGGTCAAGACTGATTTGCATATGGCTGGGTTCAAACTGGAATGGCATGGTGAGCAAAAAAACGATGGATTTAGGCCCAGATCTCTGTACTGGGGTGAATGTATGACATTGTTCTGCATTCTGTCCATCAATTGTTGTTTTTGCAAGGAGCATAGAGGCATTGTTTAATGTCGCCGCTAAGTTGGACAGTAAACCTATAAAAGAGCTAACAGCGATATGTAAGGAGAAATGTCTTTCAATTGCCAGTTATGGTGGGGGGCTTTGGGGTTTGGGGCATAGAACACCATGCGGCCATCCACAAGGTAGAGAATAGCTTTCTTAGAAGACTGCTAGCACTTGTAGTTATGTGTGTCATTCAGAGTTGGGGGTCAGGCTATATTTCGGATCATATTTAGTTACTGCAACTTTTATTATAGTTATCTATGTGGACCAAATAACAAACCGCTTTTAAATACCTGTTTTATTAGACTACATTAGGACTGAGTACACCTTGAAGATTACTTGGGTGGCCTATTTTAAGAATCTTAGTAACAAGGTGAATATGCCGGAATTGTTCTGTAATCAGGAGGTATTATCCTCCTCCCATAAAGCCACAATAAGAGAACTGTTTTTAACGATGTGCCACACATATAGGGACCAAGTTGAGATGCTGAAAAGCACAGCGACAAGTCATGCGGAAATCGCAGCAACCACAGAAATAGCATACCTTATATGGCCTTATAGCCAAGGTATCTTTTAATTAGGCCGAAACTGAATATTGTAAATTTGTTTAGTTGCCTTCCCTTTGACTGGTGCCTTTAATCTGATTCTACAGCATGTCCCTGTGATTCCCACTCTTTGCAGACCACAATACACTTGTTGTTTTGTAAATTTTATGTGTCTTCTAGCCATTTTTTGGTTTTAACTTTGAGGCGCACCAATTTTAGACAATGTCGGCAGGCGATGTTTTTTATGCAATCCATGACATCCCCCATTTGTCTGCTGGGCAACAGTGAAGTTTATTCAGATTGGTATTAGAACTAAAAAAAAATCATACTGATTGATCTTTTTAGCTTGGTTTTAAGTACTACAGTTTTTTAATAACATTTTATCTGTTTAGAAGTTCTATGATAATTGTGCATGTCCTTGTCTTTTATATTTTAAATGTTCTATCCTCACAGTGTAAACTCCTGTTTAAGCTTCTCTAAATGTGTGCTGTATTGTTGTAAACTGTTTATGGTAAGTCTTTTAATTATGATTGCAAATGTTTCGATGTTTGTACTTTTATGATTTTTTTAACTGTAACCAAATAAAGTTTATTGACTGACTGACTCGCTCTGCTCAGAGTACCCCAATCTCTCAGAAGATTCCTAGTGAGAACTATGAAAAGCCTATGTGACTGCAGCGGCTTAGTTGAGGCTACACTGCTGTTGTGATTGTGTCAGGCTGGTCACAAATGCAACTGCCGTGATGATTGTGTTCACCCAGCCAGGGCTGCAACTCCCATGGTGATTTTGTAGGCCTGGCCAGAACTCAAACTGGCTTTGTGAAGGTATCAGCCCGGTCAATTCTATAGCAGCCATGGGTGATCGTATCGGCTCACAGCTTATCAATGGTCACCCGGATGGGAGATAGCACAAGGGAGGACCAGCAGGTGTAGTGTCACAAGGGAATGTCATGATGATCAGGATCACTGCCCTAACTACTGGATTGAGTTTTGTATTCTAAAATCCAAGTGCTGGGCTGGACAAAAAACTTACTGTATTTTTGGTTGATTGATGATTTCTGAGCTCGTGTCCCTCACACTACCTTCCTGAGAAGCCCGTAAATGCTCTCCCTCGATGGCCGAGTAGGATGAACCCTAGGACACTAGTGACAAATGACCTCAACTGCCAATGTTGAAGCCCAATAGGCCCTGTCTGCCATGTAGCCCTGACAAATAGAGTTCAACACTAACATACTCTGAAGCCATTTCTAACCCTATTCAACATCATTAATGTCATTTTGGTCTGGAGTTCCATTGACCTGTGCTGCTTCCCCTTTGCCTGCGTTTTTCTTTTTCCCACTTCACTGAATGATGATAAACTTAAGAATCTCTATGAAAGTTGCACAAATATAAGGCCAACTTTTATACATTATTTTTAGACAAGCAGGGTAAAGCAGGACATATGGCACCCCTCTCTCTCACAACCGCTTTCTAACATCTCCAGAGGCCCTCCCAGCTTCTTGAGTCACAGAAGTAAAGTCCAGAAAAATGGGAAATGTATTTTCCTGCTAACATGGATCTTTCTTTCTAGCCACCCTTAGGATGGTTTTGCAGTAGTTATTGATAAATAAATGGAGATGGGTCGGCCTAGAAGGAGCACCCAGATGAGAAACAGGTGCTAGTGGTATGTGCACTCACTTGGCAACAAACAGAGGGGGATAGGGTGTTCTTGCGTATTACAAGAAGTGATTCAATAAATCTTGTTCCCGGTCTTTCTATGTCAGTTGATTCCATGAGCCCTACAATGCGAACATTATTACAGTGTAACTGGGCTTCTACGCCTTCATATGTGGCTCAAATTAGTTCCAATTAGTCTATATATTATATGTATTGATCTACAGGTTGATTGTAATTGCATGTTTATCTAGACATTGTTTCATATGATTTAATTGTAGTGTGATTCTATCAATTTTCCTAATAATGTTTTAGACTACTATTCATCTCAAGCAGAAGTGAATGCATGTCACCATCTCCTGAAGAGGTTTTGAATCACTAAGGTGCAGTATCTTTATCTGTCCTGCTATCCAATGTGCTCAGAGTGTGCCTTTTATGTTAAAAGGTCAATTTGCTCTTTTTCTCCTGCCCATAATGAAAACAAGGATGATTCTAGGTAAGTGAGTGGAGTTTTTAGCTATTTGGGCAAAACTCTGTACCACCCTGACAGCCTTCCAGATGGGGGGAGGGGTGACCCTCATAGAGTGACCACAGGAGAAACAAGCATTGGCAAAGCCGATAGGTCTAGCTTATGCAAGAGTGATTGGCTTAGCAAATATGTTTTAGCAATGTTGCACACCAGAGTGGCTGCGCAGATTCTAAGTCGCTTTCCTCATGTTGGCTGCCATCTGGAGGTTAGCAGTCGAGTCCCAAACCCATACTAGGCCAGCTGGTGCACGTACATTACTTCACTTCCCAGGTGGAAGTATGGTAAAAGTATACTTTGGCCTCCTAAGATCCCTGAAAAGTTTCTATTCCTGCTCCCTGCACACTGCCAGAAAACAGTAATTCATGCACTCACCACCTCATGGCTGGATTATGCCAATGCACTGTACTGGGACCTCCCAGCGTACCAACTCAAGAGACTCCAGTTGGTGCAGAATGCTGCTGCCTACCTTCTCCTAAATCTCCGTAAATATGACCATATTCATGCGCACCTCAAGGATCTGCATTGGCTACCTATTCGCCAAATAGTTCATTTCAAAGGGCTTGTGGTGGCTCACAGAGCTTTCTATAAGACTGGTCCCCGCTACCTGGCCAACAGACTCACTCACTACCTTTCAATGAGAGCCTTGTGCTCCTCAGAGCCTGTTGGCTGCTGTGCCCAAAACCAGGAGGAAGAAATGGGGCATCTCTTCCTTCTAAGCCCTTGCCACCCCCAGCTGGAATGCACATCCCCTACAGCTACGGGCCACAAAAGACGAGAGCACCTTCAAACAGTGCCTAAATACCTGGCTTTTCTTTCAGGCCTTCTAACACTCACCATCATATGACTAGTGGTTGCTTGCAGTGCAGTGGCGTAGAGTAGACTGTTTCAGAGTAGAGTGAAGTGATGTAGAGTGGAGTTGTGCAGGGTAGAGAGGGGTGGTATTGAGTAGTGGCGTAGAGTTCACTGGCGTAGAGTGCAATGTTCCAGAGTGGAGTGGCGTGGAGTGGTGCAGAGTGGAGTGGCCTATACTGGAGTGGTGTAGAATGCAGTGACGAAGAGAGCAGTGGTGCATAGAAGAGTGGGGTAGAGTGCACTGGCATAGAGTAGAGTGGTGCAGAGTAACTAGGTGTAGAGTGAAGTGGTGTAGAGTGCAGTATCATAGAGTACAGTGGTGCATAATAGATTAGAGTGGCATAGAGTACATTGGCGTAGAGTGTATTAGAGTGGCATATAGTGGTGCAGAGTAGAGTGCAGTGGCATACAGTAAAGTGGAGCAAAGTAAATTGGCACGGAGTAGAGTGGCACAGAGTAGATTGGAGTAGAGAGCATTGGTGTAGAGTGCAGTGGTGCATAGTAAAATGACTGAGTTCAATGGTGTAGAGTGGCATTGAGTGCAGTGGAATGGAGTCAAGTACACTGCCGTACAGTGCAGTAGTGCAGAGTAGATTGGCATAGAGTGCAGTGGCATAAAGTGCATTGGTTTTGAGTAAAGTGGAATAGAGAGCATTGGTACAGAGTGCAGTGGCACCGAATGCAGCGGTGTAGAACAGTGTGGTGTAGTGTGGAGTGGGGCAGAGTGGACAAGAGTGGCATAGACTGCAGTGGCATAGAGTAGATTGTTTCAGAGTAGAGTGAAGTGGCGTAAAGTGCAGTGATAGAGAGTAGAGTGTTGAGTGCAATAGTGCAGAGTAGATTAGAGTGGCTTAGAGTGGATTGGCATAGAGTACAGTGGCATAGAGTGGAGCAATCCAGAGTAGAGTGGCATAGAGTTCAGTGGCAGGGAGAGCAGTGCTGCAGAGTAGAGTGACATGGAGTGAATTGGTATAGAGTATAGTGGTGTATAGTGGAGTGGTGTAGGGTAGAATGAAGTGGCATAGAGTGTTGTGATGCAGAGTAGAGTGGTGTAGGGTGCCTTGGCATATAGTAGAATGGTGCAGTGGTGTAGAGTGCAGTAGCATAGAGTGCAGTAGAGTGGCACAGAGTGCAGTGGCGTAGAGTGAAGTTGCGTAAAGTTCAGTAGAGTGGTGTAGAGTGCAGTGGTGTTTGGTGCAGTTGTGTAGAGTGCTGTGGTATATAGTGGTGCAGAATAGAGTGGTGCAGAGTAGAGTGGGGCAGAGATCAGTGACATACAGTACAGTGGTCCAGAGTAGAATAAATAGAGTGGTGTAGAGTGCAGTGACGTAAAGCACAATGGTGTAGAGTGACATAGTGTGCAGTGGCATAGAGAGCAATGGCATAGACTAGAATGTTGTCGAGTACAGTGGCGCAAAGTGCAGTGTTGCAAATTAGTTGGCATAGGTACCCTGGCATAGGGTGCATTGATTTTGAGTAAAGTTGTGTAGAGTAAATTGACAGAGTACAGTGGGTTAGAGTAAAGTGGCATAGGGTAGAGCACAGTGGCATAGAGTGGAGTGGCGCAGAGTAGAGTGGGGTGGCGTAGAGTGTAGTGACATAGAGTGCAGTGGCGTAGAGTAGTTTATTTCAGAGTAGAGTGAAGTGAAGTGGTGAAGGGAAGAGTATAGTGCTGCAGGGTAGAGTGCAGTGGCATAAAGTAGTGGCATAGAGTGCAGTGATATAGAGTGCAGTGGTGTAGAGTAGATTGTTTCAAAGCACCGAGTGGAGTTGCGCAGGGTAGAGTCGAGAGGTATGGAGCAGGGGCGCAGAGTGCAATGTTGCGGAGTAGCGTAGAGTGGATTGGTGTAGAGTAGAGTGGCCTAGAGTGGAGTCATGTAGAGTGCAGTTGAAGAGTGCACTGGTGCATAGTAGAGTGGGGTAGAGTGCACTGGCATAGAGTAGAGAAGAAAGGCGTAGAGGGAAGTGGCATAGAGTGCAGTGTCAGAGTGCAGTGGTGCAGTGGTGCAGAGTAGATTAGAGTGACAGAGTGCATTAGCATAGACTGCAGTAGAGTGATCTTGAGTGGTGCAGAGTAGAGTGCAGTGGCATAGAGTAGAGTGGCGCAGAGTTGAGTGGCATAGAGTTCTGTGGCATAGAGTTTAGTGGCAGAGAGTGCAGTGCGGCAGTGTAGAGTGCAGTGCTGCAGAGTAGAGTGGCATAGAAGTGCTGCAGAGTATAGTGCCATAGACTGCATTGGTGTAGAGTGCAATTGCGTACACTGGTGCAGAGTAAAGTGCCGCAGAGTGCAATCGTGCAGAGTAGATTGGCATAGAGTGCAGTGACGTAGAGCGTATTGGTTTTGAGTAAAGTGGCGCAGAGTGCAGTAGCACAGAGTGCAGGAGTGCAGTGGCGTAGAGTGCAGAGAGGTGGTGTGGAGTGGCATGGTGTGGAGTGGCATAGAGTGGAGTGGTGCAGCATGGAATTAAGTGGCGTAGACTGCAGTGGCTGAGTAGAGTGAAGTGGCATAGAGTTCAGAGGTATAAAGTAGAGTGTCGTAGAGTGCAGTGGTGCAGAGTAGATTAGAGTGCCTTAGAGTAGATTGGTGTAAAGTTCAGTAGCGTAGAGTGGAGTGATGCAGTATTCAGTGGCACAGAGTTCAGTCGCGCAGAGTTCGGTGGCGTAGAGTGGCATAAAATAGAGGGGCATACAGTACAGAGGCAAAAAGTAGAGTAACAGAGAGTGCAGTGCTGCACAGTATACTGTCTTAGAGTGCAGTGGTGTATAATACAGTGGTGTAGAGTGCAGTGGTGCAGAGTAGAATGGAATAAAGTGCAGTTGCGCAGAGTAGAGTAGCGTAGAGGGCAATGGTGCAAAAAAGAAAAAAAGTGACATAGAGTGCAGTCACGCTGAGTGAAAGAGAGTGGTGTACAGTGCAGTGACAGATTACAATGGCGTAGAGTTTAGTGGTGCAGAGTAGATTGGCATAGAGTACATTGGTTTTGAGTAAAGTGGTGTAGAGTGCATTGGCATAGAGTGCCGTGGCGTAGAATGGGACAGAATGGATTGGAGTGGCTCTGAATGCAGTGGCACCAAGTGCAGTGGCATAGAGTAGATTGAGTGGAGTGGTGCAGAGAAGAGCGCAGTGACGCAGTGTGGAATGGAGTGGTGCAGAGTAGAGTGCAGTGGAGTGGAGTGGTGCAGAGTGGAGTGGGGTAACATTGAGCATGCATGGTATGGTAGAGTACTGCCATTACAGACAACACATCTTCAATTGAAATGACCATTACATTTGCACTCATACACAGTTTTACTGATAGTAGTAGACAGCGCACAAACAATAATGTGTGGAAATGTCAGCTTCCAATGCACTGATTTGTTTGTCAGCACAGTTCATTTACAGACATTTGCATTTTGTTGTGTGCTAGGAAAAAAATAACATTGTACAGCCTTCCTCAAGCAGACCCCGTTAGCCAGCGCAAATGTCACATCTAACTTTGCAGTCCGAGAAAGAAAAATACTCACCAAGCCCCCTGGGAGACACAGCCTGACATTTGACCTCTGTCTTTGATAAGAACAAGATTTAAAGGCCTGTTTACAGAAAGCAAGTTTATGGAAGAATACAACAAACAATGTTTGGGCAATGGTAGGGACAAACTCGAGCTGGAGAGCCTAAAGCAAATACATTCAGCAAATAAAAAGCCATAAAATGTAAGTTACAAACCACAAAGCCAATGGTAAGCAACGGGTTGAATGCATTCCTAGGTCAACTTTCCGAATGTCCCAAAGATGTCTTTAGCAATCCAGACAGCAAGGCTGTGACCTAAAAAAGGAGGATTAACTTAATTTATAGTTGCACCATTTTGTCAGAGGAACTGAGGTACAGGCCCAGTTGTAGTATATGCAGTTTACTCATAGATCAGGGAATCATCAATCAAACACACTAGAAAGAAAATTACGGAAAAATTCAGCAATGGCGCACCCCCAAGCCGTAGGTCACAGCATTGGTCACAAGTCTATGCAGATGTATCTTGGACAGAAGGCAGTTGTTTCTATTGCTATCGTCAAAACAGGAAGCCATCTACTCCCACCAAGCAGCTCTGTTTTCTCCATCCAGGCCCACATACTCCAAGGGGAATGTGCTAAGTAGTTCAGAACGAACCCAGGTGTGATCCTTGGGCAGGGAGCCTTCTGCTCTACCCAGGGTTCACACAAAGGGCACAGTGCTTCACATAGAGGATGTTAAGCGGGGAAAAAACAAACAGACCGCCCCCAGGATCTTGCCACCTTCGCCTACCTTTCATCATGGTCTCATCAAGGACAAGGTCAGTACACCATGTAGCTCGTTCCATAAAGCGAAAAGAGCGGAGTGCGAAGGCCACCATGTCCCAGCCTGCACAATAAGTCAATCGACTGCCACAAAGAGCCTGTATATCCCAAGCATAATGAGCAGCGACAGCCCCAGGCTTCTCGCTATCTGTCAGATCAAGAGGTGTAGGGAAACAACAATTTTGTGCCAGGATGGGATATTTGAATGATATCAGGCCATTGGAAGGCACAGATCTCCTGACTATATAGCCATCTTTAATGGGCTTTGTGATGCTTACAACTTTAATGTTTCTGAGGCCAAATTCGGTCTACACTTTCCTTAAGTTGGATCGGAACTGTGCTTTTCCTAATACAGAATGCGTCCCTACTACTACGAAGTATATCAACGTTTCTTAACAGAAGGACGTTTTCCCTAAGGCGTTTGTCAAGTCAAGTTTTTTGTTTCAGCTAAAAGTCATACAATTTTGCTATTAAAGGTAATTAAAAAATCAGAAATTTGCAAAAGCATAAATTGTTAAAAGCAATATACATATTCTGAGATTGACTTTAATTTTTCTAATTCATGATGTGGATTTTAGTTTTCCCCTTGCAAGAAGGGTGCTAAATTTTCCTAATGTTTAGCAATGAAAACAGTTTTTAAAAAGGCCCAAGTAGATGGGTGCGTTTCTTGTAAATTCCTCTTTGAATCTTGTGTACACATTCATTGAAATCCTGGAGGTGAAGACAGTGATTGGAATAGTGATTGTATGTATATATTATATATAAAGCACGACTGTCACTCCACAGGAGTATCTTGGCGCTATGCAGAAAGAGATCGTGAGCTCAGGTAGATGCTGCTATCCTAACTATGGGTAAATTAAATAAGAGAGAAGCAGAGAGAATCTGTGGTTCTGAAGATCCAGGTATTCAATGACTTTCTGAAGGATAGTTCTGAGTAAATGAACCGAAGATGACAGGGGAGAGTATTCCATGCTTTTATACCAAGAACAGCTACTGATCTCCCTCCCTTTGTTCTACATCTAAATGGTGTGGGTTTTAAAAGATTTGTTGAAGACGACCTCAGAGGGCGTGAAGTGACATAGGGAGTAAATCTGGCAGTTAAGTATTTAGGTCCTGATGCTCTAAAAGCTCTAAAAGTAATGACGAGTATCTTAAAAAGTACTCTTTTATGGATAGGCAGCCAATGTAGTGATTTTAAGGCGGCTGGGGCTGAAGAGCAACGCTGCAATTTGAGCACCAGGCGGGCAGCTGCATGTTGAACAGTCTGGAGTTTTTTGAAAATTGCCTTGTTAGCACCCGCATATAGGCTATTACAATAGTCCAATCTAAAGGTGAGCAAGGCTGCTGTAACAGTTTTTCTGACAGTGACGGGGAGAAAATCGAAGAACTTTTGTTGGGATTTTATCAACTGAAAACACTTCCCAGCCACTAATATCGCTTGTGGAAGAAAGGATAAATTTGTGTCAAATTTCACCGCCACATTGTTAACTACTTCTACCGTGTTGGGTGGGGGGTTGTCTGCCAGCCACCAGCGACTAGGGGTGAAGGTATTAGATTTGCCTAGGAGCATGATTTCTGTTTTTGAGTATTACATTTCAGATGGTTTCGCTTCATCCAGTGAATGACCTCCGTGAGACATTGTAAGAAGCTCTCTTCTTTCCTAGCAGAGTGTTTGTTCAGCGCTAAATTCAGCTGAGTATCATCAGCATATGAGGAGGTTTCAATATTAAATTATGATATCAGTTCTATGAGGGGGGCATATACACATTGAACAGCACTGGACATAGGGTGGAGCCCTGCGGATCACCTGTGCACAGTGTAAGTACTTTGCATAGATGTTGTTCTGCCGGCAGTAGTGAGAGGCCTGATTAGTTGACAGGTTGATGAGGTCAATCACCCATACTTGTTTCAATTTGCGTTTAGCATGGTTACTGGGTACCAGGCAATAATGATGAAATTTCCATTAATATTCAATCAGTCAAATACCAGAACTCTGACAGAAGGCAAAATGTATCATAATTTTTTGATATGGCAGGCATGATATATGTGTGTTTACGAATTTGTATCATTGAGGGAAAAAAGAGAAGGATTTTTCTTGACTTTACATTTTTAATGGGACTTCTGAAGTTTCTTTCTTTTCTCTTTCCATTTTCACCAAGCATTATGAAAAGAATGCCTGATTCTTGTCATATTCTGTAACTATCATGTAACAGGTTTTTCCCCTTCTCTGTTTTTTTTAGTGTTCGTGTATCTAATATTTATTTCATTGTCTACATGGTATTGCCTCTTTCTCCTCGAACCCTGATTCTAGTTGTCTGACATGATACCACCAGAGCCACAATTAAGACATCATGTTCCAGTCCCATTGACAAAAAAAGACTCATTGAAAAGTAATGAAAAAAATAGAAAACTATAATGCAAAAACAATTTTTTACCACCAAATTTGAAGGAAAGCATATTTTTGGGGTATTTTAGTAGGTGTGCTGCCGATGTAAAAAGTCTGATTCCCTCACAAACACAACTTCTCTTAAATAGAGCCATTTTATTTCCAAAATTGGGACATTCCAAAACTTGGCGTGGACATATACAATGTACTTTTTAAGAACCTCAACCACTTTAGGAAAGGAGCAACAATTTGAGAACCAACCATTGGATCATTTTGTACAGATTCTGATCAAAGATTGTTGGTGCATTTTTTAACATATGAAATGGAAAGAGAATGTATGTCATAATTTTTTTTTCAGGCTTTTTAATGTTTTCAAAAATTGTAAAAATCAATTATTATCAACGTTTACTATTTTTCTATAAATATAACTTTCTCATTTCCAGGCTCCAAACTTCCCTTTCCTGCAACCCAATCTCAACCAATTTGAAGGATGCCCATGGAGGGGGGGGGGGGGGGGGTAGGCCTGGGTGAAATTTGTATAATTTCCTTTGTAGAAATTAGGCAAAATGCACAAAATATTACGTGAAATTACGTAAAATGTCAGCTTCAGCATTTTGGAGCATTGCTTAATGTGTCCTTGCATTCTTTTTTGAACAAGGATGCATTTTACTTTAAAAAAAGATTAAACTCATGCATCACATGAACAACAGTTGCTCATGTTCAGCTTGTTCACGTTCTTCTCATGCTCTCACAGTAGGACTTTTACCTGAACAAAGTCTCAACTACACAACATGGCCTAATCTCAGGCATTTTGCATAACTACATAATTCAAAATGACAGAAATTGCAAGAGATTATGCCGGCATAAAATTAAATTTCGCTGCAGCCTAATGGAGACACTATTGTGCATCTTTAGGCTTTGACTGTAGAAGATAAAAGTTTAATGGTGGCACACCTTCCTGCTACTCTATCCTTCAAACAAATTGTAAAGTGTGAGGAAAATGGGGTATTATATGGTGTGGGTGTACGATCTCCCTATGGAATACACTCATGATACAGTCTTGGGTCCAGTCAGACTAATTTGTAAAACATTTATCTCAACCCTGAGTAGCTGTGGGTTTGAGCAGTCAGGCTTAAACAAAGGAACAAGTGCAAAGCAATTAGAAGTACCCAAACAATCAAAGAAAGAAAGTTGCACAATACAATACATTTTTAGACACCAAAATGAACAAAATCCACAGAGGGTCCTGGAGATACAGATTTTTAAGTACAATATAAATCACAGCTTTTCCCTCAATGTCTCAATGTCAACAAGCATTGGAACTACAGCATTTAGCAGAAACTTTGTAAACTTTGTTAAACTTTTATAAAGTTGTATTTAGGTACCCTGGACCATGTTGGGCCACCAACTCCAGCAGGGAGCAGGTCAAAGGAGCCAGTGAGAAATTGTGCAACACAACAGTTACCTTGTCACCAAGGCAGTCTCCTGTCCAGTTCCAAACTCTATCGCCAAACCACCGTAAACATCAATAAATTAGTGCTGATGCAAGGGATACAGGATGCTGAAGATGCTGTAGAATGATGAGGATGATTTGTGGTCAACAGAGGGCTGCCTGGGGCTACTTCTCAGCCCATAGTCTTTGTGGGATCACTTTGGCCACAGGTGTCAATGTCCCTCAAAGTCCTGATGGGTCCAGCAAAACTTCAGTTGCCGCTGAACTACTAGTCTCCGGTCATAACCAAACCATTAGTTCCCTTTGGTTAAGGCTACTGCCTTTCCAGGGTGACCAAGCTGCACTCCAATGATGAGATTTGGGTGCTAGGAGTGCACTTGGGGGATGCAGCGGTTACTAGCAAATGGGCTAGTAGATTCCTTCCTGCCTGATGACGACTTCCTGCAATGTGTAACATCTAGCTATCCAAGAGTACACTATTCTGCCTACACCTAGGATGGCATAACTCCTGTCTTGGTGTGTGAAGCTTGGTAGGCCACCTTGGAGGTGTGGCTACCTGAGGGCAACATGCCAGCAGGAAAACCAATTTGGCAACTGCTTTCCCCTCTAGTCCCTGACACCAACCTGTCCACCAGAACAAAAGAGCAACACCTCTTGTGTGTGTCCACCATTTGCCTTTCAAAGCGGCTTCCCATTTGAAGCTCACCTTTTCGACTCCCACCCTGTGTGGTTTCCTGCCACCGAGAGGTAACACCTCTTCCAACAGCAGGTCTCTATTGTGTCTTTTCTTCTGAGTTGTTTACAAGTCTACCCAGAAGGTCAGAAGGCTGTCTTGTGGCCAGCAACCATCACGGGCCACTGGAAACTTAGGCAGCAGTGGCAACTTTCTAAAGGTTTCTCTAAAAAATTACATAAAATTCGACTTGGTCATCAAGTCAGATTTACTGTAATGATTTGTTTGAGGCCTTATAGTATCAACTTTAGTAGTCCCGTTCAGATGTTAGCACAGCTGAGTTGTCAGTGTATAACCCTGTACTCACCAATGGGTCTACTAGACATTCCACATAAAAACGTCAATTTGGGGTTTTTACTGTTAGAACATTTAAAAAATACATGTCCTGCTTTTAAATATATGGCACCCTGCCTTAGGACTCAATAGGCCTACTTTAGGGGGGTGGCATACATATTAATAAGCATTGGTAAAGGCAATAGGTTAACCTATGTGAATAATACGTTTTTTGTTGTTGTACGTTTTAGCTTGGTGAGTAGTTGAGCAATATAAGTTACTGAAACTGTGTAAAAGTGTTAGGATTTATTTATTGAGAAAGGCAATATATTATGCAGTAACTGGTGGTAATATAAAGAGGGGATAGTAGGTGAAGGGGAGAAGATTTAACTAAAATGAAATGCAGCCCACAACGTTCTCCAAATACAAATGTGAGAAATATGTTTTAGCACGGTTGTGAGTACGAGGGTGGAAAGGGGCATTGTAGAAACTATGAAAAAATTAGTCAAAAGGCTTTGGAGAAAAAAAAATAAGACAGCTCAAATGCATGCTGACAGGAGAAGATTAAATTAAAAGCATTGGACAAACCAAAAAATGCAGCCGAAAAGCATGCAAATCATATGCAGTCCTAATGAAATACCTTCACCGTCCGTGAAGTTGATAACTAATATAGAGTGAAATCATACAAACAGAGGGAGATTAGGAGAAGTGTAGAGAACAAGTAAACAATCGTATGCAGCTATAATATAACAAGCATGTAATATATTCGTCTGAATGTGCCTGCCTTCCAGATTCACATCAGGAGACCACAACAGTAGTGTGAGGCGCTTTATACGGTGTCTCTCAATAAGTGTCTCCTGCCCATGCAGTTTATTCTAAGGCCTTCTACATTACACTTTTTGTCACTGTTAACTTTGGGTCAGGTCCCTCCACCTAGTTCTTGCACTTTGCACATTCATAGATTCATTGTTGGGGTATTTAAAGGCTCTGCAGCTTATGGCTTGCGCTTTGACCGACAATTTTCAAAGTGTTACAACATTTCGGAAAAGGTCCCAGAATAGCCTCCGACAGGCCTGGTGAGGAGGGAGAGCTGTTTCTCATCATGCAGCCTGCTGCATGCTGTGTGAGTCATGGCATCTTTGATGTACAGAAGCAAAGCCTTGCGGCTATGAATTGGCAGGTGCCCAGCCGGGCTAGAAAGGAATGTCAAGAACAATCAAGCAATGCTTCTGGCCATTCGGGGAGAACCGGGAGATGGCTAGCCAATTATGGACTTCTAAATACCACAGGAGTAAGATAAAAAACAGAGGATGAGTACCTTGCATTGTAACAGCGTGAGTCGAGGGAAATGCGTGAGTTGTTGAAAAATCCTTACCGTATGGTACTTCTCGCAGTCAATGCAGAGGCGAGCCAGGAGCTGGCAGCTACCGTATATCACGAGGATGCAGGGTATCTCTCGTGTAAAAATATTAGACCGTGACTAGGGAAAAACAGCTAAGTGCCTTGGAAGTGCTCCGGTGGTACCACAGTGGTTTGGCATGATAGGAAACTAGGATGGTGGATGTCTCTCATGTGGTGCCTCTGCATGCAAAACCCGGGGGTGGGACTCAGGGCTGAAAGTGAGGGTTGAAGAACGATGCGGTTCCAAGCCTCATGGAAGAAATTAAAGTTACAGCACGGAGTGAAACAGAAAGCAGAGAAACAAATGAAAGAAATTGAACAGCAGCATATTTTTTATACATCTATTTTCTGCCGTAATTCAAGCCATTGTGTTTCAGAATCCACCTTTTATTCATTTTTTCAAACAACACATTTCAATCATCCCAGCCAACACGTTTCATCCAATAGGACTTCATAAGGGCTGTAAATTAGAAAAACATACATCACTCATGAGTATACGTCCAAAAGTGTAATCCCCTCCACTGCCTGACTGCATGTTTTGTTGAATACAACACACTCTACATGTTGCTAATGGATGATGTATGGATCAACTACTTACAGTGACACTCTTTGGTATAAATATTGAACGCAATGGAATGGGAAAAACTCACGGTGATTGGCAGAATACAAGGGCGCTTGACTCATATCGCAAACTGATTGTTGGTTCTCTCTTTAAAGTATCGGAGACCGGTAACTCTGTTTTTAGTTGTTAGTCGTGACATTCTGCCTTGGCACATGGAAGAGAAAGGTTAGTAGATGGGATGAACAATGCATGTTTTATTTAAGGAAATAAGGATTTGTGAGGATTAATGTAATAGTTAAATACAGGGGAGATGTGTACAGCACATCCAAATTGCAGGTGCATTGAAAATATGATATTCCTCTTGTTCTAACCCCACATGTTATGGGATGCAGTTCACTTGTAGGGCGCATGATGGATATTGCCTTTTTGGGGACCCAGATAGGGAAGTCCCTTTTGGGTTTACCGATATATATACTTTTTCCTCTGTGGTGAAGAGGAGCGAATAGAGGTTATAGAGTTCCCAGGTGCTCACATTTTGGAGAAAAAAACCCAAATTGTTTTGTTTTTGTATCTCTGATTTGTAGATAAACTAGGGGGCACTTTACCACCCAGGAAAGGAGAATATTTACCCTAGAAGATATTGAACCAGAAGTCATACAACACATCATTCAAAATATATAGTGTTGGAATGCTAAAGTGAGTGAAATCAGTATAACAACTAAAATGTGAAGAAATATTTTGTGGAAGTTTAAAGTTAAGATGAAAGGTACATTCCTACCAGATATCAAGAGAATACTATCTAACAGGGACTATATACACTATGAAATGCCACTTTAAGAATTAGAAAATGCAAATGTGGTTCATGATGTAAGGCTGAGTCCAATAAAAGAGTAATCCCTTCCTAAATGGATAATGTAGGGCATGAGATTGCATTGTCAAATACTGAATGTAAATAAGAAATAGAAATTGTTTTTAACATGATTGAATACGATTTTAAGTTTGTAAATAGGCAGGAAAATGTGACGTCTTAAGAACTAATTTTTCTAAAATATTTGTTGAGCACTGAACAGTATTATTGATAACAATAGATACTGTATGTATTGATTAGGTAGATTATTGAGGAAGGGAGTCTTGCGGTGTGGTGTCAAGGGTGTGTTTTGTAAATGACTTTTAAATTGTTTTTTTTTTTATTGATTAATACAGTGCACATGAGTGATGTATGCTTTTCTAATTTACAGCCCTTATGAAGTCCTATTGTATGAAACGAGTTGGCTGGGCTGATTGAAAAGTGTTGTTGGGTAAAATAAATAAAAGTTGGATTCTGAAGCACAATGGTGTGACTCTTGAGAATTGGATTATACCGAATTGGATCATATTGGATATTTCTCTGAAATGTTTGATGGCTTGAATTATGTCTGAAAATATATGTATAAAAAATACGCCCATTTTCAATTTGTTTTGTGGTGGTTGAATATTTGTGATCTCTAAATGATGGGGTCATGAATAGTAGAGCGTAGCAGTTCACAATATTTCTAGTAAAAAGCACTGTGCGACGAGAGGGCCCACACTGCTTGTGTTTGTTTTTGGCAAACAAATGAAAGACACCGGATGGGATGGAGAACAAGAACTTTTGACTAACCAATTAAGGCTACTAACTGAAATGCCAACACTTGAAAAACAAGCACAGCGCAAGCACTATGCAGGCAAAACCTAAACAAAAAAGTTCCACAAAAGCAGTGGAAAACAGTACTTGCCATGTGACACTGATAAGAGGAACACAGGAGAGGAACAACAGGAAATAGTATGCTACAGCCAATAGAAACATAGGAAAAATAAGTTACAAGCACACCAACCAATGAAAATTGAGGGCAGGATGTAAGCCCCCCCCTTGTAAGATTTATATTAAATACAATAGATTTCACAAGCATAGCGAATGTGCTGTGCAGGTGAAACTAAAAGAAATCACATTTTGTGTTGAACAGTGCATGGCCTGTTCATCTGAAACAAACGTTCTGAGTCACTTATAACAGCATTTGATCGAGGGTGTGTGTGCCAGATGCAGAGCCTGGACATGCAGAAGAGGTAAGCGCTCTCAGACATGATTAGTAAAATGTGAGTTTTCAAACAAGATAACTAGGAGGGTCGGCAGCGCAGGCGAAACAAGATGGCCGCTCCGTAAAATCCTCCGCGGCACCCAGAACACTGCCGATTATGGAGGGGTGCTCAATTGACGACATGCGGCAGGTCGGGCATGGGAATGGACGTCGGAAGGTCCCGGGAGCGGAGAGGCAAGTTTTTAGACCTTAAATCGGTCTAATTTTCTGGTTTTATTCTCCTTTGCTCCCGGGGCGCTCCGTGTCCCGGCTGCCATTTTGAGAGTCTGAACTCTCTTTTCCTCACCTGATGGAGCTCGTGCTGTGTTTATATTGCAGCCAGACAGCATTGATTTAATAATATGGCAATTTTCCTTGGATTTATTCATCATTGAGGGACTGTGGCGTTTTTGACTGGCCGAATATTTCTTTTTTATGCTTTGAAGAGTCTTTCTCTTTTTTGAGGAGAGCTGCCCCTACTTGAAGCGTGCTCTATATTTATAAAGGTGTCTGTAAGCAGATTAGAAGGACCAAGAATGGGAAGCCTCTTGCATAACTAGTATATGACCAAACTGACAGCTTGAAGAGCTTTGCCTCCCACTTCTGGAAAGTTCTATTTTGCCCACCATTTTGTTTTCACCTCAAGAGTTGCCTCGATAGTCTGATAGAATTATAACTTTGCTAAGACCTTTCTCTACTTTTAGAGCTTATTCTTATATGCTCAAAAATAAGCTTCTTCTTTTTCTCTTTAAAAATATCTTCATTAAGTGGCTGAGTTACTCCTGTCTGCCTCGAAAATGGATTTTGCGAATTCAAATAAGTCTCAAGGATCTTCTTGTTACAGCTCTACCGGTCGTAAAGAAACTGCTAGTAACGCTAATAAAAGGGCAAAAAAGATCCTTTTTCCCGAGATATATCACCTCTACCTTTGACCTTGGAGGATATTATGGAAGAACTGAGAAATATTCATCCATTTATGGTAGATACCACTGCGACACTTCAAAGAATTGAAGAGAAATGGTCTGGTTTGGATTTAAGACTCACTGATGTCGAACAAGGAATTAGTGAGGCGCAAGATGTTGTCGGTAAAGTGAATGTTTTATCTAAAGAGGTTGCTCACTTGAAAAAAACAACGGAGGATTTGGAAAATCGAAATAGGCGTAACAACCTACGAGTTTATGGTATTCCGGAAGGATCCGAAGGCAATGACATGATTTCTTTTTTGAAGTCCATATCCCACAAATCGTTGGTTTATCAAAATCTGGAGACCATAATATCCAGAGAGCGAACAGGATAGGTCCTCACATTGCAGAAGCCTCAAACAGACCACGAGGAATCATTGCTTACTTTCTTTTATATTCTGACTTAATGGCGACTCTTGCTGCAGCCAATCAACGTAAACAGATGCTTTGGTCGGGACATAAAATCTTCTTTAGTCAAGATGTTTCAAAACCCACAGCCAATCACCAGAAAGAATTTCTGGACCTCAGACCTATGCTTCGATCCATGAATGCTCATTATGGCCTTATTCACCAATGTTTTTTCAAAGTTACATACAAAGAAAGAACAATGACCTTTGAAGATCCTGCGGAACGTAAGAACTTTATATGTATGCATAAAGCAGAAGAAATGGAACTAAGTAAAACCTAATTGCTCTTCTCTTTTGTTTTCTTTCACAGGTTCCCATTCATATTGTGTCTGATGTTGTCTCTATTCTCATCGTACATCAGTTCCGTCATCCATGTTTCGTTTGGTTACATTGTCTCGCCAATGTATGGTAAGCCCCTTGCCCTGCGTTTGTTCAGTTTCCTTTTCATTAATATTGTCCCTCCATTATTTACTGATATTTCAGTAGTTTATTCTTGGTGCTGCTCATTGGAGCGGTATCTGTCCTTTTTGTCCCCCCCTTTCATCTGTATTGTCCTTTTTGTCTCTGATCACTATGGCTAAAGTCTTTTGGCTTTTTGTCATCTTCTTTGTATATATTTCTCAGAGGAGACTATGTTCTCCTTTTTTTCTCCTATTTTTTCCCCAATTCTTACCTCTGCTCTATTTCTTCTTTCCTCCTCCCTCTTTTTACAATCTAATATGGCGAGTTTTTTCATTTCTAACGTGGTTCTTGTTGTCTTTTACTTTTCCCTATTTGACCGGATCGGTCCGGGTAAGTCTGTTGGATATTTTGTTCACTTTTTTATTTATTTCCTCACAATTCTTATATTTGAAAATCAGCCTTTGGTGTGTCATTTTTTACGTATATTCAAACCTGTATTGTCTCCTATTATCTATGTTTTGGTTGACTAAGTCATACATATTTTCTAGTACTCACTTATGTCAAGTTAAAAGTTTAACAATTTTAGTCTTGAAATTTTCTTATCTTTTTCCTCATGAGTAACTTACGTATGGTGTAATGGAATGTTAATGGTATTCGTAACCCGGTTTAAAAAACAAAGGGGCATATTCACAAGGAGCTATCGCCGAATTAGCGGCACTTTATCGCAGCCAAAGTCGTGATAAATTTACCCCCCCATTCACAAGCCGGTGTTAACAGCCCACAGCACCAGTTTACCCGCGATAGCAGCCACAAAAAACATCGCCACAGAGGACCCTCGCAAATATCGCTAATGAAATGCAGAGTAGGCGTTCCCGTGACAAAAGCAGAGACAACAGCACACCTGAACATTCACAACGACCAGCCACATCTGCGATAAAAACACAAAACAGGCGATAAGGCGCGTTAGCACCAGGAAATCTACACCTGCTCTGACCTGGTGTAAAGTCGGACGGCAGCCTGCACCACAAAAGGGAGCCCAGCCCAGGGCCAAATCCAAAGGGCAACAGATGCCATGGAGCCACACATCATGTGGCCCGGACACCCAAGAGGGCCACAACAACCACCCCCACCACCCCAGTACCCCATCCCACACCCGGAACAACCCCCCCCGACCAACGCAGACGCAGCACAGACAAAGACAGCGGAACCCCAGGAAACGTACCAGCCACACAGACCCAACATCTGACAATGTCACCTTCCACTACAGGCTGAAGGGGACAACCAACCTACGCATCCTGACCATCATTGCCTAACAGGCCTACGGCAACAACACAGCGGACAACCAACATCCCACCCCACACAAAGCTGATGGCGTGGCTGCACCTGTTGGCCCCTGGGACCCCCATCCAACACCCGCCAGAGTCGGAGGAGTCTCACAGCCAGCCACATACAAGTCCCCCACACCTGTCCTGGACATCACCATCACCCTGGTACCCCAGTCCCCATACGTACAACACAAGGCGCAGGATCCATTGGAGACCAAGCAAGGACCATACGCCATAGCAGGATGCACGCACGTGTTGGGGGCAACACACAGCACACATGTACTACCTGTGCCCCCTGGTGACACAGCACACAATCACCACAACAGGAAGCACACATCTCACACCAATGTGCAGTCAACAACAGAACACCGTGGAACACCCAACAATGTCGCCGGCAAATACACAGCCAGTGTGCATGATACCTTCATCCTCCGACAGTCCATCATCAACCAGCGTTCCCAGGATGGCAACAAGGGAAATGTATAGCCCCTTGGCAATATACAAATGAACATCCCACACACCTCAACACCACAACCATGCAACTCACAACTCTGGCAATGCACACGTCACAAAATCACATACAACAGGCACAACAATATGCCCACCCACCAGACACGACAGAACAACTTACAATGTCCACATGGGCAAGCCCTGAAAATGACCCAGCAATGGCATGGAACCCCAGCCACATACTAGCCAAATGTGGGGAGAGGTGGCAACCAGGCATGTGTGAAGGATGCAGTAGAACCATGATTGGGAAAGTACACAATGTCAACAGTGCCGGAGATGTGCTGGACACCTCGCAGTATGCAGAACACACCCATATCCATGGCGACATACACCGCTTGCGTATGGAGTGTAGTGGACAGTGGACGCCACCATGTCACCACAGCCAGTGGGGGTCCTCGTGGAAATGTTGCCTGTTACTCCCCCTAAGCGTCAGTGGAGTGGGATGGCCCGGCGTACGCCATGCCAGCGTAGGGGTGTGAATAAAAACCACGTATGCCTGGGCGTGGTCCTCTTCCGGAAAGACCCACATCCCTGCCAGTGCGGCACCTCCCACCTCACCACAAGGCCGACGCCATCCTCGTGAGCGGAGTTGCCTGCGATGCCGTGCGCCTGCCGGACCCCGGCACGCTGGTCTACGAACCCGTCAGGCCAGCCCCTGCGCAGCCAGGCCACACTGATCACCTTCCGACACCGGCGTGTGTCAAGGAGGGCCCACCACGTGCCGGCGCACGCAAGCCACAAGCCCGACGCCCGAGACCTTGGCAGCCACCTCAGACCAACACGGCCGCCATGACACCGGCCCGCTTTATTCCCTTTTCGTTGACGTACTCCACTGCCGCCCCCGGACTACTCTTCGGACCAGTAGGTCCCACATGTGGAACTGTGTCTTGAGTCATGTATGGCAGTGACCCCATATCCCGGCCAGCGGCCACAGCACCAGACGCCCCCAGTTCCGTGAGGCATAGTTCCATATGGGCATCTTACGACACGTGGTGCCACTAACCCTGTTCAATGCCAGCCTGCTACTCGTGGTGCCACTAACCCTGTTCAACGCCAGCCTGCTACACGTGGTGCCACTAACCCTGTTCAACGCCAGCCTGCTACACGTGGTGCCACTGAACCTGAACTACGCAGGCCAGTGGGGCCATCCAACCTATGCCGGCGACACAAGGTGAATGGGCCGTGCTGACTGCTGCCTCAGGCCTATACCATGGTCAGGTAGTTCACACATTTGGAACTGAGTCTTGATTACACCATGGCAGTGAACATTATTTGAGGCAGAGAACTATTCACCATACACCCTTCGATGTGGTGGCAACAATTCTGTGCATGGCATCACAACCACACGTGTCTGTGGGCCTACGCGGACCACTGCCTTCGGCCTACGCTGCGCTCGAGTGGGATCACAGAATTGTAACTGAACATCGGTAATTCAAAAGGCTGAATACATGTTTTCGCACGCACAGAGGGGCGTAAGAGGATGACGCGTTGCAGGCCGGAGGGAACAGGGTCATCGTCACAGAGGTGATTGAACACTACCAACAACTGCCACTGTGTCACCAACTCTGTGCCCTACCAGCCAACGACAGGTGGCTGTGGGCCCATGCTGACCGCAGCCTCCGGCCTACACTGTGGTCCAGTAGGTCACAGAGACTTGATTTGGCAATGTTGGAGTTCACATCTGTGTACCGGCATCATCGCAGACTGCATCCCCTCTCAGAACCTGTGCCACTAAGTGTGTTCCCCGACATTCATGGACACTCACTGGTCGTACATTGGTGGCATTTGTGTCAATGGAATAGGGGCTAGTTTTCATCCTCATGTAGCTGATCCGGAATTGTTGGTGACAACGAGGGTTGCACTTTCCACTCCTCAATTTGCTGCTTCCGGATAACATCAGACCTTCCGCATCATGCCCTGGAGGACATCTTCCACTGTCCCCCGCAACACTCCGCAACATATACCTCGGACATTGATGGGGACCCGCTCAGGTCGCATGGCCCATCTGACTGCACCGCAAGTCACCGTCCCGTGGCTGGGTGCCTGTGCCGGCCGCAGTGCATCAGGGGCCACTAACTCTGTGCTGGTGACGCCTAGGACCCCTTCTTCTGAGACATTGAAAGGCCTCTGTAGCGATAGACTTGGGGTCATCAACGCCATGTGTCTGTGGCCCTGCGCTGTCCGCCTCCTCCGGCCCCAACTGCGGGTCACCAGGGCCCACACATGGCATCGAGTCTTGACCGGCCCGGACGTTGCATCACCGCAGGAGGCACACGCCACCATGGCAAGGACCACCTCCAAACGCCATCTGCCAGAGTTGAAAGGGTGGTCCTGACAGACCTACGGAGTTGCCCAGACCTGTCGTGGATGCCATCATCAGCCTGCTGCCCTGCTCAGCACTGCAGGTGCCAGTGACTCAGTGCACCGCAAGCCATTGTCCGTTACTGATTGAGTTTTGTGCTGTTGTGAGGTTGCGCAGCAATGTCACCTCATGCAGTGTGGAAGACCTGGGACCATGAGGAGGAGGATGTGTCAAGTGTGCGGACGGGAGAAGGCACAGACAATGGGAGGGCAGGTGGCAGCAGCCCCAAGGCAGGAATGCAGACTGGTGGCGGTAGTCAAGCTACACACCCGGATCTGATACTGGGTATTGTGCTGTGGACAGCAGACACAACTCTCACCTCAGGCAGTGTGGGAGACCTAGGACTTTGATGAGGAAGTTGATGCAGGTGTACCACACCCCACTGCATCTGCATCAGGACTAACCCGAAGGGACACAGTCCTAGCAATTCCTTCACATGAGCGCGCTCTTCTCTAGTGCCCCTACCTCAGTGCACTGCAACTCACGGAACGTCCAGACTGAATATTGGGTGACCTCTGTCCTTACTCCGGATCCCTCCATGTTGCTCTGCAATTGACTCTGTTATGCTGGTGTTTTCTGTTTCCATTGCACTGGTGTCCACTGTTCAGGTTGTTGCCAGCATCAAGCACTCCGTGCGGGCTGGCTTATACTCACCCCACACACATCCAGCACAGGCGTCACTGTACATGTGGCCCTGCCAATAAAGGGGCCGGGCGCACGTGCCCATAGCCAGTTCAACATGATATGTGCATGTGTCTCTGTGGAGGTGTGGGTCTCCTTTGTGGGGTGTAGGTGGTCCCTGAAGAGTATTGGACACCCACGTATGTGTTCTACTTCGCATTCCATGGGTTAGGCAACACCCTCACCTGTTGGGCCACCTCCTTTTGGTGTTCGGCCACCTGGCATTGGGGTGCCATGTGTGGGTGGGTGACGTGTTGTGAGGCAGCCGTGATTGCGGGTGCTTCATGCTGTGTGGTCTGTTGCAGAGTCTGGGTTCTCCTCTGAGTAGCTTGTCTGCCTTGGTCCTGGTGGTGGGTTGTGTGGGATGTCCATGGGCTGTTGTAGGGCGTCGGGGTCGGGGGTGTGGTGTTTGTCTCGGGCATCACTGATGGGTTGTCTGTTCAGACCTGCTGGAGGTGTTGTTTGTCTCTCTGCATTGTGATGGGGAGGTGCATGCTGGCATTGTGTTGGCGCCTTGTTCTTGTCGACATGCAGACTGTGTGACAATGTACATTGTGACTGTTTGGGCGGTGGTGGCTATTTGAGTTGGGGCAGTGTATATTTGGCCTACATGGCTGATGTGGGGTTGTAGGGGTAGATGTGCATCTCACAGTTCCCTGCTCTGTCCAATGTGATTGTTCTGTTTCTGCGCCTGGGTGGACCCAGTTGTGTCCCCTGTTCTGCAGTGTGGGTGTTGCACTTTGTGCCACATTGTCATGGTATGTGCTGTGATTGCTATGTGTGTGTGCTGCAGTGTGCTACGGGGATGGGGGACATGTCCCTGGGTAATTGTGGATGTGCAGTGTGCTACACCTCATTGTGCATGTGTGGCATTGTGCCCATCACCCCCCGTCCCCCAGTCCCTGTTGGATCCTCACCCTGTTGTTGTTGTGTCAGGTCCTGTCGAACTGTGTCCGTACTCCCTACTCCTTGCACCCTCTCCACACTGATGACTGTGGCCTGGCTTTCCTCCTGCTCCTCCTGTGTCGCTGGACTGCCACCTCCTGTCGCCATTGCTGCCTTCCTGTTGGCAGCGGGTTTGTGCCTGGTTTAGGTTGTCACGTCCTGGCGGAGCCTCGTGGCCTCCTGGATTGGCCTCCTGGGCTCTGCGACTGCATTCCAGGCAGTCTGCTTGTGGGTCATTTGCTGGTAGTGTTCTGTCACCTCCGTGGCCTTGGTCTTGTTTTCCTGCGGTCTGCACCCCGTCTTCCTCTCCATTTTCTCCTTGGCCTTCCCCGACCCACTTGTTCCTTGCTGGTGGTCTGTGGGGGTTGTGGGGTTCGCATTGCCCTCTGCGCTTGGTCAGGGTGCATGGATGTTGCTACGTGCTTTGGCTTGTTTCTGGTGTGTTGTGCCTGTGGTTTTTATGGTGCAATTGCCCGCCAGACGCGTGGGAGTTGCAGGCCTGAGGCTGCTTTTCGCAGCTTTTTGTACCGCGATTGGCCTCATCGCATGATTTCTCATGTTTCGCATTTTTTGGGCATGGTATTGATTTACACGCTGGCATTTGACGCGTTTTCTGGTGACTATCGCATGGTTCCACCTTGTTGTGAATTCCACGTTGACACGGGGTTATTTTCCCGTGATAGGCTGCGTTATTGAAAGTTGCGTTACACTACTCTTGTGGTAGTTATCACACGTTTTTGTGAATATACCCCAAAGAGTTTTGACTCACTTGTCAAAATTGAACTGTCAAGTTGCTTTGCTACAAGAAACACATCATAAGGAAGAAGACATAAATTCTATTAAGAGACAATGGGTTGGGAATGTTTTCAGTTCCCCTGGTATACAAAACAAAAATGGTGCTCTTATATTGTTTCATAAATCGGTAAATATTCAATTGATAAACGAATCCAAAGATGATGCTGGAAGGTGGATTCTCCTAGAAGTGATCATAAACAATACAAAGTTTATGATTTCCAATGTATATGGGCCAAATGAAGTAGACCTAATGTTCTGGAATAACTTTTCTTCTATGTTATCTTCTCATGCCTCAGAAAACTTGATAGTTGGTAGTGATTGCAATCAACTTATGGACCCATTTTTAGACTACAAGTCACAGACCAAATTTGTCCCCTCTAAAATGCATAGCACCTTCCACAAAGCCATTAATGCTAGAGGGTTGATTGATGTTTTGGAATTCACTGTCTTTTCTCCTGTCCATAGATCCCATTCCAGAATAGACTACGTATTTTTTACCCAACACATGCAGAAATAGGTTCTATTCTTATTTCTGATCACGCACCTGTTATTGTTGATTTTAATTATCCTAATCCCATTTCCTCCACTCGCAGATGGAGATTTAATAATTCCCTTTTATTGGATCAACAGTTTACAGAACAATTTACAGCCTTCATACAGGAATATTTCACAAACAACCTTCCCTCAGATACACAGATGAATTTTGTTTGGGATGCTTTACAGCAACTGCAAGAGGTTTTATCATTGACTATGTAGCTAGAAAAAAAAAGACTTCTTAAAGATTTTAAGCAACTCTTAAATCAGATTAAGATCTTGGAACGCAAGTATTTTTCCTCCAATAACAGCGATACGCTATCTAAACTTATTAAATCTAAGTTGCAATACAACAAACAACCTTGGGATGATGCTTGTGGTACCCTACTTCGTTTTAATGCAAAAATGTATGGAGGTCATAATAAAGCAGGTAAATATTTGGCAAATTACCTTAAAATTAAAAAACAAAAATCTAAGATTGCTGCCATCACTGATCCCTTTAGGATCCGGCATATTAGTGACTCACAAATTTTAGAATGCTTTACTGATTATTATACAAGTTTATATACCCCGGAATCATCTCCCTCCACTGAACAAATAGATACTTTTTTTCAATCAATCCCGAAAGACCCTAATAAAAAAGTAGACTTATCTTCCCTAGATGCACCTTTAGCTGAACAAGAATCAGTAATTGCCATAAATCAGCTTCCCAAGGATAAAACACCTGGGCCTGATGGCTTTACTGTACGGTTTTATTTGCACTTTCGAAATTTTTTTAATTCCTAAGTTATTATCTCTTGTTAATCATTTTTTGAGCGCTAGTTGTACGCTCTTTCCCTCAAGCCATGTTATGTCTAATCCCTGAAAAAGATAAAGATATTTCTCAGTGTAGCAATTATAGACCTATCTCATTGATTAATACGGACTGTAAGCTTTTTGCTAAAGTATTGGCCCTCCGGATTAACTCTGTAATTCCTGACTTAGTAGATATGCATCAGTCCAGTTTTGTGAAGGGAAGATCAATTTCAGACAACTCAAGAACTTTTCTTAACATTATCCATTTAGCGGCTAAACTTAGTTCTCCCTTAGCTGCATAACACTAGATTTTATGTTTGGTGCATTGAAACGGCATGGTTTTAGTCCCCACTTTATTCAATACATTAAGTTATTATATTCTAATCCTTCTACATCTATTTGGGTCAACGGTAAACAACCCAAATACTTCCCCCTCTACAGGAGTACTAGGCAGGGTTGCCCATTGTCTCCCCTACTATTTATTTTAGCATTAGAACCCTTTCTGGAAACAATTCAAAGATCCCCCAATTTTCCTGGTTTTCAGTTCAAAAATTTGAATATAAAGTATACTACGTATGCAGACGATATTTTATTGTATGTATCTAACCCCACTACATCTCTTCCGGAATTCTTTTCACTGCTGAATACTTACTCAGTTGTCTCAGGTTATAAATTGAACATTGATAAATCAGAAGTGTTACCGCTGAATAAATATTGTCTCCCTCATATGTTTAAGGATTCTGGTTTCAAATGGAGTTCAAAAGGTATTAAATGCCTAGGCATTCTTTATGCTAATAATATTAAAGACACTATTAAAATCAACAGGAATGAGATTATGACTAAAGTTAATGCACTAATAGATGGTTGGTCTCCCCTTTTTCTTTCCTGGTGGGGTAGGTTGGCCACAATTAAAATGATGTTATTACCAATTGTTAATTTCTACTTATCAATGCTCCCTATTTCTCTCCCACATAATTTCTTTAAAATCATTAATCCTTCATTAACTCAATTTTTATGGAACAAACGCAAACCTCGCATTGCTTTAGCTCGGCTTCAACAACCTAAAGATCTCGGTGGGGTTAATTTTCCTAATATTAGAACATACCATTCGGCTTTTACCTTGAAACATATATGGGTCTCCCTTTCTGAAAATCACATAGACACATCCACAGTTTGGGGTCAATTAGAGCACGCACAATTCTCTCCTTTTACCTTTAAAGAAGTGATTCGTATCACTCAACCCCCAAAAGGTTTTATCTCCCCCATACTTACCCACTCTATAGCTATTAGTAAACCTTTGATTACTACTTCAAACTCCATCTCTGAAAATATTTTACAAACCCCAATTTGGAATAACACAAATCTTAAACTAAATAATAGGATTCTTGGGTGGAAAGAATGGATTAACAAAGGCATTATTGTCATCGGACAGCTTTTCTCTAATGGCTTTTATTAGATTTTTCTGAGATACAAGGAAAGTTTCATATATCTAACAAATATGCCTCTCAATTTCAACTTCTTAGACCTCTCCTTCTCATATATACCTCCCAGCAAACTCTTCCAGCTACAGACACACAGCCCTCTTTGTCCTCAATAGATTTTTCTACACAATTAAAGGCCTTCAACATACACAAGTTATTGCTTGGCTCCTCCAAAAATTTTTCAAAACATAAAATAGAACTCGTTTGGGAATCAGAATTACATCAAGAATTTTCAGCTCATACTTGGAAATCGATATGGGCCAAGATTCATACCTCGTCCTCATTAGCGAGCACAACACAAACACTATATTATTTCTATAACAGATTATTTATCACACCCACAAGCTTGTATTAATTCAAAGTTTCACCTACTACTAATTGTTGGTCATGTACTCATGATAAGAGTGATCTTTTCCATATATTTTTTGAGTGCCCTCTTGTTAAAAAGTTCTGGCTACAGGTTTGGCATAAATTGAATGATATTGTATCTGTGTCTTTCCCTTTTGATGTTACACATATCTTTTTGGGCAGTACCTCCCCCCTTTGGACTTCTCAGCGTTTGGTTGGAAAAATGTTCGACTTACTGTTTGCCTTAGCTCTTCAAATAATCACTTCCAATTGGAAGGATACGGCTAAAATTTCCTATATGGCATGGTGGAACCTGCTATGCCATCATCACCGGTTAGATCGAGCTCATGCCACTTCTATTCCTTTAAAAATTAAAAAAGATTTATTATGGTCACCTCTTACTTCATTTCTATCTAGAAGTATGAATCGACCCGTCTCTAAAGTTTGTAACTACGAACCTCCTTTAAAAAAAAGAAATAATAATAATGGTTCAATTATCATCCATTTATAATGTTATATAGCTGTTAGACACTCGCTGGTTCAACCTTTTAGTACAGTATATTTTCCCCTCTCCTTCCTTTCTTATTCCTATGATTTTGCTTTGTCTCTTCCTTCCTTTCCTTTCTTCTCTTACCTTCCTCTTACCCTTATAAAAAGATTAAAATGCATTTGTTTTAGCATTACAGTTATGTATTTCAATTCAAGTTTCTCAAGTTCATATCTTCTTAGTATAAGATATGTTTACTATGCCAATCATTTATAGGTTTATTATCCTCTCCTTATTAGCAGAATGTTATGTTGTACTTTTGTGCTTGCTCTTACATTTACTTGAATTGTTTTTCAGATCAGTACTTTTGTTTGATGTTATTGCACATTGTTCATATTTATTTCTCAATAAAGCATTTTTAAACTTTAAAAAAACACGATAAATAGGCTTATAATAAATCATATGAATTACTTATTTTTTATAGTTTCATGGCAGATGACTTGGAGAGTAGATCTGAGAATTTTGCCTCTACCTGTATGTGCGATAGACAGGGCAGGAATTTATCCATATTTTATTGATACAATATTGCTAACATATTATTAATTGAATAAAATACAAAATGCCTAACATAGGCCAATAAGCTAATAGTGCTAGCTAAATCCTAAAGTTCACAATTGACAACAATTGCAATATCACAACGTGTTTAAATTTATGTTAAAAATTTGAGTATGTTTGCATCTGTTTGTTGGTGTTTTTGCATCAGTACCACTCGAAATAATTATGCAATTAGAAGAAATAATACATTCACGCCCTAATACACCTGTCCAAAACAAACAAAAAAAGCAGAACATCTGCTTTTGAATCCTAGAGTGGTCGACTCTACCTTTCATCTTTCTAAGGTCAGTAAAATGATGCATGGTGAGGTGGGCAAACACAACAACTATGCTGTAGGCACCTAGAAACAATTTACTTTGTGGCACGTATGTTTATACGTAGACACAAGCTTATTTAGGAGGTCGAAATAGCACACAGACTTAGCGCCAGGAGGGCACAAATTGCCCAGGTGCTCAACAGAAGAGGTCAGAAATTGAGCAACTCGACACGTCGCTTCCCACACGCATAACACTACATCTCAATGAACTGCCTCCGCTTTACCCCGCCTCCCCCATCTCCCCCACTAAACTCAGCCATCAACCCCTCTTTCATTTAATTTAAGGATGCATATTGTAAATGTGTTTGCTTTCAAACGGACACGTTAGCAGTAATTAATAGATGTTACTTAATTCTATAAAGCGGCTAATATTAAATATACCATGGAGTAAAACTTTGCATTGGGTTGCGATTAATACCCAAAAAATATAAGTTAAATACAAAAGTGCCCGCGTTATCGGGCTCAGGGAGTGTGTGTGGGAAGGGGGAAGGAGTGACACCTCACAATCAGCGTGAGCAACGCTGAAGTGCAAACACTATTTCTGTACATTTTAGGAACGGATCGAATCCAAACACAGGTTGCCCGCCCTTTCCTCTCAGATGTGAGGTGAATGCATTAGACCAGAGGCCTATCAAGCGTTTGAGAGCTCCTAGGAGCGTGGCTCAGGAGTGGCATGGACCCCCGCACTGACGGGAAGGTGGTGGCCCGGCCAGATTGGCTCTCTCTGCAGCAACGTGGCTACTGATTGGGAGCATGAATGGACAAGAATTGTCAGTGTCAGGACTTTGCTATTGGTTTGAATGATGGTAGGGCCGACTAGGCGTGACATTCTATTGAGGATAATAAAATATCTAAGAATTGGATGATAACTTTAAATGGGAAAAGTGTGCCTGCAAGTGTGATATGGAACATGCTGGAAACAGAAAGGGAATTGCGGGAAGAGCTAAGAAAGAGCTATTCTTGTTTAAGTTGTTACATTTAAATGTGGAGTAGAGCATTCAGATCCATCAATTCTTGTGTTCTAGAAGCATATGGAATACAAACATCTTTTACGACCGACAGCCAATCCACAGGTTGTAGGCATGGCCATAAACTTGACCTCAACCCACTTACTAGAACAGTCCACCAGGACTATAGACAACTTCATGTTTGTTGGCAGAATGTGCTGTGACCAACTGTAATGTGCCAACCCTATTTACATTTAAAATTTTCTGTGCAAATGATAGTTAATATTTAAAATGAAATGTATGTTTGTCATCTTCAGACAGCATCCATGTAACAAACAAGGCCTGCCAATTACAGCGCAGAGGGGTGTTGTAATGTGTGCTTGACTGTGTGCAGTTTCCCTGCTGTACTTGGATGAGTTTGGGATTAGACCCGTATTTCACGAGGCACACTTGCAAGTTGCTATACTTCTCTGGAGTTTTTCCAGAAATAACCTTCTTGTTAGTGCATGCCACACCAGTTAAATAAGGTGTTAGTGGTGCCTCAGTAGGCGACTTTCAACCATGCGCCCTAACTAACACACCTTCAAATTAATTTGATTTATGACTTTTAATGCTCAGCATGAACCGTTTATAAATTCTCTCTAAAAGAATTTATATCTTGAAAATCGAAATACTATTAAAATAAAAAAAGATTAGCTATCAAATTTAATTCCTCCTGCCCCCGGTTACCATTGTACGGAGGGACCAGTTTGGCATAGTGTTATATCCTGCTTATGTACTAATGCTACTCATATCTTAACCAGCTCCTAGCTCCTAGCTGCTCAGCCAGTGTGAGAGTTCTGAGTGGAATGTTGGTGTGACAGAGATGCATGGAATGTTTGGGTGCCTGTGTGGGTGAGGTGTGACAGTTGGAGATGGGCTGAGCAGCAGGCAGGCTGCTCCTGATGGGGCTGATGTACATGAATACCAACCTGTAACTTCGACTTAATGAAGAAACTACAAAGATACAACTCGGCTACGTCTGGTACGTCACAAAACATAGGGCTGGCTGTCCATCGACAGTGAGTGATTAAAAAAAGTGGTTGGAATTTCTACTAAAAGAGTAAAGGGGCGAACAGATTTCATATCCTCCTGCAAGCATTCACAATAAACTCTAACTAAAAAGGGTTGCACCTACTTTCTTCCAGGTGTGGTCACAATTACTAGTTATAACAAGGAAGGGATCTGAGGTGGTACCACGGGTGGAAGTTAGTTTGCCCTCTTCACACTGTATAATAAACACACGTGGGAATCATGCCACAGGCAGAAAACCGCACACATTCACATAGTTAAGGTGAGGGCAGCAGACTCACCTCCTCCCACTGGACAAATGGCCCAGGCACAGCGACAGCTTTGTCAACATCCCTTCTGAGGAGCTGGGCATACCTCTACACTTTTATAAATGGCCAGAGTTAACTGGCACACACCAGACATAATGATAACAATAGGATGATTTGCACATGAACTGTTAGTGAACAAAGCTGAAATAGTCTCTTTTCTTCATAGTTTATATGTTCGGGAGCAATCATTAAACTGTTTTGTCACTTCATCATATTACATGGCTGATAATGTCATTGCTGGCCACTAACTTGAAATCTAACTGCCTTACTATACGGTATGCGGGCACCTGAGCGACTTCTCACAGGCTGGAAATTGCAGTCAATGCGAAGGCGAGGAAGGAGCCGGCAGCTACCGGCATACCACGAGAACGTAGGGCAGCTCTTGTGTAAAAAGAATAGACCATGACTAGGGAAAAAACTGCAAGGTGCTTGGAAGTGCCCTGGGGCTACAGCAGAGGTGTTGGCATGATATAATGGAAGTTACAGTGTGGATTGAAACAGAAACATATGAAAGACTCAAGATCGACAGCAAACAAAAACTTTCGACTAACCAATTAAGTCTCCTATCAGAAATGCCAGCACTTAAAAATCA
This sequence comes from Calotriton arnoldi, assembly GCA_963921515.1. Lineage (NCBI taxonomy): Eukaryota > Metazoa > Chordata > Amphibia > Caudata > Salamandridae > Calotriton > Calotriton arnoldi. The sequence continues at coordinate 231,491 of CAWUFW010014374.1, read as the reverse complement.
AGCACAAAGCAAGTAGTGTGCAGGCAAAACCTAAAAAAAAGGGTTTCATTAAAGCATATGAAAAAAGTACTTGGGCCATGGGACACTGATGAGAGGAACAAGAAATAGTATGCTACAGTGGGACACTGATAAGAGAAACACAGGAGAGGAACAGGAAATACTATGCTATAGCCAATAGAAATGGAGGAAAAGTAAGTGGCAAGCACACTAACCAATGAAAAGTGAGGGCTGGATGTAAGCCCCTTTTAGGATTTTTATTAAATACAATAGATTTCAGAAGCACGCTCTGTGCAGGTGAAACCCAAAAAGGGAGATCAAGGCTTTGCTATCAGTTTGAATGGCAAAGTCAAGCTAGCAGTTTAAACCACTCTGCCAGCCTGCACTAGCAGAATGGGAGAAGTGTTTTACTTTGTTGCACTCCTAGTGGCACAGTAAGTGCTGCAGTCCTTGAGGGACACCTTAATTTACAGGCCCTAGGTACCCCTTTTGCCATAAACCATACACTAGGGACTTATAAGCAAGTTAGCTTATGCCAATTATGGGGAAGCCAATCAGACATATGTTTTAAGGGTTAGAGCTCTGGCGCTGAGGTCTGGTTACAGGGCTCAGATCACTCTCAGAATTTAAAAACCAGCAGCATCAGTCCAAAACCCTGAGGGTGATCACTCAAAAAGAGGTATTTCCTTACAATTGACTACATCAAGATTTTCTCCTTAGGACATTGGTAAAAAAATATGGATGATGCTTGGTGCTCTGTTCTTGCAAGCCAGTTTCACGCTGCCCTGTTCTTTGTCTCAAGCTGTCATGAAGGGCCTAGGCTAAAACATTTATAACCAAAGTCTTTTCTTATGAGGAACTGTATCTGCTCCACACAGTCATATGGGGGAAAGGAATATGCATCCTTTTAAGTATAGGTCCTTTGGTGACAGTAAGCCATGCCTCTGTGTGAATCAGCTGCTAAGTAGTAGAAAGATATTAGTGACTTGCAGCATGCCTTGGATTGTTCATTTCATGCTGTGAATGAAAATGTACTTTTACAGTGTTGGACTTTGAGTTTATTTGGAAAGCCCGCATGAGGATCGCAATTTTTTTTTTACCAAGCATGGTCCCCTTTGCTCATTTCAAAGAAAGGTGAGGGCTATGCTCCTGCCTGGCATATGTATGAGTTGTATAAGGCACTTTGGGGCCGATTCCGATCCCGCTCGGAAACCGTTCCGGCCGACACGGACCGGGAATGTATTCCGACCGACACGTACGCGCGCTGTACGACCGGTGGAGTACGATGCAATGCGTGTCAAATACAACCGACTCGCACGGAGCACCATACGGATGACCGACACGTACGGGAATCAATCCATCTGAGTGAATCGGCCAGAAAAGAGCCCGACGCGACCGACTCGTATACGAACGCTGCAACATAGCGTAACGTGAATGGGACAGACTCGGACTACCCCGCAAATGCTTTTAAAAGCATCCGCTGTGGTCAACTGAACGTCTCCGTCATGCTCAAATAAACACAACAGAAACAGGCAGGAAAAGTCAAAACAAGCAATGTCAAAGGCAAACAAAATAAAAAAATATGTAAGACACACCCCCAACTCCACCTATATAAAGGGCCAAAATCCTTACCATGATCCTTTGCAAATTCAACAGACCTGCCAGCAGATACCACCACTACACTGCACTGAGACATACACTCATAACCCACCCACCACACAGCCTGTAAACCACTAGCACCTGTCAAATACCACACTCACAAACACACACCTTTACTCATCTTCACTCACCCTCACTTTCACACTCACCCACACATCCATCTCCACCACCACCCATCACCATGCCCCCAAAGAAGAATCCAAAGTTCACAGACAGTGAGTTAGAAGTCATGGTAGATGAAATTCTCAGAGTAGAGCCACAGTTATTTGGCACATTGTTCCAACAGACCCCCCTGTCCCAGAAAACCAAGATGTGGGAGAGGATTGCCAACAAGGTGAACGCACAAGCACCTTGCCTGCGCACAATGGACGATATCAGGAACAGGTACTATGATCTGCGAAGGAGGGTCAAGAAGCTGATTGGCAGAGACTGTGCCCTGAGCCAGCGGACTGGCGGTGGCCCTCCTGCAAAACCTACGCACTTCACTTCCTGGGAGGAGAAGGTGCGGGCCATCCTTCCACCGGAGGGCATCCATGGATTATCATGAGTACCAGAGCCTGGTGAGTACATAACCAACTAGCTAATATTGTGAGCCAATACACACCCACAGACATCACGGTCAAGGGGACAGTGATACCAATCACTGTTAGCAAAGCCATATCAACATTAAGCAAATGATCCTGTGATGTGTATGTCAGTATGTCACTCACAGAAACAAAATACCAGCAATCTCAGAGTAATGTGTAAATATTTAATAACATGTACAAACTTACTAACAAACACAGCAAGGCTTTGGCCTCAAAACACCATCCACCACTAGCAGCCATCTTGCCAGCACTGTTCCTCTCACTCCCAGGGAAGCTGAGTCACAGGAAGGAAGGTTGGGATGGCTGGTAAGGTGGGTGTAGCTGAAAGCATGATGGGAGTCATAGTCACAGCCAACAGTCCTCCTCCCACATGGCCCAACAATCCTACCTTGAACCATGCTCATCTCACAGGGAGTGGAAAAGTACTGGCAAGATGTCAGACTCTGGGCTCTGGAGTGGGGAGCACAAGGCCCTGTTGGGAGTTGTGCACAAACAAACACCAGGCCCCACTGTCTGACATCTTGAACATAAAGTTTGACTCACTGTCATGGAAGCATGGTTCATGGTGGCCTATCTGGTCTGGGGGGAGGAGGAGTGCTAGCTCTGACTACATCTACCAGCAGGCCCTGTCACACATACACCCCTCCCACCAATACCAAACACCACACCTGGGATTATGCACAACCTGAGAGTCAAGGTAAATCTACTCCCAAGATGCCTGGCACTGGGCCCTGGTGTGAGTTGCACCAGTCCATGATGGGATATGTGATCAAATTTCAATTATAACCAACAACACACCTACAATGTAACAGGAAAGCTCACCATGTAAAAATATTTACAAACTTAGCACTAACTCACACCAAGGCAATGGGATCCAAACACCAGTCAAATACAGCAGCCATCTTGTTTGCACACATTCACCCCCAGGAAAGCAGAGTCACAGGAAGGGAGGTTGGGATTGTTGGGAAGGTGGGTGTAGCTGAAAGCATGATGGGAGTCGGAGTCACAGATAACAATCCTCCTTCCACATGGCCCATCAAGCCCACCTTGAACTATGCTCATTTTATAGGGAGTGGAAAAGTACTGCCAAGATGGCTGACACTGGGCTAAGGTGTGGGGAGCACAAGGCCCTGTTGGGAGTTGTGCTCACACAAACACAAACACCAGGCCACCACTGTCAGACATCTTGAACGTAAAGTTTGACTCACTGTCATGGAAGCATGGTTCATGGGGGTCTATCTGGTCTGGGGGGGGAGGTTCCTCAATGACTTCAACTACTATCAAGGCATGCCCTACAAACACCTTCTCAGCCAGAACAAATAGCACTCTTGTGACTAGTCAGTCCATGACAGTGAAAGCAAATGTACATGGGCCTTATGTATGAATTGGCCACAAGTCACACCTAGGCTCTGGCCCTTTCACACCAGTCTACACTCTCAGCCATCTTCACTGTATATTTCCACTCACTGTCTGGGGATGCATTGTCCCAGGGGTGCCCCCTCGGCTGGCTGTGAAGGTGTGTAGAGTACATGACATGTGGTGAGATGCCGACATAGCACACATCAATACACACACACAAAACAACATATCCATCATTGACAAGGGATACCTGACAGTGAATGGAATGGCCACAGCAAGATAGCTGACACTGCTGCATGGTGTCATTCACACAAAGCACTGTTGTGAGCTGCATTCAACTCCTACATCATGCAGCGTTGTCAGCATCCTTGGCACTACACTCCCCTCACTGTCATTGACACGAGGAGTAATCTGGACTGGGTGGGAGGAGGGGTACAACTTACAACAGCATAACCCAAGCACACAAACCTCTGGACCTCACAGTTATGAGCATGCAAAAGCAAGAAAGCAGCCTTGGTTAACTCATCTGTCCATGGAGGACAAGGACAATATACATGATGTTATCACGCACAAAGCTAAGCAGCAACACCATTTGCTACAGAAACACAATCACATGTGTGCAATGAGATGAGAACTAGGAAAACATATAACAAAATAGTAGATCACAAATGCTCACATACATACTGGACTGTGAGTATGTTGGTAGACACACCAATGTGACTCAAAAATACATGCACAAATGCCAGCACACATGCACAAATCTTGCAACACATCGTAAGAGGAAGAGTACGTATGTCATCATAAAAGCACAAATGTGGGAAAGAACAACACACCTGTGCCAGGCACAGGGTGGCACCTGACTTTCAATGTCTACATACAGTCAAAGACTCAATACATGACCTATTTATGTACAAAGCTCAACATGCTCAGCAAAAAACATCTTGTTAAAATTACAATGTTCTTTACCAATATAGGCCTCTGTCTGTGACAATTGAGGACAATGCAATGTACATACGCTCATCATGATCTACAATATTAAATGTAATGTGTAAGATACGTTGACCTGTGCAAAACCACAACATACATTGTGTCTCTCTTCTACCCACAGGGCCTGCCGGGGACACTGCAGGAACACAACAAGAATCCCAGTCCCAGACTCTGGTTGACCCTGAGCTCTCCAGTGTGGATGTCTCTCAGTCCTCTTCGGACGACGATGAACGACCTGGCCCCTCTGGTGTAGATCAGCATGCAGCCCCAGCAGCTGTAACTTCAGCACCCCCTGTAACCACTCCCACCACATCTGGCAACCCCCAGATGACCTCTATCAACACGGACACACCAAGGCAAGAAAACACTGACGGCACAGCAACACAGGGCACTCTGGAGTTGGCGGACAACCACACCAGTGTCAACAATGAAGGAGGCTCAGTGTTGTCTGTGTCTGCAACAACAGGTCCTGCTTGTGTGGATAGGGGTGGTGGGAGGGGCCATGCGGTGAGGTCACGTCATGAAGATGGTGCTGCTGATCAAGCTGACCCACAGTTGGGACGCATTCTAAATGCATACCGAGAATGCACAGGAGACTTTGGCCAGGTAGTTGGGATCCTCAAGGACATGCAAATCAGCAGGCTGCCCATTATGCCAAAATGGACACACACATGTCCAGGATGGACTCCCACATGTCCAAAATTGATGACCTCACTGCGGTGCACAGGGACATACTCACCTGCCTCTGCCAGATTGCTGACAACATGACCCCACCTCCCTGTGTGGCCACTACATCTGTTGCCACTACATCTGCAACTGCCACAGGGAGGAATGAGGACTCTGGCGGAGAGTCCCCTGCACCGCAGCAGCCTGCTCCTGAGGGTCCCCCTCAAAAGAAGAAGAGGGGTCATCCGAAGAAGGACAAATGAGAGACAGATGGCCATGCATCCCTCCCAGGAAGTGAAAACCTGCTCCTGATATCCTCCATTGTGTGCGAAGCGTTCACCTTGTTGACTATCACTGGACTCTCCCACATGGGATGGAGGGTCTAAGTTGGATCAATGACTCAAATGACTGTGGACTTGGCTCTGAAAATGTCATCTACTACCACTAACAACTCCTCTTGAACTTTGGATTTCTAAATTTTGTACTGCACTACCACTTACTTGTACTATTTCACACAAGCATCATAATAAAATCATAAGCACACAATACTTGCCTCTGTCGTGAATTAAACACTGTTTGTAACACAGAGATGATGCCCTGAAAAACAAGTATTTTGCAGGAAAACAAGTACAGCAATTAAAACACAGTCTTGTGAGTAATTGTGATGTGACACATATAAGAGATACACACAACAAGGACAACACAAATAGCACATGGCATACATCCTCACTGCCTCCACTATTGTAAACTGAAAACACATTTCAATGCTCAAACACTAAACAATGTCAGGTTAAGTGGAAATCAGGGCACAGATACAGTATGCAAATGAATGTTGGATGTGTGTATACAGACGAGGCACACCTCAATGTGGAGCACAGGTTTATTACACAGTCACAACATGTTGCATCCACAACAGATGCAATCTAATCACACTGTGACAATCAGCACAAATTAACCAAGATGTTACAAAATCTTCGGAATTGAGTGTGTGGCACAGCTTCCTGATCCCAAGAAAAGTTGCACTCTGTGACAGCATTGTGTGTTTTGGAGGTCACATGTCACCATACAACAGCCAAAGGACCCTCTGAAGGAGAGACATAGAGCAGTCTTTACATACCTAAATTTCTGCATACATCTCCAATAGACATTTCATACACAAGTCTTATGAATTGTGAACACTAGCTAGGAGTCATGTCAACACTGTACTGGTGAACATACTAACTCAATGGCACATAACAACTTCAAGGTTCATGTCAAGTAGCATGCACCTACATGTATGCATAGATATTGTACTACAGACACATATCATGCAGAGAGAAAGCTTAGTCAACTCATCATTGTATACTCACAATCATGAGAAAAAGTTGTTGATGAGCTGTCTCCGAACATCCTCCTCCCCCTCATCATCACTGGCAACATGACCCAGGGCTGGATCCTCCCCTGCTGGAGTCGGCTGGTCACCGTCATCTTGAATGAGAGGTAGCTCATTCCTCACTGCCAGGTTGTGTAGCATGCAACACACAATGATTATCTTACACACCTTTCCTGGTGCATATTGGAGGGCCCCTCCTGTACGGTCCAGGCAGCGAAATCTGCTTTTCAGTAGCCTAAATGTCCACTCTGTCACTCGCCTGGTCCGCCCAGGTGCCTCATTAAAACTAGACTCAGCAAGGGTGACAGGGTTCCTGAGTGGTGTCAGCAACCACGGCATGTTGGGGTATCCGGAGTCATCTAAATTTAAACAAAAAAACATCTCATGTGTCTGAAAACAGGGTACAACCTGACATACAAACAACACACAACATGAACAGACATTACACACCAACAAGCCAGGCAAGCTGATTTGGCAGCTGAGACATCATCTGTGGGATCCTACTATTCCTCATGATGTACGCGTCATGTGCTGATCCTGGGAAACGTGCACAGACATGTGAGATTGTCATGTCAGGCAGACATACCACCAGGGCATTTATGGAGTGAAAATCCTTACGATTCCTGTATGTTTGTTCATTTGCCTGTGGCGGGACCAAAGCCACATGTGTACCATCAATGGAGCCAATGACATGTGGCATTCTTCCAAAAGCATAAAAGTCACTCTTGATGTCAGCAAATTGGTGTGGTGTAGGGAATTTGATGTACCGGTTCAGAAAATGTAACATTGCTTCCAAAAATCACGAAGCACACGGCTAAACATTGTCTGTGACATCCCACCAGCAGTAGCCACAGTATACTGGAAGGTTCCCGTGGCAAAGAAATGTAGGGCTGCCATCACCTTCACCTTGGGGGTCAGCGCAGATGGATATGGGCATCCAGGTAGCAAATGTGGGCCCAACTGCTCTGCCAACTCCTCAATGAGTGATCTGGTGAAGCGGTAACGTCTGATGCTGTCACGTTCTACCATGGTCTCTAGGTCGGGGAAGGGTCTGTGGACAGCTGGTCTCCTGCGGTACATAGGTGACAAAGAAACATTATCAATTCCCTTTCAAATGTGGCAAGTAACATGCTAAATATCATGTGCAACATCAAAGCAAGACTCAATGAAGTCAGGTGTGTAATGTTGAGCATTGACACAAATGCCAGCTATGTGACCCTCACAGAACATTTCATGTCATGATGGTTTTACAACAGGTGCAATGCTGTGCTGTGACCAATCAATGGTGTCTGTCACAGTCCATCTTAACAAACATCACATACTAAACACACACCTCAGTAACTATCAAAGATAGATGTGTGGAACAACTGACACGTGGTGAAAAGGTACACACACAGGGATCATAGCCTGACTCGTGCCGGCTACGCCGATCCATTCGTGCCCACGCTGACTGGTCCAAGTATTACAACCAGCAGCCCTTTCTCGCAATAGGAGCGATGCTTTGCATCCCTACCCTGGACCCTTCTGACATCCATTAAGTTTCTACAGGTCCTACCCCGAATCGCCTTGGACCGAGCCTTCCTTTTGACTCTTGACACTGCAATATAAATAAACCGTAACCTGGTCCTGATGATGGCCTAACACTTCTGCAGGCCGAAACGCCGTCGACTTCCACAGCGGAACTCCTGGCGCCCCCATTTACCGATATCCCACTCATTTAATTTCTGTATTCATGTACCATTAACTGCTTGGGTATCCTAAATATGTAAAGAATTTTAAATCCCACTTGTTTCTTGTTGCGCCTGTCACCATCGCTGTATATACAACGTCACGTGTCACTTGCGCGTCACAATCCTTAACGAGCACTTGTGCACAGTATCTTGTAGGTCACATGCCATTCAATGTAACGCAGTGCTACCGTTCCATGTGCTTGTACATATGAAGTTCAATATGTCCAACATGTTTATTGATTGAAATACAATTTATTTTCACAAGAAAATGTCTCCCTGGTTTTCTCCCCTTTGGATTTAATTCTTCGGAACTAATTGTGCCACATGTACTTGACCTGCAAATAATACCCTTGTTTGAGACACTGTTGTTTGTTACATGATGTAATGTCTGACATACATGTACCATCACACACATAAAACACCCATGATGTGTATCACATTTTGTTTGCATAACAAACAGGTAAGTCTGTGACACAAAGAAACAAAAGCAACTCACATGCCAAATACAGATTGATGTTTAAAGTGAATTTCATCAACAACCTAAACAATGGAGTGTGTGTGTTGTACAATACTCGGATAATGTGGATTCACTCAAAAATACTGCATCCAAAGCACTTTGTAATACACAGTCCATTACAGCTGTTATTCTGGGTGTATGTAACTTGTGATAACACAATGGGCCCCTGGAACTGTGTCCAGGCCTAGGAGGGTGATCTGTAAAGTTGTCACTCACAGTTGTGATGTGCATCACAAACAATGGATTTGGTGCACATGAAGGTTGGCTCATCATGGGAGTGTGAGCTATGAAGAGCTCTGTCCAATATGACATGTGAATCTATGTACCCACACATGTCATAAAGCAGGAAATGAAGTTTCCTATACTGTCTGACAGGCTTATTGATTGGTGTAGGGAACCTGAGCCTCAGCCAAAACAGTGTGGTTGGCCTCCTTCGGCTGTTGACTGTAATGGGGACAGACGCGGTGAGTATTCAAAAGACGCGGCGTACACTTCAAAACCAAGCCAGACGCACACATTGTCTATTGGTCGTCATGGGGACAGATGCGGGTGAGTATTCAATAGACGTGGCGTACACTTCAAAACCAAGCCTGACGCACACAATGTCTATTGGTCGTCATGGGGACAGACGTGGGTGAGTATTAAAAAGACGTGGCGTACACTTCAAAACTAAGCCGGACGCACACATTGTCTATTGGTCGTCATGGGGACAGACGCGGGTGAGTATTCAAAAGACGCGGCGTACACTTCAAAACCAAGCCAGAAGCACACATTGGCTATTGGTCGTCATGGGGACAGACGCATTGTGTTTCATGTACGAATCGCGTGCAAACAAATTCTGTTGGCTAACAACAACAATGTATCAAACTCAATAGTGTTATGATGCTGAATATTTGAACGACGTGGTAGGCGTGTCCGATGCGTGCAATGTTATGGATTGGCCAAATTCGGATAATGCGACCGTCTCGGACCTATCTCTTTGGACCCATGGAACAGAATCCGCCTCTGCAGCACAGATATAAGGCTGTCTGTTCCCAAGAGACTTCACTTGCCTGCACTACATGCTACTTGCCTACATCTCAACCTACCACTGCTGCTGTCTCTGCATCCTCTGGGATCTGCAATGGCACGTACTGTGGAGAGGGCACCAGCTTTCACAGAGGAGGAGAACCAGGCCCTGCTGGACAGCCTCCTTCCACAGTACAGCAAGCTGTATGGTAAACCAGGGGAGCAGGTGAGTGTTGATTGCACTGACTTTTCAATTGACCATGTTTTATAACAGACACTGCTAGCATTGTGATCCCCAAGGGCAAGCATGCACACATAGTTATTGTAAGTCTCACAGTGTGTAGATTCATGTTCTGGACAAGTACAGTGTTGTAAAAGTGTATTTTGTGGAATTGATTTTCATGCACTGTTCTCATTTGTTAAGGCAGTCTTGCACACAGGACAACTGCCCCTGCTGATACTTGTACAACCTTTATACAGTATATGCCCTTCTAACAATGACCTATATGTCCAAGTGTGTGATGAACAAACATGTAGCATGTGAAGTAATGGTGTGTCACTATGTCATCCTTACAGGTCGATGCCCATCAGAAGCAGGAAATTTGGCTGACCATCCTCCGGGCTGTGAGATCTGTGGGGGTCTTCAAACGCTGCATCCGCCACTGCCAGAAGAGGTGGCAGGACCTCCGTGGCTGGACCCGGAGGATTGCAAGAGTCCAGCTGAAGCTGTCACCTCCTCGCAAAAGGGTTGGACAACGGACCCTGACCCCCCACATGCTCCAGATACTGACGGTGGTCTTCCCTGACCTGGATAGGCAGTTGAAGGCCAGACAGCAGCAAGGAGGGGGTGAGTTTGTGCCATTTTGCTGAACTATGTCTGCATTGCATGTTGCACTCCCTCAGCCTGGTAACACTTTCACAGGTCGTCTGTCTGCTGAGACAACACTTATGTGGCAAGATGTAATGATGCCCCATTCTCATCTGATGCCCAGGTGTGTCCCTTTCCGTCTGTGACATGTGTCACGTGGGTCCTGTGTATTTGCTGTAGTCCAAGGTTAATGTGAACAACACCATATACAACAGGTGCATTAAGTTGACCAACATGAGTGAGGTGATTGTCTGACATGTGTCAGCACATTGACAGAAATATGACCTGTACTCTGTGTGGTACATACATAAATGTTCGAATTGCTGATCTGGGTCAACACAGGTTTGTGAGAATAATACTACACACCCCTGCAGCAGGTAAGACCAATGTTGATGCCTCAGACAAATGAAATGGATAAGCGTTCAAAAGGCGTAGTCACCTGCCTAGTGCTCCGGCTAATCCCATGTGTCACATGGACCAAGGACAGGTATGCCAACTCAGGCCATCTGAGACACTGTCACATCCTATTTTTGTGTGTCAGGCAACATTTTAACCATTGCAAATTTGAAATTCATGTGTGTGACTCTGTGTCAGTGTGTACAGGCAGAACTTTTATAATTACACATGAGGCAAATATATTGAATATGTACAGACATCTAATGTATGGAAATTGGCTCTGATATACAGAACTAAACATGTGTGTGTTATCCCTTGACTGTGCACAATGGTGGCTTCAACATATATGTGTATGCTGCATTACTTTGTTCTTGGGAGCTTGCAAAATGTTCATGTATACAAATTTGTTACTTCATATACTCCAATGTCTCAGTAGAACAACGTGAGCTTGTCAAAGTGTTTAAATTTTGTGTAGCACTTAGGGGACATGTATACTTGACCACTACAGATGTTGCTTTAACAGTGAATACATGAGTGTGACACGGTGCTGACTGTAAAGTCGGGATTCACTGCCCCTGTAACAAGAGTCAGTGCAGACTGTTTAGCCAGACACGCCTGGGGCATAGTGTGCCACATGAAAAATCTTGAGGATGCAGTATTTGTACTTGTCTGTTGTCCTGCATGCAGACCATTTTAGCATTGAAGTTCAAGACATAAGCCCATCATGGTGACTGGGGATGGAAGTATGTTCACCATGTCAACTTATGAATTTGTCCGTCCCATTTGCTGTGCCACTTCCAGACTCCCTTGCATGAGATGAGACATGTTTGTAATGAGCCCTGACACTCAGGAGCATTGCAGATCAGACAACAGGCAAAACAGTGCGTTGTTGGCCATGTATTTAGTTTAATTTGAAATACATCTAACAGGTGGTTTCATTGCCATCATGTGTTTGGTAACCATGATTCACTGGCAGGCTGACAAGTGACACGTTCACATATGTGTAATGAATATGAAAAGTGGCATGAACATTATGCAAGGGCTTGCTCTGTGATGTGTTGTGTTGTGAAAAAACTCATGTGTCAAGTATATGCAGATGACTGATGTGAATCTGTTTCTCCTCCTTGTTCACAGCATCATCTACGGCGACTGGAGGAGACAGTTCCATGGACCAAGAGGAAGCGGCTAGCCAGACGGGGTCCACTGTGGAGGAGGAGGAGGGACCCAGTGGCACAGAAGGCGAGGGGAGCCACACTGAGGGCCACTCAGAAACATCAACATCAGCTGAGGACCAATCCAGCTCCAGTGATGACTCCCTTGTGGTGGTGGGTGTTACCAGAGCAGAGGCCACAACAACAGAGTCTATCCCCACCACCACCACCATCTCCACCCTCCCAGCTGCTCCCATTCCAAAGGTCCGTGGACACACCCGTGTTAGAGAGCATGTCTCCTTTGGTCCAGGCACCGCACCCCCTCCATCTGTCACCCCTGCTACCCTGAGTGTGGAGTCTGTGGACTTGCTCAAACAGTTACATGTGGGGCAGACATCCATGCTGAGTGTCCTCCATGCACACACCAGTCTATTGACACAATTGGTGTCATACATGGAGGGCATGTCATCAGACATGTCTGCCCTACAGCGGACAAATCAGTCCATGGCCTCCTCACTGACAGCAGCAGTGTCCCTCCTACAACAGTCACTCATCCCTCCTATCTCTGCCCCATCCACAGTCCACACTAACCTACCTGAACAAAGCACACTCACACAGGCACATGCACACACCCCAACAGACAGAAGCAGCACACAGCAACCTAAAACAAAGTCCAAACAAACACGCACGCATACGCTGGGGACTTGCATCACACACACAGGGGATAGGGCAACAAAACACACACACCCATCCACAACCACTCCGCATTCCTCGGCTATCTCTCCCTCCAAAAGCCCTACCCTTGACTCTCCTGCAACCCCCCTTCCCAGAGGGTCTTCCTCTGTGACCTTGGCCTCTTCCCCACAGATACATCAGACCAGACTCGCAAGGGGAAGAGGACATCTCCATGCACAGAGAGGAGATCCACCACTGCACGCACACCCTCCCCTAAGAGTAGGAACACTGAGGCCCCCACCCGTACATCCCCCAGGACAAAGAAGAGCAAAATCCCACCACCATCCCACACTTCCACCACGAAATCTCCATCCTCCAAAGCCAAGGCCACCCCTCCCAAAGTTCACACATCACAAGCCATCCCAGGTTCACCCACACACCATTACACCATCCCCAAGATGATCAGGCCCTCCCCCCTACCACAAGCACTTCCACTCACACAACACCACACCCTCAGTCAGTTCCAGACACTGCAGTGGAGACCCTGGCCCCCCAATCTGACCTGTCCACTGCAGTGGAGCCCCCACCCCCTCAATCTGACATGGGCACTGCAGTGGAGCCCCCACCCCCTCAGTCCAACATGTCCACTGCAGTGGAGCCGCAACCCCCTCAATCCAACATGTCCACTGCAGTGGAGCCACAACCCCCTCAATCCGACATGTCCACTGCAGTGGAGACAAAACCCCCTCAATCCGACTTGTCCACTGCAGTTGATACAGACACTCCAGTAGCCCCCATCCCTCCCATAACCCATACTGGTACACCCTAATTCTGTCCCTGCGGTGCCTGGCCTGCCCCAAAAGATGCCCCTCCTCGGGGAGATGTCCCCTAGTTATGTCAGTGCAGGCAAGCAATGGATGACGACTCATCATGTTTACCCCCTGAAGGACTCATTAACATGGACTGGCCATTGGCCTTATTGTTCTTCATGATTTTTGTTTTTTATATGCAAATGCTGAATAAAGCAAATTTTTGTTATTTTGTTGATTAGCATTTCGTGTACATAATGTTGCTGATGAGTGTACTGAAATTGCTGTGGAAATATTGTTTAAGGACAAAAATGATATAGTGATATAATGGACTGCATGTGGTCCATGGTATATGTGTCCTATTACAGTATGTATCAGAGTTATCATTAACTGCAATTGCAGGTTGTCAGGATCCACAGTGGTTTGGACAAGGAGTGTGACATTCTTTTCACAACCTCCCATCTTTGGCTTACACTTTAGCACATATGTCGGGCTGACATTTGTACACATTTTAAATGTTTTCAACGGTACGCACGTCTCCAATGGACATGCAGAATAGCGCATTGATGATGAACAAGTCATCTGTCTCATCATTGCCACTTGCTAAACATGGATTTTGACTACGTGCAGATGACTTTGGAGACACACCTGTACACAGGCTGATGGGACCAAAGTATTCTGAGTGTTGTAATAGTTTTATCGATGTCCGAGTCTCATTCTGACATGGCAGAGCCATGCCAAGACCAAGCTTACCTTCCACAGTAGTGAAATCACCTCATGGCAGTGTGTTAATCTGTGACATTTCCTGAGCCCTTGGTGTGTGTTCTGTGAGCATGACTCTCTGTGTTCCAAGCCCTATTTCTACCAAGACTGTAGTCCCTGCAGATGTTCCTGTTTGCAAAGCTTGCAGATTTGTCCAGTGCTTTGTCAACCTATTTGACTTTGAGTGTCCGGGATGTGGGTGCGTGGGACAGATTGAGTCATTATGTTGTCATCCCTATTTGGGTTGATATAAGTGCCTGCACTGTGGGCAAATTCACATTTGACATATTTTGGATTCCCTGAGTCACATTTGTGCTACCAACATCAGCGTGTTTTTAATCTGTCATCTGTTTTGGGGAGTTTGGCACTTGTATGTGTGTATGACTGCTCACACTCAGCAGATTCTACCTTTCCCTGTCGCCTGATGGCAACATGACTTATTTGTAGGTCTCCTTGAGTGTTTCATTGTTCTAGGACAGTGTTAAATTTCCCAATGTGTCTGATACATTTCACGTTATGCACATGTACTCCATCCTAAACGGTGTGACAAATTTCACTAGGTGTAATGACTAGCTATGTGTATTGTGTTTATAAAACACAGATCCAACCACCACCCCTGGGATTGTCATGGGTGCATGTGCAATGTCACCAGTCAATGTAGGCTTATCTGATGCACATTGCTGCTGATCAAATTTTGTGGTGTTTAGACTGGCCAAATGTGACTTGCCTCTTGGCAAGGCCCTTACCTACATTGTGGCCTTACAGTACAGGCCATGCCCTGTGAGTAATGTTTGGGTATGTGTGATGAAAGTTGTTCTGGCAAGACACGTGACACAGTGCGCAAGAGTGAGTGTGCTCCAAAGTATGGGCCACATCCTAATTTATAATCACAGAGGGTCATCAGACAGGATACTGTCACCACAGTGTAGTGGCCTTGAGGGGACTGCAGTAGAGTCAGTCTCTTTATGTATTGTTTGTTGTTCCACCAAGCTTGTTCCACATGTGACTGTTGTGAACCTGCTCATCAAACATTGCCAGATTGCCAACATTCACTAACACAATTCTGGAGATACTTCTGGATTATACTCAACACGCATATGTCTCAGTGGAGTTAAGCCCACCATCGTGTGTGTTGACGTAGCCTAGAGACACTTACACACACACACACATGTGTTTGTTCTGCAGTGTTTGGCCCGCTGGTTGTCTTAGTGCATCTTCACCCATGTATTTCTACTGGCTTTGAGGGGCATTGAGTGGATGTTTGTTTGAGTTTTTTATCTACTGTCCCTGGGACTCCTACATCTTCAGTCTGCACATTCATCATGTTTAGAATTTGCCATTGCTGCCACAGTGTGGAACAGGATCTCGTCAAAACTGTGGTTTTGGAAGGATTTCCTTTGTATGTGTGTCTGTTTGTGAACAAATGTGTGTTTATGCATTTTGATGGTCACTTCTTACATTGTCCAATTGAACATTGGTGGCAGTGTTAGCCCACAATGGCAATGATTGGCTCCACATGGCAGGGGGTATTTTTTAAGGCACAACAATGTTTGCCTCAACAGATCTGTGTTTGTTTGGCACACAACCACTACTTTGTCACTACATTGCTTGTGTTTTTAGGCCTCAAAAATCATACCTGATTGTTTGCACATGCTGGGAGTTTGAACCCGACACTTACCTTTTGGTCACTACACTGATGGGGGGTTATACCCCATGTCCCCTATGTGCTTGACAATGCTGGGGGTTTGAACCCCACACTCACCTTTTGGTCACTACACTGATGGGGCGGTTATACCCCATGTCCCCTTTGTGCTTGACAATGCTGGGGGTTTGAACCCTACAATTACCATTTGGTCACTACACTGATGGGGGGATTATGCCCCATGTCCCCTATATGCGTGACGATGCTGGGTGTTTGAACCCCACACTCAGCTTTTGGTCACTACAGTGATGGAGGTTTCTGCATTTGTTTTCTTTATGTGTCACTATTTCAGGAAGTTTGCACACAATACACAATCTTGGCATGACAGTAGTGAGGGAGTGTTCGCCCTCCACCCCTATGGGGTGGTCAGTGCTGGTAGGATGGACATCCACCTCCTATGGGGTGGACAGTGGTGGTGGGGATAGACATCCACCCCCTATGGGGTGGACATTGCTGGTGGGATGGACATCCACCCCTATGGGGTGGACAGTGCTGGTGGGGATAGACATCCACCCCCTATGGGGTGGACATTGCTGGGGGGATGGACATCCACCCCCTATGGGGTGGAAATTGCTGGGGGGATGGACATCCACCCCCTATGGGATAGACATTGCTGGGGGGATGGACATCCACCCCCTATGGGGTGGACATTTCTGGTGGGATGGACATACACCCCCTATGGGGTGGACAGTGCTGGTGGGGATAGACATCCACCCCCTATGGGGTGGACATTGCTGGGGGATGGACATCCACCCCCTATGGGGTGGACATTGCTGGTAGGGATAGACATCCACCCCCTATTGGGTGGACATTGCTGGTGGGATGGACATCCACCCCCTATGGGGTAGACATCGCTGGTGGGAATAGACATCCACCCCCTATGGGGTGGACATTGCTGGTGGGATGGACATCCACCTCCTATGGGGTGGACAGTGCTGGTGGGATGGACATCCACCCCCTATGGAGTGGACAGTGCTGGTGGGGATAGACATCCACCCCCTATGGGGTGGACATTGCTGGGGATGGACATCCACCCCCTATGGGGTGGACATTGCTGGGGGGATAGACATCCACCCCCTATGGGGTGGACATTGCTGGTGGGATGGACATCCACCCCCTATGGGGTGGACAGTGCTGGTGGGGATAGACATCCACCCCCTATGGGGTGGACATTGCTGGGGGGATGGACATCCGCCCCCTATGGGATGGACAATGCTGGTAGGGATAGACATCCACCCACTATGGGTGTGTTGCCTTTCGCGGGATCGTGACGTTTTTGTGTGTGGTAGGTGTCTGACTTACCGTCTGTGGCGTACGCCTCGGTTCCGGTTGTTGATTCGACCATAGGCGAACAGTATAGGGATGACATGCGCGATCGGATTCATGGCTGCTTCGTCTCGTACGCGGTGATCGTGTTGTGGCACGAATCGGAGCTGATATACAGCTCTTCCAGATGCTGTGACCTGCTGGAGGTGGCGACCTGTTCGGCCAGTAGGAAGTACGCATCGTACTTGCCCGGCCGGAAACTGCTTTAGAGATGATCCCGGACGAGTCCATTCAGCGTTTACGGAGCTGGCTCGTACGGAAAATGTCGCTGGATTCGGAGCGTGCGTGTCACTCGGGAAATGGACACATTTGCGCATCGTACTTCCTCGCTTGGACGGACCGGCTCCCGGAATGAGTTGGTCGGAAGGTAAGGCTACGGATGGCTCTGGGAGGGCCATCCGAGCGAGATCGGAATCGACCCCTTTATCTTTGTGTTAAATTCTGCATGTATTGTTCAAGTGTGTTAGACTTGCCATCTTTGTTGTGTTTTTCCCCTGGTTTTTTTTGCTTCTGACCTCCTGTTTTTGACTGTGTGCTGCATTTCATTTTTGCAGGTTTTAGGACTCTAGGCACTTTAACACTGCTGACTAGTGCTAAAGTGCAAGTGCTCCCTTTGTAAATTGTATCTGTAATTGGTTATACACGATTGGCATATTTGATTTACAAGTAAGTCCCTAGTAAATTGCACTGTGTGTGCCCAGGGCCTGTAAATCAAATACTGCTAGTGGGCCTGCAGCACTGGTTGTGCTATCCACACGAGTAGCTCTGTAATCGTGTCTCAGACCTGCCACTACAGTGTCTGTGTGGGCAGTTTTAAACTGCCATGACGATCTGGCAAGTACAGCCACTTGCCAGGTCCTAACTTTCCCTTTTACTACATGTAAGGCACTCCTAAGGTAGGCCCTAGGTAGCTCCATGGGCAGGGTGCAGTGTATTTAAAAGCTGTAAATAATCAAGGGGGGATGAGGAGAAATATTTAACAAGGTCCTGCACCCACACTCCTCCAGAAACAGTGTACGATACACACAGAAGGAGCAGTTCCTCAAGTAAGGGACGGGATTGACACTATTAGGTGGAATCAACAGTCTGACCATCCGGATCACAGGGGATCTGAGTGATCAAATCAAAGTGCCCCCACACACCTGGTAGGGTGTCATGCTTTATCACTGGACGCTCCTTGTCAAGCCGGCGCTACATTGCTTAAAAGGCCTGTGGGCTCTTTGGCGGAGATCTTTTGATCAAAAAGGCCGTATGATGAGTGCAAGTGAGGGAGTGATATAGGGTTGTGGAGAAGGTGGTATAAAAGAGTCTAAAGGGACCGGGGGAATTTTATTGGGGTAATGGTCCCTTGACACAGTAAAAACAGGACAGCTATCTGAGGTGGTAATGTACCTTAATAGCAAAAACCTTTAATGGAGTAGGGTCAACATGTTTCATGCCTTGACTGTCAGGAGGGTCAATTGGCATTTCATCAAGACCAGAATACTGCCTACACTGTATAGTATGGAAGTTGGGCCCACCGCTGAGTATTGGATACCCACTTAAACAGTACATACTTCACCTGCTGCAATGCAGTGAGGCTGATTCCACCTCTAAATTAAAAAATAGCGGCCATGAGGAAACTGCTGTCAGACCAATGTACAAACTGACACAGTCTTGTCAATGGCTATAAAAAATATTTCCCTACCCATGCGGTACAGCATGATTTACTGAGGAAAGTTTCTCAGGCATAATCAAATCCAAACCAGTTGTCATACACAACAACCCTTTCTTGACAGAACCCATGCAAGGGAGAGAAATATTTATCCATTCAGATGCTGTAGTAAGTTAGACTTAGTTGGCGTCTGTTCATAATATCAAGTGGAAACCTCACACATCCTTTGGAACATAGGGGAACAGAAGTGAGAGGAAAGGGGTTAGACTTATCCAATATTCAAGGGAGAAACACCAATTAGGTGAGGCAGAGGTCTGCGACTTCGCTGCGGACAAAGAAAAACTGGTACAAACCAAGAAGTACCAGTAAGTCGAAACAATAAAATGCTCAGTGCACAACATTTGAAACAAGTAAGGAATTGAGAAAGAACATTACAGCACACCACAACACAAACAGATTCACTCACGTGGTCTATGCAGGATATTTGCCTGAGACCTACCCTCTTCTGAAGGCCTGCAGGTGATGAATGAGGGTGTCCATGTGTTTTTATAGGTAGTTGAGTAATCAACTATGGTGCGGGTCTGGTGTGACTAATAAGTGACCAGCTGTAGATAATCAGGACGGCCGAGTGGGTCACTGGAGATGGTGAAACACATTGGAAAAATGTGGAAACAGTTAAAGGACTTCAAAGTGACCGAGCAGGCTAGATTTGGAAAGTGTGCATTGACTCCCTCGTCCTGCCGTCTGGCCATTTATGGGAATGAGGGTTTATAGAAGTAAAATCAATTGAATGGAAAACTAAATGTAAATATATAAGTGGCATAAAAACCTGTTGCGGACCCAGGGTCAAGGTGCGGCATATAGGTGCTCTGTGTGAGGCATTGCGGACGCACAGTATATGCATCATGACGTCAATGTCTAAGCAGTGTGTCAACATGCCCGGACAGTTGCAGACATATTGGAATATTCATATTCCAGCTGGGCTGTATATGTTATTTACCAAGTTGGAGCAGCAGGTTGTTAGTAAGGTGTGGTCCTGCCCTAAATGTTAGAACAATTTGTTTTTGGTTTTATTGGGAGAAACTAAGAGGTGGGGGGGAATTCAAGGGTTACAGAAAAGTGGTATCTGGACCTTAGATCTCAGTGGATATTGAAGTGATTGGGAAGCTCAGTGGTCTTGCAGTTGCAGATTCTCTCTTCTATTAACTCGGGCATCGTTATCCCTTCTTTTATGGGAATATCTCAAACAAGGGTGTGTGTGTGCGTAGTTGGGCACAAGGCACCAGAGAAAGACCCTCCTCATTGCAAGGGGTAGTGTTTCCAAAGGTGGGGAGGAGTATAGTGGTGTGTCCAGCCTAAAGGATGTGTACAGTGCTGTAGCCTGGTTCCCTCCAACTACCAGATTGCCAGTAGTTCAGTGTGGTACCCCTCAATGAGGATAATTAGATCACAGGTTGTCTAGTTCGTTCCACAGGATCTCATCATTTAATCCTATCATATTAGTAGATAGACAAAAGATCCAGCGCTGTTCTTTCTGGAATAGTGTTGATTTGTTCCACTGGTTGTTGGCCTCCAGGATGGTCCACCTGAGGTCATCCGGGGTGTGGTGTCTTTCCACAAAGTGGGAACTCATGCCTGATTGGAGAATGTGCAAGTGCTTACATATTATTTTCTTGATCCGATTTGAATTGGGTGTGAATGTTGTGACGCATGTGCTATTTAAAAGGTGGGACATGTACTGGTGTGTTTTACATGACCTGATAGTGAAATACGGCTAATTTTGTTTTTCACTACTGCAAGGGCTATCTCTCCCATAGGTTATCATTGGAGCTGCCTTGTAACCTCTTACAAGTGTAACTTCCAATTGGGAAGAGATAGAGATTTGGGGTTTGAGTTCCCTGAACTCTCAATATAAAAATGCATCTTTTAATAAAGTTGGTTTTGAAATTGCGTGTTTGAAAATGCCACTTTTAGAAAGTCGATACCAAAGGGGATGATGGACGGAGCGCTTGAGCAAATCAAACATTCACCCCCAGTCAACTGATCTGGGTTTAATCCATCATCATTCTTTAGCTCACTCCACCACCCCAGTTCAGACATGGCCATATGCAAATCAGTCTGACCCTGTGCCTCATGGGAACAGAGCAGCCCGAACTGCCAAGCCATGTCTTCCCTGGACCAGAAACAAGCATCCTGGGACCGGTTTCTGGCTATTCAGCCGTCATCAGCCAGGCTAGCTTGAATCCAGGGGCAAAGTAAGCAAGGGACCCACGTCTGGGCATACCCTGCCAACTTAGGGCGAACAAAGCGATACCAAAGGGGATGATGGACGGAGCGCTTGAGCAAATCAAACACTCACCCCCAGTCAACTGATCTGGGTTTAATCCATCATCATTCTTTAGCTCACTCCACCACCCCAGTTCAGACATGGCCATATGCAAATCAGTCTGACCCTGTGCCTCATGGGAACAGTCCAGCCCACACTGCCAAGCCATGTCTTCCCTGGACCGGAAACAAGCATCCTGGGACTGGTTTCTGGCTATTCAGCCGTCATCAGCCAGGCTAGCTTGAATCCAGTGGCAAAGTGAGCAAGGGACCCACGTCTGGGCATACCCTGCCAACTTAGGGCGAACAAAGCGATACCAAAGGGGATGATGGACGGAGCGCTTGAGAAAATCAAACACTCACCCCCAGTCAACTGATCTGGGTTTAATCCATCATCATTCTTTAGCTCACTCCACCACCCCAGTTCAGACATGGCCATATGCAAATCAGTCTGGCCCTGTGCCTCATGGGAACAGTCCAGCCCGAACTGCCAAGCCATGTCTTCCCTGGACCGGAAACAAGCATCCTGGGACCGGTTTCTGGCTATTCAGCCGTCATCAGCCAGGCTAGCTTGAATCCAGTGGCAAAGTGAGCAAGGGACCCACGTCTGGGCATACCCTGCCAACTTAGGGCGAACAAAGCGATACCAAAGGGGATGATGGACGGAGCGCTTGAGCACATCAAACAATCACCCCCAGTCAACTGATCTGGGTTTAATCCATCATCATTCTTTAGCTCACTCCACCACCCCAGTTCAGACATGGCCATATGCAAATCAGTCTGACCCTGTGCCTCATGGGAACAGTCCAGCCCGAACTGCCAAGCCATGTCTTCCCTGGACCGGAAACAAGCATCCTGGGACCGGTTTCTGGCTATTCAGCCGTCATCAGCCAGGCTAGCTTGAATCCAGTGGCAAAGTGAGCAAGGGACCCACGTCTGGGCATACCCTGCCAACTTAGGGCGAACAAAGCGATACCAAAGGGGATGATGGACGGAGCGCTTGACCAAATCAAACACTCATCCCCAGTCAACTGATCTGGGTTTAATCCATCATCATTCTTTAGCTCACTCCACCACCCCAGTTCAGACATGGCCATATGCAAATCAGTCTGACCCTGTGCCTCATGGGAACAGTCCAGCCCGAACTGCCAAGCCATGTCTTCCCTGGACCGGAAACAAGCATCCTGGGACCGGTTTCTGGCTATTCAGCCGTCATCAGCCAGGCTAGCTTGAATCCAGTGGCAAAGTGAGCAAGGGACCCACGTCTGGGCATACCCTGCCAACTTAGGGCGAACAAAGCGATGCCAAAGGGGATGATGGACGGAGCGCTTGAGCAAATCAAACACTCACCCCCAGTCAACTGATCTGGGTTTAATCCATCATCATTCTTTAGCTCACTCCACTACCCCAGTTCAGACATGGCCATATGCAAACCAGTCTGACCCTGTGCCTCATGGGAACAGTCCAGCCCGAACTGCCAAGCCATGTCTTCCCTGGACCGGAAACAAGCATCCTGGGACTGGTTTCTGGCTATTCAGCCGTCATCAGCCAGGCTAGCTTGAATCCAGTGGCAAAGTGAGCAAGGGACCCACGTCTGGGCATACCCTGCCAACTTAGGGCGAACAAAGCGCTACCAAAGGGGATGATGGACAGAGCGCTTGAGCAAATTAAACACTCACCCCCAGTCAACTGATCTGGGTTTAATCCATCATCATTCTTTAGCTCACTCCACCACCCCAGTTCAGACATGGCCATATGCAAATCAGTTTGACCCTGTGCCTCATGGGAACAGTCCAGCCCGAACTGCCAAGCCATGTCTTCCCTGGACCGGAAACAAGCATCCTGGGACCGGTTTCTGGCTATTCAGCCGTCATCGGCCAGGCTAGCTTGAATCCAGTGGTAAAGTGAGCAAGGGACCCACGTCTGGGCATACCCTGCCAACTTAGGGCGAACAAAGCAATACCAAAGGGGATGATGGACGGAGCGCTTGAGCAAATCAAACACACACCCCCAGTCAACTGATCTGGGTTTAATCCATCATCATTCTTTAGCTCACTCCACCACCCCAGTTCAGACATGGCCATATGCAAATCAGTCTTACCCTGTGCCTCATGGGAACAGTCCAGCCCGAACTGCCAAGCCATGTCTTCCCTGGACCGGAAACAAGCATCCTGGGACCGGTTTCTGGCTATTCAGCCGTCATCAGCCAGGCTAGCTTGAATCCAGTGGCAAAGTGAGCAAGGGACCCACGTCTGGGCATACCCTGCCAACTTAGGGCGAACAAAGCGATACCAAAGTCAGCATTTTCATGCTTTACCATTCTATGCCTCTGCCTTCCTCTGGAATCCACATCTGAGGGAGGGTGACAATTGAGCTCTTTGTGCATTCATCCTAGACAGTCACACAAAGGGAGCTGAGGTGTGCCCTGCATATCCTGCTGGCCCATCACAAGGATGAGAGGAATTGTCCCTGACACCTGAACGGTGCTATGCCTGTCCTCACACAAAGCTGTCTCCACCCCCCTGTAGTGTGTCTGGAGCCAGGTCAGGGAAAGGCAGGGTCTTGTGCACTACAATGGCTTTCCTTTGAAGTTTGCCTACTTCAAAGGCAGAAACTGGTAGAAGTACTGGAGCTGTGACACCATAATTTCAGAACACTTCTGGACTAAGAGGACATTCAGCCAGGAAGGCACTGACACTCTGCTGGTAGCTTTGTTGGGCTGGCTTACTGCTTGCTGCTTCTATCCTGGGAGTGAAAAGACTGGACTTTGCTTTCTACATCCTGTTTTTGAAGGTTCTTCAAGGGCTTGTGCATGCTTGCCTACTGTTAAGAAATCGCAGGGCCATCAATGACTTCATCTGCAGCCCCTAACTCCTTTGCTGGGAGTTCTGACCTGCCAAGTGTTGCCAGTTCCAGTTCTGGGCCATTGGCAGTGGTTTTGCTGCTAAGAATCAAGAAAATCCACGCATCGACTCTCAGCACCTGTTTTTCCAAAGCAGTACTGCTGAGCGGTTGAAAAACCAAAGCATCACTGCGGTGTGACTCAACGCAGCGGCTGCCGTGTGGCTGAAAGATTGCCGCAACCCGAGTCCCAAGCACCATGTCACCAAAGTCCGTGGCTTACGCTCTGACTCCGACGCGGGGCCTGCTGTGCAGATGAAGAAATCAACGTATCACTTGCTTCGCAGCTGTGAAATCAACACAGTGCTTGTTCCGCCACATCAACACAGCGCATTGTCCCTGTGCTCCAAGTTCTTCATTGATATTGCCCATCAGTAAGGAACCGGGGCCGTGAACCAGGAGATCGACTCATCACCACCCCTGACACTAAGGAACCGACTCATCACCTCCCCTGACAGTAAGGAACCTATGCATCACCTCCCCTGGGAGAAAGGAACCGACACATCGTTTTGCTTTTCTGGCGCCTCTCCTCCCCTGCGCCTGTTTTCATCTTTGATTTTGACGCATCCCAGGTACTTTGTGATAAAAGTGACGCATCCATAGTTTCCTATAGATTGACTTATATTGAACCTTTTAAAAGTGATATCTTTACTTGTGTATATTGGAGTTTTGTTTTATTCAGATAAATATTGGTTATTTTTCTAAACTGGTGTGGTGTCCTTTTGTACTGTTTTCACTGTGTTACTGTGTGTGTCTGTGCAAATGCTTTACACATTGCCTCTGAGATCAGCCTGACTTCTCATGCCAAGCTACCTAGGGAGTTAGCAGAGGTCATCTTAGCTGTGTAATCCCCTTACCCTGACTACAGTGAGGGACCCTACTTGAGCAGGGGGGCAAACCACTGCCAACTAGAGACCTCCATTCCTCACATAGTGCATTTTCTGTCTTGGGGAAATGAACAAGCACAGCTCAGTCAGCGCATTCATAGTGTTTTTATTGGTGATGTCGCTATTCATTAAGCCTTGATTGGCACCAAAAGTTCTCAGCTTCATTTTGACATGGAAGCAGTAGGAATACATTCTGAAATTGGTGTGATGCTGATGCAGTATTATAAATTCATTCTAATCAGTGTGCAACTTGAAACGGATCACTGACCTTGTTTTGATGGAGCACTTGTTTGAAAACACATCAATTCTTGTGTCTTCCTGTTTCGGAGCTATAACGCATATACTTCATACACTAATTTGTAGATTTACTGAGTTCTTGAATGTGATGTATACAGCACAGTTCCAGCAAAGACAGCTTATGGACTATTTCTGAGCCTGGCATAGTCTCTGCATATGTTGATGGCATTTCATGATTCTCCTGTAAAAGGAACTCTGGCTACTCTAGGCACGTTGTTTAGACCATCACAGTCTAAAACTAAAAGCAGGAGTGTAGGGTGAAGTGTTTTATGGGAGGACATTGATTTCTGAGGCATTTCTTTGAACAGTAATCCTTGTTGCAACAAATCTGATACCTGAGCTTGATAAAGCAAAGCCTGTCTTATTCTCAGTGAAGGAGGGTGACATCATGATGCCCCCTTCCCTCAAATGAAACTAATCTAGGAGTTCAGCTGCAACCTGCTTATTAGCACACATCAACATAAAAAGTTGATATATAAGAAATATAAAGTGTTGGAAAGCTTATTTTGTCCTAAAACTGACGCCAACAAAAGATTTGCTGTGCTAAGATTACTATATATCCAGTTTTCATGGTCAAGCGGAGTTGTGGCAGTCAATTTTTCAGATTTTTTGTGGTTTCCACCTATTTGAAATTTGTTGTGGAAAGAGGTGAAAACCCAATGGGGGAGTCCAGAATTACATTTGAGCGCAACAGTAGGGACATTTTTGGATAGCGGAGGGGTAAAAATGACTATTCCCACTCCAGTGAGTGCAACAGTAGGGAAAGTGTTGGATAGCGGAGGGGTAAAAATTGCTATTCCCACTCCAGTGAGTAAGACAGTAGGGAAAGTGTTGGATAGCGGAGGGGTGAAAATTACTATTTCCACTCCAGTGGGTGCAACAGTAGGGAAAATGCTGGATAGCGGAGGGGTAAAAATTACTATTCCCACTCCAGTGAGTGCAACAGTAAGGAAAGTGTTGGATAGCGGAGGGGTAAAACTTAATATTCCCACTCCAGTGAGTGCAACAGTAGGGAAAATGTTGGATAGCGGAGGGGTAAATATTACTATTCCCACTCCAGTGGATGGAACAGTAGGGAAAGTGTTGGATAGCGGAGGGCTACAAATTACTATTCCCACTCCAGTGGGTGCAACAGTAGGGAAAGTGTTGGATAGCGGACGGGTAAAAATTAATATTTCCACTGGACTCAGTTCAAAATTGAAAACAAATAAATTAACAACAACAACAACAAAGATTTTAAAAAACAAAGAAATAAAACATTTATAATAGCTTTAAATATTACAAAAGATAGAAACAGATTAAAATGTTAAAAAGATCTAACAAATACCTAGAAAGATTATTTTAAAAAAATTCAAAAAATAATGTAAAAACAAAAAACTATTTTTCAATAGAAAATGTTTGATAAAAAAACATTCTTTATTGCATAAATGTAATATTTTTATTTCCAAACCTATAACACCACACAATTCTCAACCCACATTTAATTATTTTTTAAATGTACCTCCATAATTAACATATTTAATTATGAATTAAACAAATATTATTAATTTTAAAAAAATGTAAACAAATAAAAATTAATTTACTCCCGAAGCGTTACCCTTATAAAAACAAAACACACACACAAAATAACAATAAACACTTACCATAAATATTTATCAATTGATAAATTAATATTAATAATCAACTAATTATTAATTAATTAAACATAAATTACTTTCCACCCTCTACCCCAATAAACACCACAACCCACACCTAAAAATCATTACACAATTTCCATAACTAGTTTTACATTAATAAATTAATATCAATTAACAACAACTTATTAATATACAATAATTTACTTCCCACACTTTACCACTATAAACCCCACAACTTACATCAAAACTTAATTACACAATTGCCATATTTTAATTTTAATTAATTAATTGGCATTAATTAACAAACAATTAATAATTAATTATAAATAAATTACTTACCACCCTATTCTCCTATAAATGCCACCACCCACTCCTAAAAAAATGACATAATTAACATAATTAATTACAAGTTAATTAATTAATAATAATTAACAACCAATTAATAAATATTTAATAATTAAATAACTCCCACAATTAACACTATAAAAGATATATTAAATAAATATTAATAAATTGAAAATATTAATACATTTATTATAATTAAATTACTTCCCACCCTAATCCCCTATAAACCTGCAACCCGCTCCTAAAAAAATTACACAATCAACATAATTGCCAATTAATTAATTAATAAGAATTAATAGCAAATTAAGTAATAAATAATAATAAATGAATTCCCACAATTAACACTATAAAATCTAAATTAAATAAATACTAATACATAAAAAATTATAATTAATTTATTATAATTAAATTGCTTCCCACCCTATTCCCTTAAAACCCACAACCTGCTCCTAAACAAATGACACAATTAACATAATTGCCAATTATTTAATTAAAAATAATTAACAACTAATTAATAAATAATTAATAATAAATTAATTCCCACAATTAACACTATAAAATCTAAATTAAATAAAAACTAATACATAAACAACAATCATTAATTTATTATAATTAAATTACTTCCCAGCCTATTCCCCTATAAACCCACAACCCGCTACAGAACTTAAAAACGCAAAATTTAATTAAGATAAAATTAATATCTACTAAAAATGTAACACATATATTAAAAAACAAAACAAATTCTTATACAAAAAAATACATCACATACTTTTAAAATAAATACCAAAATACATAACACTAATTAAAACATCGATATTTTAACCAACTATATTTTTGCAAACGATATTAACAACTTCGATATTTCCAAAAACGATATTTCTTACCTGCAAGTCGATATTCTTGACCACAATATTCTTCCTGTCGATTTTTTTGTATCAGGATATTTAAAACTCGATATTTGTGTATGTCGACATTTTAAACTCGATATTCTGTCTGTGCACCAGTAGCTGGTTCCATCCAATGTTTCCCTCATGACAGCTGGCGCTCATAAACCCCAGTTTTTTATGGTGTGGCGAATGATTAGAGGTTCTGGGGCCGAAGATATCTCAAACTTTTTCAAAATTTAAATGGATAAGCAGCCCAGTTTGCTGGCATGGAGCGGGCAACAAATTCAAGTGCCTACTGGGCCACTTTTGGTAAGCAGACCTGTAAGATGAACTGATCGCCTGGTTAAGGCGGCCAATGTTGCTGCACATCAGACCTCATAAAAGGTGTTTGTTGACAGCAGGACGGTGGCTATTGAAGTCGGAATCTGCTAAGGAGTGTTTAACAAAGCAAACACAAGAAAATGATGGACGGAGCGCTGAAACTTTTCAGACACTCACCCCCAGTCACAGATCTGGGTTGAATCCATCATCATACTTTAGCTCACTTCGCCATCTCAGTTCAGACCCAGTTATATGCAAATCAGTCTTGACCCTGTGCCTCATGGGAACAGTCCAGCCCGAACTGCGAAGCCAGGTCTTCCCTGAACCGGAAGCAAGCATCCTAGGACCGGTTTCTGGGTAACACCCTTCATCAGCCAGGCTAGCTTGAATCCAGTGGCAAAGTGAGCAAGGGACCCTCGTCTGGGCATACCCCGCCAACTTAGGGCGAACAAAGCAAACACAAGGAAATGATGGACGGAGCGCTGACATTTTTCAGACATTCACCCCCAGTCACAGATCTGGGTTGAATCCATCATCATTCTTTAGCTCAATTCGCCACCTCAGTTCAGACCCAGCTATATGCAAATCAGTTTTGACCCTGTGCCTCATGGGAACAGTCCAGCCCGAACTGCGAAGCCAGGTCTTCCCTGAACCGGAAAAAAGCATCCTGGGACCGGTTTCTGGGTAACACCCTTCATCAGCCAGGCTAGCTTGAATCCAGTGGCAAAGTGAGCAAGGGACCCACGTTTGGGCATACCCCGCCAACTTAGGGCGAACAAAGCAAACACAAGGAAATGATGGACTGAGCACTGGAACTTTTCAGACACTCACCCCCAGTCACAGATCTGGGTTGAATCCATCATCATTCTTTAGCTCACTTCGCCACCTCAGTTCAGACCCAGCTATATGCAAATCAGTCTTGACCCTGTGCCTCATGGGAACAGTCCAGCCCGAACTGCGAAGCCAGGTCTTCCCTGAACCGGAAATAAGCATCCTGGGACCGGTTTCTGGGTAACACCCTTCATCAGCCATGCTAGCTTGATTCCGGTCCAGGGAAGACATGCCTTGGCAGTTTGGGCTGGACTGTTCCCATGAGGCACAGGGTCAAGACTGATTTGCATATAGCTGTGTCTGAACTGGGGTGGTGTGAGCTAAAGAACGATGATGGATTCAACCTAGATCTGTGACTGGGGGTGAGTGTCTGAAAAGTTTCAGCACTCCGTCCATCACCTCCTTGTGTTTGCTAAGGAGTGTTTAACAACTCACCCGCCCAATCAGGTAGCCCTGAAAATGGATAGCACAGGAGCATAGGGCACATGAATGGACCGACGCTGATCACCGCAGGAGGTAAGCTGAGATGAGTAGCATGGTCGCTGTGGTGCGGGTGCAGGGTCTGGTGTAGTAGCAAATATCGACAGAGAACTTTGAAGGCTGAAGTGGAGAAGGGTATCCGTTCAAAAGGGATGGGTGATTGTCTCTGTTGTGCTGGCTGATCGAAAGGGAATCGGGTTCACACAAACAATACCTGAGAAGCTGGCGGGTGCCCTAAGGAGAGTTCACTTTTATTTGTGTAGGGTAGGGCACCTTGAAATGGGTTCAGCCCAAGAAACAAGCCCAAACCTTGGAAGGCATTTCAGTTCTGACAGCCTCCTGTGAGCTGTTGCTGGTCCTTGAAAATGCGAGAGGTGATGTCAATTACTCCCTGGGCCCTACCCATATGTGTAGCTGGTATGCAAGATGAACAGCCTATGGCAAGTTGGAACAATGTAGGTAAGGGAAGTCAGCAAGTCAGATTTGTAACTTTGAGATAAGGATTGGCTCTATGGGCTGGATCAGTTGGGCTGGGGTGCAAAGCAGGGCTGCAACTGGATGAGATATTACCCACTGGGGCGGCGATGACTCTGGACATGAGCTAGACCCTACCTATGGCTTGCACCAGCTGTGGTAGTCGCCTTTCTCTGTGCCCCGCCCCGGGGTGCTGAAATGTCATTCTGCCTTGCCCAGTGTCTATTAGCTGGCTTAGAACTGATACAGAGCAGGGGAATCTGACTATTTAATTACAATAAAGCATCACGAAGACCCAAGGTGGGTGTTGATGCAAAATGATTCCTGCCCTGTGCTCTGAATGGCAAACTGAAGAAATTGAATGACTAACTCTCTTAACATCTTCACTGTCGCATTACCCTTTACCTCTACGGGGTCCCACTGGTAACTATCTCTATACCATTTAATCTCTTTGCAGAGAAGTCTATAGAGCTAGGCCAAACTAGGTATCTATCTTGGTCATGACCATAATAGTGGAAAATGACGAATCTAGCAATCCCTATTGCTGATTGGGTAGTTCTTGCATAAGGAAAACTCTGTTAGGATGGTGAAAGGAGGTGCTGTCTTTTCCACAAGCCAATAACCTCCCTATCATCTTTGTGAACTTCAATCCCTGCTCCAATAGCACAATGAGTAACATCAAATCGAATTAAGCTCTGTCGCCATGTTCACCCTCTGCACTAAGGAATAATGAGGAAGTGAAAGCATTGAATTTGTAGCTTCATCTATGAAAAGCATAACAGACGTAAAAAGACTTGAAAAACTCTGCCAGATGTTTATGAGGTCACTGACAAACCCAATGATAAGAAAAATGACTTCACCAAGAAAGTCACATTAGGAAATAGCCAACGTAAAATACAGTTGCAACGTTTGGGGAGACATAAGGAGAATCTTTAAAGCACTGAAAAACATGTCTCCAACAATAACAAGGTATACTATCTAAAAATGTGACAAAGACTCCACAGGCTCCAGACCACCCAAAATGCCTCTGCAAGACTCATACTCGATGTCTCATGCTGCATCCACATCACACTGCACCAAGAGAAGCTTCACTGGCTCCCCATTCACAAGCGCAGCCAATTAAAATTTCTCATGCACACATACAAAGACTTACAGAGCGCTGGACCTGAAAGCCTGAATATCCGCATACACTTTCACCAACCCACCAGAAACCTTCGCTCTGCCTCACTTTTACTCGCACACATTTCCTGCATCTGCCAATGAATAACTGGAGATCGCTCATTCTCCTACATCAAAGCCGAAATGTGAAATTACCTCCCTTAACACATCAGAGGCTCCTCCTCACTTCATGGGGTCTACATGAAGCTGAAGACCTGGCTCTTTGTATAAGAACAGTGGGGACCACACACCTACACATCTGCCCAATTGCCTGGATACGCTCTCAGGTGATTAGTGTGCTATACAAATCAATCTAACATAACCAAAGCTGGGAGTTAGAAATGGGATTCCAGGTTGGCTGAGGTGCGCACCCAGGCCAGGAAGGAACCACTTCTCTTGTCAGGGTAAGCTAGATACACACTAAAAGGTAACCTGTGCTCACCCTCTGATAACTTTGAACAGACCAGTGAGGTTTATCTGAAGAGGCAATGTGTAAAGTATTTGTGAAACACACACACAGCAACATAATGAATACACCACAAAAAGACTCCACACAGGTTTATAAAAATAGATTATTATATTACAAACAAACAAAAAAAATACAGCAAAAATCCAATGTATAGAAGTTGAGATATTGAATTTTAAAGGAATAAATGCAGTAAAACGCTTAGAAGTAAGTAGTGCTAAAAAGGTTACTTTAGGTCGCACTGGACCGGAGCAAAGGCAAAGTTCAGGAAGACCTCGATGGAGCATTGGTCGTTCAGGAAGACCTCGATGGAGCGTTGGTCGGCTACAGGACCCACGCAGGCCCTGGTGAACAAAGTACCTTTACTGGTCGCAAACAACGAGGTGCGTCGAGCTTCTCCACACAGTGAAGGCGGTGCATCAGATCCACACACAGGCAGGAGAAGCATCAAAATCTGTCTTGCAAGTAACTGGGCCACTCCAGTGAGCCAGGCACAGAAGCAGGGTTAGAGACTTAGATATCCATGAGTCTCAAGCAACAGGAGGCAAGGCAACAAGCCCTTGGAGATCACATGGAGGGAAGGCAGAGTCCAGCTCTTCTTCAGCAGAGTCAGTGAGCAGCAAGTGGCAGGGCAACACAAGAGAAAAGCAGGCCTTCCAAGTCTGCCGTCCAAAGATGCCTCCTTTAAGCAGCACAGCAGTCCTTCTGACAGAGGTGCAGTTCAAGATCCAGATTTGTCTGATTTTAGGGGATTGGAGACACAATTCTTATACACAAAAGGGCCTTTGATGTGGGGGGTGACTTCAAAGCAGCTCTCCGAAGTGTACATGCATCCCTTTCAACCCAGTCTTGTCTGCCAGACTATCTGTGGGGGGTAATCGTCCTTTGTGTGAGAAAGGACACAGCCAATTCAAGTGAAGTGTTAGCCCCTCCCTTCCATCCTGCTCAGGCAAGGCCATCAGAATGCAGATGTATGTAGATGGGTACCCAGACACACCTGTCCTTCCTGTGTTATGGCTGTCTAGAGGAAATACACAAAGTGTAGTTGTCACCCATCCCAGACATGTATTGGAGACAGGCTGTCACGCACATAGAGCAGGAAGTGCAGAGAAATGTCCACTTTCTAGAAGTGCCATTTCTAAAACAGTAATGTTAAATCCAACTTCTCCAGCAAGGAGGATTTATCATTACCATTCCAAAGTTAGTAAACATGAAATATCTCTCTTCTTTGGAGCGTGTCTCAGCAGTGATTCCTCCCTCTGAAGACAGGTGCAACATCCTAGTGCAGTTTTTCTTTGATAAAGTGGCAGGCATTTATTCTACATTTCCCGAGGCTGCCAGAAATATTCCCTGCCTTCAAACCTGGTTCAAACCTATTGATGATAGAGAAGCTCTCTTGGATTTTAAACCCATCACAACTGAAGAAGTCATCCAGATCATAGCATCGGTAAAATTAGGTGCTCTCACTGACTCTGCTACTCCTTCGATCCTGGAATGTGGTGCTTCATGCATCGCCCCGATGTTTTGTTATTTGTTTAACTGCTCTTTCACTAATGGTCAGGTTTCTCATGCGTGGAAACATGCTACTATAGTTCCCCCTTCTTGAAAAATCATTGCTCAACACAACCAAGTCAGTGAACTATAGGCCCATCTTGCTGCTCCTGTTTACCGCTAAGGTAGCAGAAACATATGTAAACCAGCAACTCTCCTTGTTTATCAAAGCTAACGATATCCTGCATAGGACTCAATCAGGATTTCGTCCACAGTATAGTATAGTACAGAATCTGTTCTTCTGTTTGCTTCTGAATCTTTATGCCAAGCCGCAGGCAAAGGGGACACGATTGCGTTGCTCCTACTGGACCTCAGTGCAGCATTTGATACTGTGTCCTGAAGCCTCCTATTAGAACGGCTGCAAAACTATGTGATTGACGGCAAGGCGCTACAATAGTTGGTGTCTTTTTTGCAGAGCTGTACATTTCAGGTGGCATTTAAACCTTTCACCTCGAAAATCTTCCCACTCCAGCAGGGAGTGCCTCAGGGCTCTTCCCTAAGCCCGATACTTTTTAATCTCTATATGCATCCTCTACCAGACATTGTTGAGAGATATTGTCTCTCCATTGTGTCATGCGCTGATGACACACAGTTAATAGTCACCCTGTTCCAAAACTCCGTCGACCCAGCAGTACAATTACAGTCATGTTTAACTGAGGTAGCAGATTGGATGAGACTCAGCGGCCTCAGATTGAATGCAGGTAAAACCAAGGTTCTGGTCCTAGATAAACAACTGTCTATTTGGTCCACAGTATGGTGGTCGGACACCTTGAGACCGCTTCCTATGCCTAAGCCTAAAGTGAAGAATCTAAGCATTTGGTTTGATTCTAAAATGTCATTTGAAGGCCAAATTACAAGTTTGGTAGGACAGTGCTTCGGTGCCTTATAATCCCTGAAAAAAATTCTTCCTTATCTGTCAGAAGTAGCCAGGAAAACTGTGGTCCAGTCTCTTATCATGTCTAGACTGGACTATTGTAATGCTCCATATCTCAGAGTTTTGCAGGCACTTATGATGCGACTCCAGAGGGTACAGAATATGGCAGCATGTTTGCTGCTGAACTTGCCTAGACACTCCCACTCAACTCTTGCCTTAGCAAAATTGCATTGGCTCCCATTGAAGGAACAAGTTTCTTTCAAAGCTCTATGCTATTGCCATAGAATTCTTAATGGCAATGGCCCTGGCTACTTGAAGACTATGATTTCAGTCTACTCTCCAAAAAGATCTCTCAGATCAGCCAATGCTCAGCTTACACTCATTTCTAGAGTTAAACAAATCACACATCGTAGGATGCTTATTCAGCTTTCTAATGGCTAGACTGTGGAACTCATTACCCCTTTCACTTAGCCAGGAGAAGTCAGAGTTCTCTTTTTGAAAAAAGCTGAAAACTTGGCTTTTTAGATCCATCTAGTCCAGTGTCTAGTGTTTATGCTTATGGTAGAGGACAGGAAACCCTAGCTCTAGGACACATCTATGGACGTAACTGTGTACTTTATAAAACACCTTAATGTGGCTTTTTGTCACTACTGGGACATGTAACGATCAACCCTTTGGATACCCATGATGGAGCGGTTCCATCATCGGCCATTGTGCACCTTTGCTAATGACGGAACTGTTCCGTCACTGGACCTACAGCGCTTCCCCCATGAGCTGCCTTTTCCCGCCCCCAACTATGGATAGCAGCAGAAGTCCTTCCACTGCCACCTCCACCTCCCCCCTTGGCAATCTGATGACGTAAGCGCGCTGACAGCACGCCATCGTCATCATATGCTGCCAGGGATGCGCTGGATTCTATTTCCTTCCAGCGCATGAAGAAGCAGGTGAGTTTTTCCTCCTTGCAGGGGGTTTGGAGAGTTCACAGAGGTTTTGGGGAATGGAAAGATTTTTCCTTTCCCTCGATGTCTCTTTGCAGTGCATTCCTGCTGTATGATCGCGGGTTGGGCCATGATCGTGCAGCAGGAATGCCCACTAGACCACCAGGGATGTTTTTTAAAGCAAAATAATTGTTTTGGTAAGCAGCCCCTTGGCCAAGGGCCACTCCCCTTTAGGGGGTTAATGTTTTGCCCGTTTCTGACCCTGTTAGAGGCAGAACTGCCATGTATTTTCAGGCCAGGCAGAAGCCACTAGGCCACCAGGATTATTTGTTAGATTATCATTGTTGTTTTGAGGGGCAGCCCCTTGGGCAAGGGTCGCTCCCCTTAAGGGGCTATATATTTTGGCATTTGTGCCCCTTTGGTGGCAGATAGGCCATATTTTTAGGCCGATCTTCCCCCAAGGAGGCCAGAAGCCACTAACCACCAGGGAAATAAGGACTTTGCGATATTGGGGAGCGGCCCCTTGGGCTAGGGATGCTCCCCTTTATAAGGGGCATTTATTTTGGTTGTTTCTGCTCCCTTTGGGTGCAGATCAGCCATATATTTTTAGGCCCA
Source organism: Calotriton arnoldi (assembly GCA_963921515.1). Classification (NCBI taxonomy): domain Eukaryota; kingdom Metazoa; phylum Chordata; class Amphibia; order Caudata; family Salamandridae; genus Calotriton; species Calotriton arnoldi. Next base: position 195,279 of record CAWUFW010014374.1, on the reverse strand, counting down.
TCTGCCCCAAGGGGGGCAGAAGCCACTAGACTACCAGGGATTTTTTTCTGCATTATTATTATTGTTTTGGGCAGCGGCCCCCGGGCAAGGGTCACTCTCTCTGAGGGGCTAAATATTTTGGCCATTTATGCCCCCTTTTGTGGCATATTGGCCATATTTTTAGGCTGAGGAGAAGGCCCCAGCCACCAGGGAAATAATGATTTGCCAATATTAGGGAGTGACACCTTTGGCAAGGGTCGCTCCCCTTTATAAGGGGCTTTTATTTTAATGATCTCGGCCACTAGGGACTTGTTGTTACATGATCATTGTTTTTTTGGGGAGTGGCCTCTTGGGCAAGGATCGCTCCCCGTGAGGGGCTATATAATTTGGCGGTTTCTGCCCCCAGGCAGAACGGGCATATTTTTAGACCCATCTGCGTCAAGGGGGGCAGAAAACCACTAGACACCAGGGAAAGCTTCTGTGTGTGTGAACTGGAGTTCGACTGATGGTCTGTGTGTACTTGGTGTGTATCAGCTAGCGCTTGGCTAGTTGGGTGCTTGAAGTGGCGCTTGGCTGGCAGTGTGCGTGGACTGGTGCTTGGCTGGCAGTGTGCGTGAAGTGGTGCCTAGCTGGTAGTAAGTACAGACTGGCGTTTGGCTGACTATGTGTGTGGCTGGCATTTGAATGGTGATTGGCAGTCTACATAGTGTTTTATAATACTAACCGTTTTGTTTTTCAGAAATCATTTGTGATCGTAATGTTTTAATTTTCCTTTTTATTCTAGTGCAAAGCTTTTGTTTTCCTTTGTTCTGACTCATGCTTGAGGTTTCGGCACTGGTAGATCTGCAATTTGTGTAGTTGCAAGTGTTTTGTAAGAAACCTTTTTTTGTTCTGTTTTTGTCCAAATGAGTATCAATGACCTGCATGAATGTGTTTTTGGAAATGCTTTAATAATAGCAGCATATTTAGCTTCTGTTTGAATGTGTGTGAAATGTCATTGTATTTGTGCACAATGTGTATTGTGTTGTCTTGTGTGTAATTTAGTTTTGTTTTTCTTTCTAGTGGGATATCGTTGGTTGTTGCTGTGTCTGAGCAGAGTAGGTGCTGGTGAGTCTAGCTGTCTCTGGCAAGGAGTGGTATTTACAGTGTATAGGCTTTGTGTGATTTGATTGGATTGACTTTACCTTGCAATTGCTATATGCCAGTAGTTTTACTTTTTGTTTGATAAAGCCACACAATGTTTATTGCTTATTTTACACAGTGCTGGGTATTGTTGACTTGTTTGTCAAGTTGCTTGTTTTAGTTAGGATTATGGCTAGCCGCAGGATGACCACTCAGCAGGTTGTTGGTATGCTTTTCGAATCTTCCTCTGACCATGATTATGAGACTGATCCTGCATCTGAGGCAGAGGAGGATGGCCAGGATTCTGGCAGTGAATTTTCCGTCCAAGAAGAATCATCTGATGATGAAGCCACTCTCAGTGCAGATGAAGTGCTGCTTTTAGAGGAACACACTGATGTGCCAATAGTGCATCAAGAGGCATCTGTATTGCAGCCTGGGGCTGAAAGGCTTCCCATTAGAAGAGCTCAACTCTGGGTTGCTCCAAATATTGTGCATCCTGCGTTGCCTACCTTTAGTGGTGTTGCAGGGTATAGAGTGAATACTGAAAACTTTTTGCCTATAAATTTCTTTCAGTTGTTTATGGACAATGTATTTTTGGATGAGATTGTTGACCAGACTTATTTGAATGCTGAACAGTATTTGAGGGGCAACCATGCTAGACTTAAGCCCCACTCTAGAGCTACCCGGTGAACTCCCACAAATCTGGATAAGTTGAAGAATTCTTGGGTTTAACTTTTTTCATGGGCCTGATAAGGAAGCTGTTGCTGTGTTCATATTGGTCTACTAGTCCCTTGATGGCAACAGCTATATTTCCTGACACCATGAGTCGTGTTCGGTATTTGCTTCTTCTTCAGATGCTGCATTTTGTTGACAATGCTTTAGCATTGCCTCAAGGTCACCCTGAATGTGACCATCTTTTTAAGATTCGGCCTGTCCTTGGTCACTTTGTAGATCGATTTTAAGAGATCTATGTACCAGGGAAAGAAATAACTGTGGATAAATCTTTGGTCCTGTTCAAGGGCTGATTTGTTTTTAGGCAGTATATTCCTAGCAAGAGAACATATTATGGAATTAAGATGTATAGGATGTATGAGAGTAGTACTGGATATGTCTATAATTTCAGGGTGTACACCAGTAGGGATTCCAGTATTGACCCCGCTGGTTGTCCGTCCACTTTCGGAGTTACTGAGGAAATTGTGACTTTTTAACAAAGGTCACCATTCATACATAAATAACTTCTACATGGTGTACAATTGTTGAGGGTATTGTTCAAAGTGGGCACTGCGGCTTGAGGCACAATCCACTCTAAAGGTATAGGTTACCCAAAAGAGTTTATTTGTAAAAAACTTGAGAAGGGGCAGTGCATTGCCTAGCGATGAACTTCTAGCTGTGAGATTTTCTGACAGGAGAGATGTCTACATGCTCATTAACATCCATGATAAAAGTACTTCACCTGTGACTGTTTGGGGTTAGGTTGCTGAAGTGCACAAACTTGTGTGCATTTTAGACTACAATAAGCACATAGGTGGTGTAGCTAGAGTAGATCAGAGGTTCAAATCTTACACTGCTATTCGTAAGGCTTACGTTTGGTATACGAAGTTGGCTATCCATTTATTCCATTTAGCAACCTTCAATGCTTTTGTTGTATTCAAGTATTGTTCTCCAGAGTCAAAGATGACATTTGTTCAGGTTCAGCAGTCTGTGACAGGCAGCCTTGTTGTAGTGGAACAGTCAAGAGTACCTAGCATTGCAGTGGTGGAGTATGTGGCTAGATTGAAAGATTGGCACTTTCCTGATCACATTCCTCCCACAGTCAAAAAAGACTTTCCCAGTAAGAGATGTAGAGTCTGTTTTCCACGAAGTGTGCGCAAGGAGATTCTAATGTACTGCCCTGATTGTCCTTCTAATCCTGCGCTGTGTGTGCCCACATGTTTCAAATTGTACCACACACATCAGAGTTTTTGGGAGCAACCATGAGAGTAAAAGTAAACAGACTGGTCTGTATCGTTTTATATTTTTTATTCATATTTCACATTTGGCATTAGTGTGATGTATTTTGTTAGAGCTGTTGTGTACGTAGTTATAGTTTTGCATCTAATTCCAATTGGTGTGTGCTTTCTTTTTTGTTAAAAATAATTTCATGGCAGTGTGCGTGAACTGGTGCTTGGCTGGCGGTGTGCGTGGACTGGTGCTTGGCTGGTGGTGTGCATGGACTGGCATTTGGCTGGCCAAGTGCGTGGACTGTTTGGCCAGAGGAATGCATAGACTGGAGTTTGGCTGGCAGTGTGCATGGACTGGGGCTTGGCTGGTGATGTGCGTGGCCTGGCAGTGTGTGTGGACTTGCCCTTGGCTGGCAGTGTGTGTAGACTGGTGTTTTGCTGGCAGTGTGAGTGGACTGAGGCTTGGCTGGTGGTGGGCTTGGCTGGTGGTGGGCTTGGCTGGCGTTTGGCTGGTGGTGTGCATGAACTGGCGTTTCGCTGTTGGTGTGCGTGGACTGGTGTTTGGCTGGTAGTGTGCATGGACTGGCATTTGGCTGGCTGTGTGCGTGGATTGTTTGACCGGACGTATGCGTGGACTGGAGTTTGGCTGGCAGTGTGCATGGACTGGCGCTTGGCTGGTGATGTGCGTGGCCTGGCAGTGTGCGTGGACTTGCGCCTGGCTGGCAGTTTGTGTGGACTGGTGTTTTGCTGGCAGTGTGAGTGGATTGAGGCTTGGCTGGTGGTGTGCTTGGACTGAGGCTTGGCTGGATTTGTGCTTGAACTGGAGCTTGGCTGGCAGAGCGCATGGACTGGCGCTTCGTTGGCAGTGTGCGTTGACGGGCACTTGGCTGGCAGGTTGCAGGGACTGGCATTTGGCTGGCAGTGTATGAGTAGTGACTTACTGCTGGTCACTACACACACTGCTAGCCAAACACAAGTGCACACACTCCATCAGCCGCCAGCCGGTGTGATTGCTGTGTCAGTCATGTGGGCGTATGAAAGTGATCGACCCTTGTCTGGCGCTGTCTGTTGATGTGAGTGTTGTAATGTGCTAAGCCAGTGGCTAGTGGTGTGCATGGTCTTGTGTGTGTCACGTAATAAATGTGGGTGAACGGCCTATAAATTGTAAATTGGTTCGTGCCATGATGCTGCTTTACAGCTCACGAGCTGTGAGTCATTGGTTCAGGCTTTTGACCTTTCAATTATTAACAGTGCATTTTATTTTTGTAAACTCTCTTTGTAATAAAATATACATTTTGAATCTTTCACTCATTCATTCATTAAACTTTATTCGGTGTGTAGAAACAACCATAAAAGTATACAAGAAATACATACATCCGAAGTAGTTCATAACATAAAAACTCGTAAAATTACATTAAAAAGAGAATACAATTACATCAAAAACGTAGGCCCTGAAGAATTCAACACTCCATGGGAACAATTATACTCTTATGTATATTAAGTGCATTTATAATAAAAAGCGCCACATTAAAACAGACCCTAGCATCACTGAGCTCGGACAAAAATTTTGCTGCAGCAAGATGTGATCCACCACCAAATGCGAGCAGAAGTGGTTTAAGATAATAAATTCTAAAACCAGTATAAAATTTGCAAAACAACATAAAGTGCACGGTGCTCTGTTTACTTCGTCCATCACATGGGCACGGAAACGTGTCAGAGGGACAGGATTTCATTATGGGAAAAGCAACCAGATGGTGGACAATACCCAATCTAAGTCTGACTAGGACAAAACGATGCATGGGATTGTGTATGTAGGTCAGATAATCCTGGACGGTTAAGCGTTAGATTAAACATAACTGATGGTTTCTTATTCTCACTAGCTAGCCGAGTTTCCCTCTTATTATTCATATAAGTTTCTCTGATGGATAGTTTACTAAATGATAAAACTTGTAGGGGGTCAGTCTGGATTGACATGTTAAATATTTTGATATACAGTGAATTAATATAGCTTAGCCAAGGGATCATCATAGCGTTGTCCAGTTTAAGACAGTCTTGGATAATTGCTTTGGTAAAGCTGGTTTCATCTTTGGACCATATAGAATACCAAGGCAATAGGGGGCGTGATGCGACTACATCTGTGAGGTACTGTAATCCGACTTCTCTGTGAATAATCTCAGATGAAGCTGAGGTAGGCAGACAAAGCAGAATCTTTCACTCACCCTCATGCCCAATTCAACCAGTGTGTATGTGTACTTGAGGAATAGATGGATGGGCAGTGCCTTTTCTGTCTTTCTCTTCCAAGGTGTATATTGTCTCTAGGGAAAATCTAAGAACTTTAGATATTTTCATAAACTAAACACCTAGGGGAGTACAGGGTGGTGTGCCTCTAGTGGATCCTAACAAGTTATTTTACCCACAATGCCCTGCAAACCTCAAAATGTGACTAAAGTCACACATTTTCCTTTCATTACAGTTCCATATTCTTCCACAATCAGAAAGTAACCACACATTTCATTCCACCTATTGTTTCACTAGGTATCCCAATAAAAATGCTACCTTGCTTGTGTGGGTGGGTCAAGTGCCCACAACAGGAAAGGGCACAAAACGTATTGTGGAGAAATCAACATTTTCTATCACAAAACGACCTGGTTTTCCAAGGGGGTCACCTGCAATTTTAGTCCCGGGCTTGGCGGCTATCTAGAGAAACCTACCAGACCTATACTGTTCTAAAAACTAGACACCCAGGGGAGTCCAGGGAGGTGTGGCTTGTGTGGATCCCCAATGTTTTCTTACCCTGAATCCCCTGCAAACCTCAAATGTAGCTAAATAAATCACATTTTCCTCACATTTCTATGTGGGAAAGTTGTGGGATCACCGTGCCGACACAAATTTCCTACCACCCAGAGTTTCCCTTGGTCTCTTGATAAAAACGCTACCTCACTTGTGTGGGTGGGCCAAGTGCCCGCGACAGGGAAGGGCCCAAAACATATTGGGAAGACATCAAAATTATCTATCACAAAACAACCTGGTGTTGTAAGGGAGTGACCTGCTTTTCTAGTCCCAGGCTCTACGGCCATCTAAGCAAACCTACCAATACCAGACAGTTCTGAAAACTAGACCCCAGGGGGAGTCCATAGAGTTTTGGCTTGTGTGGATCCCCCAACGTTTTATTGCCCAGAATTCTAGATACTAGATTCACTGATGGTAAAAGTTTGTCATCTAATGACTCCATCGACAAAATTACACACTCAGGAGACAATATGAATCAAGTGGCATCAACTTCCAGCAACACCAGTTTATTATCCCCTAATCAGCCTACTGCAGACATATCTTTTTTAAGGAAAGGCCGAGACGCCGTCATCGAACCCGGAGGGGACATCGCCACAGAGCAAAAAGAACAACCAATTGCGAAATCGACCAGGAGCCAGAAAGCTTAGTCATAAATATTTCTAGTTGTCAATTGACATCCATTCAAATAAAGACTTTACAGAAAAGGAACATCATTTGCCTCCACTCATTATTCTAATGAGTTAGAAACGCAAATACCTTTTTTTTAGTTTCATGAGGGACCTAAGACTCAGACATTTTTTCGACAACGTGATTGAACAACGTTCTAGCAAGGAAGAAGGTATCCTACTGGGTTTGAAAAAGAAGAGTACATTTGTAGCACCCATCAGCCATAAAATCCTTGACTCATTTGAAACAGTTGTTCACAAAGAACTGCAAGAAGTATTCAAAAGAAAAAAAACAGAATATCCAATTTATCTCAAAAAGAACGAGGCGTCATTACTCAAATCGCCAACAACAAAACGATCACATGCTGCAAGGCAGACAAGGGGGGAGCCCTAGTTATCTTAGATACAGATTTTTATCAGAAGAATGTGAATGACCATGTACAAGATGCTACCACATACATGAAACTGAATTCGAACCCCACAGGAGAATTTTCTAAGATCTTATTAATCATTTTGAATAAGGCAAGATTGATGGATATAATCATAGAAGAAGACAAACGTTACCTCATACAATATCATCCGAGTACATCATACATATATATATGTTACCCAAAATTCACAATGATTTGCATAAACCACTCTTTCGATCAATTATTATCACAAGAAATCCATTGGAAGATATCTGGACCGGCATCTCCAACCTATTGTTAAAAAAATGACTACTTATCTGAAGGACATGACCAATTTTCTAATCAAGATAAGATCAATTGAATTTGAAGAAAACACCATTCCTATTCTTTGCACTATAAACGTGAGATCACTGTATATACTTCTATTCCTCATGACCAAGGTCTGCAGGCAGTGGAATATTTTATGAAAAATGCCACAATGGAAGAGAATCAAATCAATTTCCTATTGGAATTGCTACATTTCACGTTATACCAGTTATTTTGTGTGGAATAATTAATACAATTTACAACTTTCTGGTACTTCCATGGGAAATTGCACTGCACCATGTTATGCGAATCTCTTTATGCATCATTTAGAGTTGGATAACATTTTTCAAAAACAAGAATGTTTAGAGAATTTAGTTACAAACTGGAGATATATTGATGATATATTCCTCATATAGAAAGGCCAACAAACACAGTTAACTTCTGTTATAAATGACCTGAATGCCATAGATAAATGTATCAGCTTCGCTAACACAATGAGCAAAAGCCTAATAACATTCTTAGATGTTGAAGCCACAGTTCAAGGTTAAACTCTTGGAACTAATGGTTTTACTAAACCAACAGACAGAAACAACTTGCTTTATTATAACAGTTGTCATCAAAGTGCCTTGAAACAACATATACCTTACTCTCAACTAATAAGAATCAAAAGTATAGCGTCCAATGAATAAAATCTTAAGAAAAACAGAGATATGCTAGTCACTAAATTTAAACAGAGAGCGTATCTTAATAGCATTATAAAAACAGCTATTGAAAGGGCGGATCTAAAAAATAGAAACCAACTGCTTACAAGCGTAAAACCTTCTAATACTACCAACAGATCTGTTTTTGTTTCAAAATTTTCCACCAGGAGTCATGAAATCAAGAGAATCATGTTGAAACATTGGTCTATGCTACAAACTGAAGATGAATTCAAGGGTATTTTTAGTCTTCCTCCACTTTTTCCATATCTGAGAACAAAACATTTAAAGGAGGTTTTGGCTAAACCAGTCAAACCTAAAGCAGATCATATCCACAAAGGAACTACACCATGCTTCAATTGTGGAAACTGTAGTAACATTATAAAGATTACCACCATTATGCACCCTGTTCGAGGAACCCCTATCAAACTGTATACCTCAGCTACTTGTGACTCTAAAAATGTAGTATATATGTTGAAATGCCCATGTGGATTAGCATATGTGGGCAAAACAGAATGAAAGAAAAAATTCAGGCTTACAGAACACAAAAGTAACATCCACAATAAGAATGAAAAATCTAAAGTTGCTGTAAACTTTAATACACACAAACATTATGTAGGCCAACTCAGATTTCTTGTATTGGAAACGGTACCGATCCAAGATGGCAGAGATAATAAGAAACACCTACTTCAAAGGGAAATATATTGGATGAACAAAATTTACTCCTGAATGGACGCTTAGATCTGAGTTGTTACCTTTAATACTAGCTGAATCTTCCTCTTTTGTCATTTTACAATTCTTGTCATTTAATAGTATTGCCAGTCATTTTTTATGTGGTTGTTAATGACCATTATCATGTTTACTGATACTCATTTTCACTTACAAGATAGCGCTCACATCTCAATGTCACAATGTTTATCATCAGTTTCACTTTTAGCCTCTGTTTATTTTGTTTCCCTGGGCCCTTACTCTTAAAACAACATTGCCTGCGACAGCGTGTATCAACTTTCACTTCATACTTGAGTTGACATGGACTAGTCGCAAGGTACGCACACCTCTGAGTATTAGTTTTGTTTTATATTTGATATGTGTGGCTTATTTTATAATGCACTTTCTGCAGTTCGTTCGCATGCTTTTCGGAAATTTTCGCCATTCACACACGTGGTTAGGTTGCACCAATCGGCACACTTGGCATTTCTTACTGCATGTTTCAGCGGAATATGCATGTAACACACGTTTTTGTTTTATATCTTATACGTGTGGCTAATTCCACAGTGCACCTTCTGCAGTTCGTGCACATGCTCTTTATGATTCTTCGGAAATGTACTCTATACACACATGTGGGTACGTCGCACCGTTCAGTACAGTCGGTACTGCTTTCTACATGTTTTCCTCACTAACAGATGGATAAAAGCATTTTTACCACTGAACGCTTTTTCCACATGGTCGGAACACAAGTGGCAATAACCTGCGCATTTATTACAAACACGTGTTTTTATGTGGTTCGAGGAGTTACAGCTCCTTGACTGCAATGCCTGTTAGAGTCCTGATATTTTCAGTCAGGTTGGTCGAAGGGCGTTGGTAAATAAAAGGTGGCACATTTTGTATACCTTTTTTTACTTACATTCTTTTCTTTGGGTTGCACAAGTCGGTGACGTTTCACAATAACTGATCGCCTTAGGACTGCACTTTCACGACACATCCCCACAGGTTTTCTTGACGTTATTTCTTTACGACTTGGCACTAACATACACAGCTCTTTCACTGATTGTACATGTGACTGGCAGGCTGTACCATTCTTGGTTATTTGACCGCAAGATGTTGATTATATAATAGGATGTATTCCCCTGACGAAGGGCTAGTCCCGAAATGTGTTGGGATTCCTAAGAAATGCATAAGAATAATAATTGTAGTGTGAGGGACCAACACCACTAATATGAAGATTCAAACTGAATTAATGATGTCTTCTAACTGATAAAACTGACTACAGTGCGATTACTAATAATGGTGGATATTAAGAAAATATATACAAGATTCAAATTTCTGATTGGAGTGCAAATTTGTTTATGATCCAACAACTTTCCCACACAGATGTGTCAGGAATTTTTTTATTTTTAGCTACACTTGAGGTTTGCTGTGGATTTTGGGTACAAAAATGTTGGGGGATCCACGCAAGCCACACCTTCCTCGACTCACCCCAGTGTCTAGTTTTTCCTAGATGGCCGCAGAGCCCGGGACCAAAAACGTAGGCTACTCCCTTGCAAAGCCAGGTCGTTTTGTGATAAATAATTTTGATTTCTCCACAGTACGTTTTGGATGTTTCCTGCTGCGGGCACCAGGCCTACCCACACAAGGGAGGTACCATTTTTATCGGGAGACTTGGGGTAATGCTGGGTGGGTGGAAGTTTATGGCTCCCCTCACAGAACTTTCCATCACAGAAATGGGAGGAAAATTTGTTTTTTAGACCAATTTTGAGGTTTGCAAGGGATTCTGGGTAACAAAACATAGAGAGAGCCACGCAAGTTAGCCCATCCTGGATTTCCTTAGGTATCTAAGTTTCCAAAAATGTGCAGGTTTGCTAGATTCCCTTAGATGTCGGTTGAGCTAGGGCCCAAAATCCACAGCTAGGCATATTGCAAACAAAGGGTCAGTTTTCAGTGGAAAAATATGATGTGTCCTCATTGCGTTTTGAGCCATTTCCTATCTCTGGTACTTGGCCTACCCACAATAGTGAGGTACCATTGTTATTGGGAGACTTGGGGATTGCTGGGTGGGTAGAAGTTTGTGGCTACCCTCAGATTCCATTACTTTCCATCACAGAAATGTGAGGAAAATGTGTTTTTAAACACATTTTGAGGTTTGCAAGGGATTGTGGGTAACAGAACCTAGTGAGAACCACACAGTGAGAGCCACACCAGTCACCCCATCCTGGATTCTTCTGAGTGTCTAGTTTTAAAAAATGTACAGGTTTACTTGGTTTCCCTAGGTGCTGGCTGAGCTAGGGCCCAAAATCCACAACTAACCACATTGCAAAAAAGGGTCAGTTTTCAGTTGGAAAATTGTGTTGTGTCCACATTGCGTTTTGGGCTGTTTCCTGTCACGGGAACTAGGACTACCCACACAAGTGAGGTACAAGTGAGGTACCATATTTATTGGGAGACTTGGGGGAATGCTGAGTGAGTGGAAGTTTGGGGCCCCCGACAGATTCCAGAACTTTCCATCACAGAAATGTAAGAAAAACTAGTTTTTTAGACAAATTGTGAGGTTTGCAGGGGATTCAGGGTACCAGAACCTGATGAGAGCCACACAAGTCACCCCATCCTGGATTCCCCTGTGTGTCTAGTTTTCTAGAATGTACAGGTCTGCTACGTTTCCCCAGATGCCGGATGAGCTAGGGCCCAAAATCTACAGCTATGCACATTGCAAAAAAAGGGGCAGTTTTCAGTGGAAAAATGTGATGTGTCCACGTTGTATTTTGGGCTGCTTCCTGTTGCGGGCACTAGTCCTACCCATACAAGTGAGGTACCATTTTTATCAGGAGACTTAGGAAAACAAAGAATAGTAGACCAAATGGTATTACCAATTGTCTTTCTCTGCATTTGTGCTTTCCAAATGTAAGACAGTGTGTAAAAAAGAAGTCATTTTGAAAAATGCCCTCTAATTCACATGCTAGTATGGGTACCCACAAATTCTGAGATGTGCAAATAACCACTGCTTCTAAACTCTATATCTTGTTCTTATATCAGAAGTACATAGGTTTCCTTGATATCCATTTTTCGTTCTTTATATTTTACCAATTGAATTGCTGTATACCCGATACACAATGAAAACCCTATGCACGGTGCAGCACAGTTATTGGCTCTGGATACCTTGGGTTCTTGGTGAACCTACAAGCACTATATATCCTTGCAACTAGAAGAGTCCAACAGACGTAATGGTGTATTGCTTTTGAAAATCTGCCACGGTTAGAAGAAGTTACAGCTCAACATGTAGGCATAAATGACTGTTTTTTCCAACTCAATTTCAATTTATTTTTATTTCAACTGTTACTTTCACAGGAAAACCTTGAAGGATCCACACAAATGACCCCATGCTGAATTTAGAATTTTGTCTACTTTTCCAAAATGTATAGCTGTTCAGTATCCACCATTGGTTTCATACCCATTTCTACCACTAACTAAAAGGAGGTTGGAAGAACAAAAATAGGAAAAATGGGCTATGTCCCAGTAAAATGCCAAAACTGTGTTGAAAAATGTGGTTTTCTGACAAAGGTCTGCCTGTTCCTGAAAGCTGGGAAGATGGAGATTTTAGCACTGCAAACCCTTCATTGATAGCATTTGCAGGGAAAAAGACAAACTCTTTCTTCCAGGGCCGGCGCTAGGCATGGGCAGTGTTGGTAGCTGCCCAGGACCCGCACTCATCTTACCAACAAGGGGCCCCTGGCAGTGCCCACAGGCCACTGCACAGCTTCGCACATGTATCTCTGCCCACACTGTTTGCTCCTCTTGTGCCCCATCCTCTGACCATTCGCATATGTATTTGCCTCAGGCACATCATTCTTTTAAGGGTGTGGTGGGTTTTCAGCGGAGGGGGAGATGATCATCAGCACTTACCCCAGGACATAAGGGGCAGGGCAGTGCTTTGGATAAAAAACAAGGTGAAAGGTGTGTGCACCTTTTTTATGAGATGTTACCAAGCAACAGGAGGAGCCTCTGTCCTGGCTCCTGGGCGGTCATATTTTTTACTGTGTTGGCCACTGTGGCTGCGTAGGCTACCAGAGGTGCCACCTCCCCTGGGCCTCACAACCATGATCCATGCTGCGAGGCCTAAGAGAGGGGGGCCCTCGTTTAGGTCTAGTATTAATACATCCTTGCTCCGAGGCCCAGAGAAGGGGGCCCCATCTTCTGGGCTTTGAAGCCTTTCATCATGACTGCGGAGAGACAGCAGGGAAATAAATGCAGACTTGCACTATGCAATACGGAATCAGGTATTGGACAAGGGGAACAAATATCCCCATATTGACTGAGCAATCAGGATTGAAATTTTTTACAACACAAAATGAAAAATATATCGAATTTGATGCTCAACTACATATAAATACAAGCCCTGATAAAGTTCAAGGGAGCTTGAATGAAACGCCTTGGCTGGATGTGTTATAATCTTTGGATTTTTACAACTTTGGATTTTGAATAAAGCAAGAATTTTACTAATGGACTGAAAGATCTATTGTTCTACTTATTTACGGGTGCACCATTCCACTATTTGTCTTTTCAAGATTTTCTCTGCTTTGCAGTAATACCATACAACGGCTGGTATTGGGAGAGAAGTGCACTGTGTTGTACTATTTGAACTATATGTGAGGTGCAGTAGAGACGTCCGCCGTTTACGTTCTTTTCTTTTGCTCCTTTGAATGCCAGAGGGTTAACAGTTAATTAAGGCGCTTCTGGTCATTTCACGTCATACGCAAATTAGAGGGGCCTCGCATATCCCAAGTCAACCCAGGGCCCGACAAATCATAGAAACAGCCCTGCTTTCTTCTGCAGCACTTTCTTTCCCATTTTTCCCAAAACCCCCAAAATGTAGCTGTATTTTAGCTAATTTCTCGGTTCCCTCCAGGAGAATGCACAAGCCCTGGGTACCTTCAGAATCCCCAGTATGTTGGAAAAAAGGGACAGAAATGTGCGTGAATATCTAATGTGGTCAAAACGTTATGGGGGCCTAAGCGCGAACTATCGCAAATAGTCAAAAAAAGGCTTGGCACGAGGGCCTGGCAGCAAAGGGGTTAAGAATGACAATGTGCTAATTACGGTTATGGACTTTGTTGAAAAAGGCTAGCCTAAGGAGTCTTTGGCCACATCTCTCAAACCTTTTGCACATGTGGAGGATGAACTGTCTATTGTAGATGGTATTCTGTTACGGAATTATTTTATTGACCCTCCTGCTGCGAATAGGCCCAAACATATTGAGGCTGCTCACCAAGGTCATCTAGGAGTGGGGGCTACTTGTAAAAATCTTAAATAATTATTTTGGTGGCTTTCATTCTATACCCAAGTTGTGAGTCAGATTTCAGGATTTAATACGTGTTTGCTATCAGATAAGCATTGGGTCATACACAAAACACCTTTACACACAATTCCTCTTCCTAATGATGTGTGGTCCAAAGTTGCATTGGACTCTGCAGGATCTTTTGAAGTATTTCCTTCTGACAAAAAATATTTACTAGTCGTAATGGACTATTTCTCTAAATGAGTATACTTTGAATTTGTCCCTGCAACCAACACTGCAACGGTCATGAAATTTTGAAAGAAGGTGTTTTGGAAGAAGGATCTCCTAGGGAGTTAGTTACTGATAACGGTACACATTTTGCTTTCTTCACAATTTCCATATCAGACATTTGAAAGTGGCTTTATACTCTCCAACTTCAAATGGTCTGGTAGAGACAATGAACAGGTTCCTAAAGGAAGGGAATACAGTCTGCAGTGGTCAGCAGAGTTCCTGACAAAGAGTTTCTCAGGAAAAAGGTGTAGGTTTATCATCTCACTCCACACTCTACCACTGGTGTTTCACCTTTTTGTCTATTATGGAAAAGATAACCGAGGTCTAACCTTTGTCCTGATTGGGTCAAAGACCTTTTACCAAAAGTGGAAAGTTGCCAATGCAAAATTAATAGTATGGTCAAAGAAATATTTGCTGCAGTTCAATCTGCGCAAAAAACCTACTATGACAAAGCACATGGAGTGAAAAATGTGGATCTCAAGGTTGGTGATTGGGTTTTGATCAAACAACCCATCAGAGTAAAAAAGGGTGAGACAAAAGTCTCAGAGCCAGCTAAGGTTGTTTAGGTCTCCAGTGGCTCAGTTTGCTTAATGATAGAGGTTGGTGGAGCAAAAGAGATCTGGTGAGAGTTACACATGAACAAGCTGGTAGAATTATCACACACAAGGCTGGTGAAAACTCTCATGTATGGTTTGCGTTGGGAAAGCTCTAAATGTCACTCAGGTGGGGTTTGTCTTTCATGTGGGACCAGGCCTCCTTTTCCCACTGTATCCAACTCTTCTGAATTAGGTACGTATTCAGATATCACTGAGGAGAGTTTGACAGGTAATTCAGATGAATATGTTGACCGTCGTCCTTCTCAATGTACCAATACAACAGAACCTGTCAGCACGGTTGGAGCTTCTGCTCGCAATGTATCCATGCCTGCAAAGTATAAGAATTTTTATGTGCACTGATGTTTCATTTTGTTTTTTTCCATTAAGGGGAAGATGATGAAATGATGAGCATGGACACTTTAGTCCTTTGTTTATTTCATGGTGCGTAATACATTTCATTGTATGTGGCCACATTTACCTTTGTATATATTTGCTTTTAACTTGCCTCACGCTCCGCGTTCCTTCGCCATGGGGTCCAACTCCAACTCGGGCAGTTGCAGACTAGACTCCATGGAGGCAGAACCTGTGGGACGTGGGCTCCTTTCATTTATGCAATAAACTTCACTTCTTGGAAAATACTATTGAGCGAAATCATTGCCTTCACTCTCACCACAACAGGTATTGTGGTAAAAAAGTCCTCGTCCAAAGACAAAGGTTCTGAGGCAAGCAAGCTGAAATTGTCTTGTAAACGCTGCAGTAAGTCAGAAAGTTCAGTAGCCTCAATGAAATTACCTTTCTTGCCCACCTCCATATCAGATGCAGGATCTTTAGAATCTTGTACCCTTGATATTTTGGGTCATGAAAGACTATCCCTGTTTCTAAAGGCTGCCTCCACCGCCATTTCTATTATTTGTTGTAATAATCCCATAGATGGAGTTCCTGAAAAGGGTCCAGGAGCCTTCTCTATCACCTTCTCCATAGTGAGATAAGGTTGCCAAAAAAGACAAACCTGAAGGCTCTGCAATCAATTAAAGAAAAAAGAAGGGACTGGAGCTCAAAAAGGTCCAGCATACGTGGCCCTGCAGCTAACTTATCAAAAAAGAGGTATGCAGTTCCTGTAGAGGAGTCAAGGTCTACCAGGAGGCAGGGTGGGGGAGTGCTCCCTTAGGAGCATGGGCCCTCACACACCCCAAGGGGGTGTCATGCTTCATCATCGGACAGCTCCTTGTTGGGCCGGAGCTGCAAAGCCCAACAGGCCTTGCAAGGGGGCTCTTTGCCAGAGTTCTTTTCTTTTTGCCGATGTGAAGAGTGAGGTGTGGTGGTGAAATGTGTGAATGAGTGAGTAGATTGGAAAGAATGTGCAATAGAAATAACTAAAAGGAGCCCAAAACACTATTTAATCACTGGGTTCCTTTGTTATGGTTAAAAACATGGGTTCAGGCGAAAGATGGATGTATTGGTCCACTCCAGCACTAGATAGTGTTTATAAGGAAATAGAGGGTCAACATGTTTCATGCTTATTACTGTCTAAAAGATCATAGAATTTCATCTGGACCAATAATCCTTATCGGGGAAGATAGAAGATAAGGCAGTATTTCTGAAGCATGCTGGGGGCTGTAAGTTCTCTAATAGGGACAGTAATTTCCATAATATAGAATTGGGGCTGTACTTCTAATGCATAAAGACAATTAGATTTTTCCTATGGCGTAATGGAGTTTTTTTCTTTTCTTGATTCATAAGGGCAACTTAAATGTCTGAGCAACATTAGGCCTTGACTTTTACTTTTGCTGGATTTGGCTTGCGCTCTTCTGGACCTGATGCAAGCTAATGATTGCACTTTTCGTAATGCGTGGTCTGTATGTAAACCAATGTAGGGTGTTGTTATGTTAATGTATACGTAATGTAATTCTTTTGCATGTGCTCATGCCTTGCTGTCATGTATTTTTTTATGATTTGTACTGAGGAGTGTTTAGTGCAGTGCCTCTGCCGTGCTTTAGATTCTGGTGTGGCTAAGACCGGCAGTCGTTGGCGGAATGGAGCAAGGAAGGTTGTGCCCTGTATCTGCTCAGTACTCCGGTGTTTCAGCGGTGAATAAAACTAGGTTGCATTTATACTGTGTGGACCATGTTTACACTTTGGCAACTAGCGGTGTTGAAACTCCAAAGAACCTATGACTTCTTGAAAAAAATAAGTATTTTCGACCCTGAGGATGGAGTTGGAATTGAGCAAGTTTGCAGCTGCGGTTTTCCTGTACTATGCGCAAGGAAATGTAGTGCTAGAGGCACTGTTATGGTTTGACACCACGTGATGACCTTTGACTACCATTATTTTAATCGTCTTTTGACCCTAGCCTAAATGTATGACATCCTGCATATGCCTTGTTTCTCTTGAAGATTTAATCTTGCAGTCTTGAACAGCCTTGCCAAGAACAGAACGTGTGGGATGTGCATTTGAAAGCATGAGAGAGAGAGAGAGAGAGAGAGAGAGAGAGAGAGAGGTGTGGAATGTACTTTTTTGTCTCAAAGTGCAGTGTTATGAGCAGTGGTGCTCAAATGTGCATTGTGCTGTACATTGAGAGATGAAGTATGTGATGCTATAGGCAATGGTGCACAAATGTGCATTGTGTTGTACATTGAGAGATGAAGTATGTGATGCGATAGGCAGTGGTGCACAAATGTGCATTGTATTGTACATTGGGAAGTATTATGAAGTTCTTACTATTGGCTTTGACATGGCCTCATGTCATCCTGAATTCTGACTCTGTCTTGCTTGAGCTCTTTTTGCGTACACAGACAGGCCCCCAGAGTGTTTGCAAGTTGTTTGGCTTAATCACGTTCAAGGTTGTTTTGTTTTTGGAGATATTGTTTAATGTACCGAAGGCTTTCGTAAGCTTCGTTAAGTTAAAGGCTGGAACATGTGAGAATGCAGAGGGAACGTGTGAACTCCTTTTGCCCTGGAATGCTTGCATGGAAGGTGGCCAATTCCAGTAAGTTTCCTTGGCGCGGAAGGAAAGACTCTCAGACCTTCTAGTGTGTTTTGAGACTATAAAGCTGAGGGTTGTTGACTTGGAAACCAGGATTGTTTGAGCCTGAACGATGGATGCATCTTCAGTGCAGTCATCTGGTTGCTGAGTCTCCTGGCTTCGGCTGTAAGTCCCCCAGTCTGGAGTGGGTGAGGATGAAGATTGCACCAGGTGAAGTGTTTGAGTTTTGATTATTGCCATTGTGATGTGTGACCAGTGGCTATGATCACTTGAGGTGTTTTCTTTGTGATGTGTGAGTGAGTCAGAGTGCACATCCAAAGTAATCATTTGATGTATTTAGTGTATATATCTTTCTGATTTCTTGCTGGATGTCCAGTATTACAGTATTATTTGCTGCTTGTTTATTCATTATTCATATTCATGCATTTAACTATTGCATTTACCAAGTGTGTTATTTTTGCTTTTATATATATATATATTCACTGAAAAAACCATAGGTTTCAGGGACGTTATAGTTAGAAATGAGCATTTAAAAAAACCTTTGAAATTCACTGAAAAAACCACAGGTTTCAGGGATGTTATAGTTAGTTAGACATTTCACTCGTACAAAACCAGAGAAATTCGGTCGTTATAGTTAGTTGAGCTAACTATAACTCGTGCCCCCGTAATGCACTGCTGATGATGTCACATATTACATCATTCATGACATGGTCAGTGACATCACTGATGACATCACTGATGACATCTCAAATGACATCACTGATGACATCACTGATGACATCATCCAGTGACTGTGTGTTTCTGTAAAGTTTAAATATGTTTTATATATATATATATGCCAATGTGTATTGAAGAATGAGTGGGTGTATAAGTGTCTGAATGGATGATTTAGTAGGTGCATGACTGACTGTATAAGTGAGTGATTAAATGTGTCTTACTGAATGCATGGGCTAGTGACTAAACTGTGTGAATGTCTGTATCAGTGTGTCTATTGGTATGTAAGCGGCTGCATGGGTTGGTGAGTAGCTACATGAGTGTCTATATGGGTTATTGATTGGCTGTCTGAGTATCTGTATGGGTGCCTGAGTGTCTGTGTGGGTGGGTGGGGGGGTGTGAATCTGTGCATAGATGTGTGAGTGGGTGATTCACTGGGTGTATGGGTTCAAGAGTGCATCTGTGAAGGGTTGTATGGGTGGGTGAGTGTGTGTATGGGTGTGTTGGTGAGTGAATGGATGTCTCAGTGGTACATGTGTGAGTAACTGTATATGTGAAAGGCAGTATATGTGAGTGTTGGAGTATATAAATTACTATATGTGAGAGTGAGTGATTGTGAGAGTGGCTGTATGGATGAGTGTGTGCTTGTATCAGTGATTGTATAAGAGAGTAAGTATGTGTTAGTATCTGTATGAATAAGTGAGGTGGTGTGTGTGTATAACTGTATAGGTGAGTAAATGGGAGTGTGATTGATTCTTTGCATGACTGACTAGGTGTGTGAGTAACACTATGGATGAGTGGCGGTGTGTGAGTGTCAGTATAGGTGTATGAGTGCATATGATAGTGCTGTATTGATGAGTGACTGCATGTATGAGTGACTGTATGGGTGAATGAGTGGATGTGTGTGTAGTCCTAGGAATCAGTGAGTGGGTATGTAGTAACTGGTATTGGTGTGTCTATGGTTTCGAAAATGGTAGTCTGTATTTTAGAGTGGGTGTATCAAAGGTTATATTAGGGTGTGAGGAGGTGCATCAGATTATCACGTGGATGATGTCATCAGTGATGTCACTGACCATGTCATGAATGATGTAATATGTGACGTCATCAGCAGTGCATTGCGAGGGCGCGAGTTATAGTTAGCTCAACTAACTATAACGGCCGAATTTCTCTGGTTTTCGACGAGTGAAATGTCCAACTAACTATAACGTCCCTGAAACCTGTGGTTTTTTCAGTGAATTTCAAAGGTTTTTTAAATGCAAATTTCTAACTATAACATCCCTGAAACCTGTGTTTTTTTCAGTGAATTTCAAAGGTTTTTTTAAATGCTAATTTCTAACTATAACGTCCCTGAAACCTATTGTTTTTTCAGTGAATTTCAAAGGTTTTTTAAATGCAAATTTCTAACTATAACATCCCTGAAACCTGTGTTTTTTTCGGTGAATTTCAAAGGTTTTTTTAAATGCTAATTTCTAACTATAACGTCCCTGAAACCTATGGTTTTTTTCAGTGAATTTCTAAGGTTTTTAAATGCTAATTTCTAAGTATAATGTCCAAAAATATTTTTCTTAGTTTTTTAATTGTTATAAAAATAATGTAATACTTTCTATTTTCTAAAATATAAATATACATTTTTTTTTTATTATGAAAAAGTGGATTCGCGTGCCAATCGTGTACCTGTCTCGCTGGGTGCGCGAATCCAAGCCGCCATATTGGTTAAGTCGTGTAAGATGCACACTTGATAAGCGACTGGTGCGCGAATTTCCGCTCTGCGTAACGTCGCGTATGTAGTTCCGGAGGTCGCGCCGGGTGCGCGAATCCATCGCAATTCTTTAATTTTTAAAAGTATATGTATATAAGTTAAATATGCATGTTATAGCAAGAGATTATTTAATCTATTTATAAAAATCATATAATTGTAACTGGAATAAAGATAAATTATTGTTAAATATATTTTTATGAATTGCGACAGGTGCACACTGGTTGCGCGCTGGGTGAGTGAATCCATGTGACTTCAAAAGAAAGAATTTTATTGGTTAAGAAGCTTTTGAATCTAGAAGTTACTGCACCCCACCCAAATTTCTCATTCCTTCAACAACATTGCCAGGAGACACACCTTTTGTGTTTACTGCTGTTGGTCTATTTTTTTGGTGTTTTTTTTTTCAAAAACAACAAAAATGGCATCTTCTACTCCACCTGTTGACATCCTTGGTGAAGAAGATGAGTTGGAGGAACCAACAAGAAGAAGAAAGGAGAGTGTCGTCTGGGCCTTCTTCACTTTTCCGGATGGAGAAAAGAAGGTTAATGCTAGAAAGGTGACCTGCAGCATTTGCAAACACATATTATCTCGGGGCTCCGAGAAAAAATACTTGTGCGGTACTTCCTCTACGCTGAAGCACCTTCAAACAATTCATCCTTGTCAGCTAGCACGGGAGCAACGAAGACGAGAGCTGGAACAACAAGCCCAGCAAGAAGACGAACAACCAGGACCTAGTACATCAGCTGGTTCTACAACTTCTAGCAGAGGACCTGATATTAGGCCAGAATTTGCTGGTCTTGAGCAAAGATGTGTAAAATGTAAAAAAGTTCTTTGTTATGGCGAACAGTCTATCGACGCCATTGTTTTTGCCACACAAAGCCACCACTGTTAATTTTTTTGTTTGCAATGTTTTTTAGGGAGGCGTAAGCTTTTGCCACTGCCTCAGATTTACGATTTCTCGTAAATCTGTGACAGTGTAAAAAACCCATGGATATTGCTGGGAATGCCCCCAGCAACACCCATTGCACGCCCCTTTAACGCAGAACACTGCGTTGAAGGGACTAATTTTTATCAGGCAGCATTAAGCCAAAAAAAGTCGCTTAGTGCTGCCTGATAAATAACACGCAGGCTCCTGCGCCACGAAACGTCACAAAAAGTGACGTTCTGGTGGTGCAAGGAGCCTCATAAATAAGGCCCTGGGTGAATACAGGAGTGTATGGGTAGTGCCTGAGTGATTAGATGAGTGTATACACAGTGTCCGGGTGATTTTATAGGTGCATGGGTGGTGGCTGGGTGATTGTGTGACTGCAGGGGTATTGCGTGAGTTATTGAACGAGTGTATGGCTAATGCCTGTGTGATTGCATAAGTCTAGAGGTAATGTCTAAGTGATTGAAGGACTGCATGGGTAATATCTGAGTGCATGGAAGAGTTCATGGATACTGCCTGGATGCATGTAGGACTGCATGGGTAGTTCCTGGGTGAATGGAGGAGTGCATGAGTAGTAGTAGGGTGATTCCATGAGTGCAGTAGTAGTGTGTGGATGATTTGAATACTGCATGGGTAGTGTTTGGATGATTTCATGAGTGCCATAGAAGTGCCTTAGTGCCTGTATGACTCCATGGGCGCTGCGTGAGTTATTGACGGAGCGCATGGGTAATGCCTGTGTGATTGTATGAGTGCACGGGTAATGTCTGGGTGATTGAAGGAGTGCAAGGGTAATGCCTGGGTACATGGAAGAGTGCATGGGTAGTGCCTTGTTGATTTTATAAGTGCATAGGTAGTGGTGGGTGATTGGAGGAGTGCATGGATAGTACCAGGATCACTGGAGGAGTGCAAGGGTAGTGTCTAGGTTATTCTATGAGAGCATTAGTAGTGCCTGGGTTATTGCGTGACTGAAAGGGTAGTGACTGAGTGATTGAAGGAGTGCATGGGTAATGCCTCCGTGATTGTATAAGTGCAGGTGTAATGTCTGGGTGATTGAAGGAGTGCATAGGTAATGCATGGGTGTACGGAAGAGTGCATTGGTAGTACATGGGTGCATATAGCACTGCCTGGGTAGTTTTTGGGTGATTGGAGGAATGCCTGAGTAGGAGCAGGGTGATTGCATGAGTGCAGTAGTAGTGTGTGGATGATTGGAAGACTATATGGGTAGTGCCTGGATGATTGTATAAGTGGTACAGCTGAGCACATGTATAACTGCATGGGTACTGCCTTAGTGATTGAAGGAGTGCATGGCTAATGCCTAGGTGATTGTATGAATGCAAGGGTAATGTTTGGGTGAATGGAGAAGTGCATTGGAAGTGCCTGAGTAATTACACAAGTGTATAGGTAGTACCTTAGTAATTTTATAAGTGTATTGGTAGTGGCTGGGTGATTGAAGGAGTGCATGGATATTGCCAGGATGACTGAAGGAGTGCAAGGGTAGAGCCTGGGTTATTGCATGAGTGCATAAGTAGTGCCTGAGTGATTGTATGACTACATGGGCACTGCCTCAGTTATTGAAGGAGTACATGCATAATGCGTAAGTGATTGCATGAATGCAGGGGTAATATCTAGGTGAATGGAGGAGTGCATAGGTAGTGCCTGAGTGATTAGACAAGTGCATGGATAGTGTCTGGGCGATTGCAGGAGTGCATGGATAGTGCCAGGAGGACTGCAAGGGTAGTGCCTAGGTTATTCCATGAGTGTATAAGTAGTGCCTGGGTGATTGCATCACTGCAGAGTTAGTGCCTGAGTGATTGAAGAAGTGCATGGCTAATGCCTGTTTGATTGTATGAGTGCAGGGATAATATCTGGGAGATTGAAGGAGTACATGGGTAATGCCTGAGTGCATGCAACACTGCATGGGTAGTGCCTGGCTGCATGTAGGACTGCATAGGTAGTTCCTGGATGATTGGAGGAGTGCATGAGTAGTAGCACCGTGATTGCATGAGTGCAGCACTAGTGCCTGGATGATTGGAATACTGCATCTGTATTTCCAGGGTGATTGGAGGAGTGCATGAGTAGTAGCAAGGTGATTGCATGAGTGCAGCAGTAGTGCCTGAATGATTGGAATACTACATGGATAGTGCTTGGGTGATTGCATGAGTGCCACAGAACTGCCTGAGTGCATTTATGACTGCATGGGCACTGCGTGAGGTATTGAAGGAGTGCATGGGCAATGCCTGTGTGATGGTATGAGTGCAGGGGTAATGTCTGGGTGATTGAAGGAGTGCATGAGTAATGCCTCAGTAAGTAGTAGGAGTGTGATTGCATGAGTGCAGGAGTAGTATGTGGATGATTGGAAGACTGCATGGATAGTGCTTGGGTGATTGCATGAGTGCATACGTAGTGTCTGCATGTTTTTATAAGTGTATGAATACTGCCTAGGTAATTATATGAATAAAGCAGTAGTGCCTGGATTATTAAAACACTGCAAGGGTAGTGACTGGCTGATTAAAAGACTACATGGATAGTATATGGCTGATTTCAGGAGTGCATAGCTAATGCCTAGGTGGATCGAGGAGTGCATCAGTAGTGGCTGGGTGATTGGAAGAGTACATATGTAGTGTCTGGGTGATATTATAAGTATATAGATTCAGGCTAGGTGAATGGAGAAATGCTTGGATAATGCGTGGGTGATGGTAGGAGTATGAGAATAGTGTCTAATTATATAGATCAGTGCATGGGTAGTATTTGAAAAAATGGGTCAGTGCAATAAAAATGACTGTAAACATTACTTCATATTATTATGCTTATTGCATTATTTCATCTTTCCTTCTTTATTCAAATACATACCAAACTCAGAGAAACTATTTTACAATTCTTTTGTTGTAAATTGAATTTAAAATCTTTTCAAGGTTACCTATTACTTTCTGTAATAAAAAGAAGGAAAACTATTATTACATATAATATTATGGTTTTTAAAATACAACATAGTTTTAGAATTACATAACATTATTCAGTTTCCCTTTTTGCTGTTCTCAGATTCTATTGAATTTCACTATACACAGTGATTTCAACGTAGATCATCATATACCAGCAGGGAAAAAAATACAATCAATGTGATTGTAAAAAAAAAACAAATGTGAGTCAAAAATATTTACAACAAATTCAACTATCTGTTTACCTATCTACAGTTTTTAAATTACATTCTTCAACTACATTAAATTATTTATGTTTCTGAAGTACATTTTCTAAAATATACACTCTCATTTACATCACATATAATATAAAGATCAGATATATAAAGTAGTTCCTTGAAACACAATTTTGCAAATGCAATGAAAAAAAAAGTAGAAATAATAATCCAAACACTAATTGGTCACATCTTCCCAAAAGGCCGAATAATGTTTACAAATCCATTGGCATTGATAATATCCAAAATAAACTCGTTATTGTGTGTTCACATCTTCCCAATACGCCAAATGATGTTTTCAAAATTTTGGCATCAGAAATATTAGATATGAATCTGGTAATTCGTAAGGCAACCTACATTTAAATTCCAAATGGGCATCATTACAATGTGTCCATCCTTTATTGCACTTTAAATACACAGTATAGTGTCCAGATGTTGTAGTAGACCCATCATGGAATATAATAGCCACTGCTTTAAAAGTTCTTCCTGAAATTGACACTTGACTTGCCACAACATTTTTAATTTTTGTTTCCTCTTCCATTTGCTCTACAATGTTGTAGCATTAAAATGACATATTTTCCAGATTTTTCTATATATAATGTTGACAACATTTCTGATTTACAATGAGAACATTTCATATCTTGAGTGGCTGTTTTTACTAATTTGTTAAAAGACACGGATTTGCAGTCTGGTATTGTCAAATATATGAATCGTTCAGTGTCTATTTGAGTGGTAGAACAAAATGAACAGTCTTCACATTTATGATCCCATCTGTAACTTAGTCCAAACAAATTTTCAATTTCTATTCCTTCATCTTCCAATACTGCAAGCATAAACATAAGAAATTCTTGTGCATCTTGTTGTACATTAAGTGTAAATTGTGAAGAACCAGAACATATATCCAAAAGATGTCGTATGCCAGAAACACTATGGATTTTAGTTCTATCAGTTTCCAACTTTTCAAAAATATAATGTAATAAAGAGCAGAATCTTTTTCTTGAATTTCCTTAATTTGATGATGAAGATCTTCTAGATAAAACACAACGTTCCCAATTACATTAGCATAGCAGTTGATACCCGAACTATTTTCTAACTGGTATCCTACAATATCATCAACAGTGTCCATTTTTCTTTTCTTTGCAGCCTCATCATTCTCTTGAATTGTTTTCTTTTTTCCAACCTCACTAGAATGTTTGTCATATTTTCATTTTGGACATACTACACGTTTTTCATATATGGGATATTCACCTAAGTTAGGAGCATACAGTCTTCTTAACCGATTATACTCTCTTACTCAATTTGCATCAGCACTAACCTTTTTCTCATCAAAATCAATCAAATACAATTCAGATAATGTTCTTACTCGAGACAATGCAACATATGCCATACCCTCTTTAAACACTGTACTTCCAATATTTACCAAAGCACTGTCTACACTTAAACCTTGAGATTTATGAATGGTCACTGCATATGCTAAAGAAAGAGGAAACTGTTTTCTACGAACATACAAGTCTTTTACAAGCAAAAAACGAACAGCACAACGTCCAATCTGTTTTACCTCTTCAATCTGATCAAATTTATTCTTCAAAAATTCAATTCCATCTCTGTTCTGATAATTAACAAAATCAACAACTTTTCCCATTGCTCCATTTACTAAACCTTTTTCAACATCTAAATTACGCCGTAATATTACCCGACAGTTTACACATACATATAAAGTCTTTTCTAAACCAGCAGTCTTAGAAACAGACTTTTCCAAAGAATCCAATTTTGACTGTAATTTCTCTGAGAGAAGAATAGTAACCCCTTCATGTTCCATTTTATCCATGGCTTCCATTTTCACTATTGGTTGTTTCTCCAGTTTCAAAAGTTCTTGATTGAATGTTGAACACTCTTGCAGTGTTGGCATTAGGCAAAGTATAGACTTCTTTTCTCCAATTTTTTTGTACATTATTTCAGGTGCAATATTTTTATTTTGAAACACGTTTGTTAGTAGCCGACTTTGTAAAGCTTCTTTACCGTGTTTTGTCAAAACACCAATTCTAATATCTTGAAGATTGTTCCCATAATGTTCATCACTTGCTTGTCGCATATTCTTAATAAGTTCTTTATATTCAAAAAAAGACCAAATGTTCACATTTCCAATACTTCCCAAAGATTTCTTCGTGTCTTCATGGACAAGTGTTTTAAAAACTGGTTGTCCTTTCACAGGAGAAAGTTGTAATAGATCGCCGAATACAATTACATGATCTGTTTTTAAAATATGTTGCATTCTTAAATGTACAAAGGCAAGCATTAAGTTTGAGACCATGCTCACCTCATCAATAATCAGAAGTTTCATTTTCTTTAGTACTCTTGAAACTTCATAACAAGCTTCTCCAGATAGCTTGTGATATTCCAACTTATTTTCATGTTCAACTGGTAGCATGAGTAATCGATGTAATGTAATCCCTTTAATGTTATGTGCTGCTAACCCAGTTGGAGCGGTTACAACACAAGATAAATGTGATTGAGTGGTTTTATGTAGATAACTGGTCAAAGCTTTCATTAAGAAACTTTTTCCTGTTCTAGCTTGTCCACTGATATACATTCGAATAGGTTTAAATGATGTACATTGGCATTCTTTTTTTTCATGCAGTAAACCATGCTGTATCTGTTGTGTAACTTGCTGATATAGTTCTTTTTGTTCAATATTTAGTTGTTCTTCCAAGATACCCAAATCAATAATATCCTGTTGTGCTGTTGCATTGCCGTTTCTACTTCATTCATAGCGATTGCTGCTTCATTTTCAAGAATTGGTTGTCCTAGTGGATCTTGGCTTAGTTTAGCAGAACTTTGACTATCTTGAGAACTATCTCTAGCGATTTCAACTGCAATACTAGTTTCTTGTTCAATCTCTTCATTCAACATTTGTAAATATTTTGGAAAAACTGTGCATACAATGCACAATGCACTTTACATGCATTAAAAGAATCTTCATAGCGGTCAAAATCTCCAAGTAATTCCATTTCACTACGCCAAGGCTTGAAGAGTTGCAGAAGTGCTAAATAGAAAAATTCCCTTTTATCTGGAGTATCACAACTGAGTTTCCTGTGATTAATAAGATTTCCTTTGGCATGTTTTACCAAACATCCATCACATCCAATTACTGCATATTTTTCTTCATTTACATGCATTAAAAGAATCTTCATAGCAGTCAAAATCTCCAAGTAATTCCATTTCACTACGCCAAGGCTTGAAGAGTTGCAGAAGTGCTAAATAGAAAAATTCCCTTTTATCTGGAGTATCACAACTGAGTTTCCTGTGATTAATAAGATTTCCTTTGGCATGTTTTACCAAACATCCATCACATCCAATTACTGCATATTTTTCTTCATTTATATCTTCTGTAATATTTCTCTTAAAGCTGTAATGTTGCAGTACTTCATAGAGACATATGTTTTCCAGATGTGGACCCCTTTTGGGATAGTACGTATCCAACATATTTGTTTTAACAATATCTGTACTTTCCGGCTCATTCAAAGCTAAGTATTCAATTTCTTGTACAGATTTCAATACTCGATTTTGTGTTGCAGCAAGACCTAGACTTACCCAAATGATTCCTCTTGACTTTGAATATAAACTTGCAGAGGTCAACCGATCTGAACATTCATAGGATCCAATCTCTCGATGGGAAAGCATCTTCAAACTAAAGCTGTACAATTTGTTACTAAGAGTCTTCTCTTGTGAAATTTCTTCCCACATTTCTTTCAACTCCGTCTTTTCAGATTTGGTTATATATGATGTTACATAGCGAGCAACAGCAATCGAATTATCTGCAACATATTGGATATCCATATTTCCATTCTACATCGTCAAAATCACTGGATTGTAGTCATTAATGTACTTTGAATCTTCACTTCTTTTTATATTGTAAGTATTCTTCTGAGATTTTCGAGTTATAGTATGCCTTACTGCTGACATGAAACTGTTGACTCTTCCTTTTGAAATTACTGGACGTGGGAATCCAAAACGACATTTCGTATAAAACTTTCCCATAGACTTGTATTTCTGGCGACAATATTTTCTAAATCGATGACTTTGAAATCGTAAAACTTGTTGTCTTAAGCTATTTTCTCCTCCTGTTTTTGGAATAGCACAGGTAACATAGTCTTCAATGAAAGACAAAACAGTTTCATCAGAATCTGTTCCAAATTTAGGTGCATCCTTGATCCATAATAGCATGTGTCTATTAGGAGCACCTCTGGCTTGGTACTCCTTTCTCCAAAAAGAAATCAATACTTCTCCAAGAGGTGGATTATTTTTATTGAAGATAAAAGACATCATAGCTTGAAATCTATGATTAAAATATCTGCACACATTTACAGGATCCAAGAAACAATGGGGCCGATTCACAGAACTAATCTGAGACAAAATCCTAAACTTACTACTTTTGGTATTCACAGAAGGCATTTAGTAGTAGTAAAGTTAGGATTTTGTCTTAAGTTTGACTTAAGACAGACTTAAGACAGACTTAAGACAAACTTAAGACAAACTTAGGACAGACTTAAGACAGACTTAAGACAGACTTAAGACAAAATCCTAACTTTACTACTACTGAATGCCTTCTGTGAATACCAAAAGTAGTAAGTTTAGGATTTTGTCTCAGATTACTTCTGTGAATCGGGCCCACAGTTCTCCAGCTGTCTTCAATTCAATGTTTTTAATATTTGAATTTGCTTCTCGTAGAAATTCAAGTAAATCGTCCCATGCGTATTCAGCGCAGCTAAGCGTAACAAACATTGTAGGGGTTCCTAAGTTCCTTAACATACATTTAAGTTCTCCATGACGATGATACCAATACTCATTGGTACCACGTTGACATGCCATCAAATTAATTAACTGAGATTCTAAATGATCGTCTCTTTGTTGAACTTTGTCCAAAAATTCCTTTGGAGAAACATGTGTAAGATGAACTCCTGTTTTTAATATGTGGTTCACTGCATATGAAAGTCCAGACAAGTCACTTTCAAACAGAAGATCAAATAAATATGGAACACATTGTCGAAATCTTGGATCTTCTGAATACAATCTTTTTGAACGGTATTCTGAAGCTGGAATCTGTACTGGTCGTTCATCATATCGTCCACTTTTTCCAGTGGGGAAGAGCTGTGGAAAACAACGAGCTTCTAAACTACTTTCCCAAACACTCATGGGAGTTCCCTTCGCTTTCTTCAGTTGGAATAATTCAATAGTATTTCCAATCACTTCTTTTGAATGTAAAGGATGTATACTATAATGTTCGTAAATTTCTTCACTCCTGGACTTGTCCACTTTTTCGATTTGGCCAGTTGAAATTTCTCTATAATCTCCTAAAGATATTTCTTGTTCTTCCAGATATACATTTTTATAATAAATATTGTTTTCTATGAGATATAACGTAGCCTTTTGAACTTTGGTGACATCTACTAACTCTTGCCATATTTTCTGACTCTTTGTTGGTACACCATTAACTAGAATAACTACAGGTTCAGTTTCCTCTCTCTCTACACCAACAGTTTCAATATTTTTCTTAAAATCTAAAGGTAAATACACAACTCTTCCTTTTAAACCTCTTTGTAAATCTGTGGGAGGTAGCTTACCTGCTTTAGGCTCCATACGAACTATAGCCTGAAACGGGTGCACAGATTGAATTAGAATGTACTCATATGTATTTAAATCCACCAGTTCTGAAGGAATAGCTACCAACTCTAGGTTATTATGTACAGCTCTAGCTGGCATTTTGTTCTCTTCTACTTTGCTGTAACAATATTTACAAATACGTTGATCACTACCCAACTCAAAACGACCTTCCACCAACAAATAAGCACCAAATTGCTCCCACTTATCATTGTTTTCCTTTTCACTTTTTAAATACACATCAACATTCCTAGTTTGACTTCTATAGTGAGTATGTCGACAATAAATACAAACAAAGGGGGTCATTACGATGGCGGGTGGACAAAGTCCGCCCGCCATCGCAACGGAAAAAGGGACCGCCCGCAAGAGGTGCGGCGGTCTCGCTGTGCCTATTAGGATGCGACCAGCACCATGGCAGTCGCATCCTGTATATTTAACATTGTGGCGGGCGGTGCTGTATTCAGCACCGGCCACAATGTTAAAAGGGCATGTTGTGCATTTGCATGCACAACGTGACAGGCACCGCGCAGTGCCTGCCACCTTGTGCATGCAAATGTCGGGGGTACCATGGGTACCCCCAAGTGCAGCCACCCACCCCCCAACCACCTGGGGGCCCGCTACGGGCCCCAAAGGCATTCTCCGCATGCCTTTCCATGGCGGAGTCTCCGCCATGGAAGGCATGAGACCGCCATCATCGTAATATGGATGGCGGTGCCTGCAAGGCACCTCCACCATATTGCAGGCCTTTTCCGCCCGGTAGGCAATCGGGCAAATTGCATACCGGCGGAAAACTGGCAGACGGTCTTTCTGTCCGCCTGGGTCCCCACCGCCATCGTAATATGGTGGGGGGGAAATGTTAGCCGGGCGGACAAAAATGGCGGGTGGATCGCCACCGCCATACGGGCGGCGGCGATCCGCCCGACATCATAATGACCCCCATAGTTTGGTTTTTCACAACAAACTACCTTAAACTTTGTAATTTCTTCTACAAACTTCTCAGTAGTACTATGTTCCACCTCTTCTTCAACACCTACACTTATCAAAGTCTCACTTTCTCTGCACTCTTCTTCAGTACCAAAGAAACGAAACTGTATATCATCACAAACTTTTTTTACATCCAACACTGAACCATGCAAAAGAGCAGTGTGTATTTCACTTAAAGATAATGCAGGACTTTTTACATAGTACAATCTTCTTACTAACTTACGCATTTCTGAATGATGTACTGCTAACATTCTCAAATGATGAAAAGTACTTTGACACACTTTTCTAGAAAGACAAGCCAGAGAATGACCATGCAAGCCAGTATTTTTTCTCACTTTACAAGGATCTAGTCCTTGCAACATCTTAATTTTCTGTTTAACACTTTTTTTACTATACTCTCGTAAGAAATTTCAGTAAAATATCAATAGATTACTGTTGTATACTACAAATACTACTACAATCCCACCTATACACTGGAGCTTGTGAACGTCTCCCTTGAACTTCTTCAGCTATTACTTCTTCCACATTTCTAGCAACCATCTTTTCTTTTTCAATTGGACAACCGTTTTTAACTTTATAAGAACGACCACTGGTATCAACTGCGTGAACTAATGTATTTTGTTGAAAATAGCTTTCTTCATTAAAAAAAGGTTCTGAACTAGAAGTGTGCTTCCATTCACCCAAAACAAATTTGCAAAAGTTAGTTCTATTAACAAGTCTTTTTCTTTTACTTTTCTCCTTCATAAAATGCGTTGTTTTATTCAATGTTTTCATTCTCTTCAATACAAATATAAACAATCTTCTTTTCAATTCAAAAGCGTTTTCAACTACACATTCAATGTGTTGTTTTTTCTTGTAAAATACGGATCTATTTTTATATTTTTTGCAATCTTTCAATAAATTTTGTAGTACTCTACTTTTATACATTCTTTTTCTAATGTCTTTATATTCTTTCATCCTTCTTTCTACATAGATTTTTTTCCCATAACCTGACTTTCTATTAAAATGTCCTTTTTTCGTTTCCTTCTGAATGGTTGTACTACTTTTGTTTTTCTTTTCTCAATTTTGAAAATTCGTTATCTTCTTTAAAACTCTTTTAACAAATTCTTTAGTTCTCTTACCATTAGACTTTTTCTTCAATGTCACATGTTGTACTTTATCTAATTTCTCCTTTTCTCTTTCCTTTAAATAGTACTGTTTTCTTTCTTTTCTTTTGATCTTTCCTTGCCATACTCAATCTTTATTACTAATAATGGTGAGTATCTGAAAACCATTTAATATAAATAAAATAATTATATACAAATATTCTCATATATAAATAAAAAAATATTTTTAATTGCATTCCAAAGGTATGTCAGACACTGCAGAATTCCTACAATTAGAAAACATCACAACCTATACAACAGAACCATAGAGCACAACTAAAAGATGTCTCTTCTGCTATCCAAATCAAATTTGAAGTGCACTCTGTAGTCCCTGGGTGATTGCATTGGAGGACTACTAGGGTACTGTCTAGGTGATTGCATAAGTGCATGGGTAGTGGTTCAGTGATTTTATAACTGCATGAGCACTGGCAAAGTGATTGGAGGAATTCATAGATCCAGACATAGTCATTGCAGGAGTGCAAGGGTAGTGCTTGGGTGATGGAACTACTGTATAGCTAATGCATTGGTGATTGCATGAGTGCAGACATAATATCTAGATGATTAGAGAACTACATACGTAATTTTCTGGGTGATTGCATAAGTTGAGGGATAATATCTAGGGGATTACAAGAACATATAGGAACTGCATGGGTGATTTTATAAGTGCATGGGTACTACCTAAGTGATTGGAGGAGTGTATAGATTCTGACAGGGTGATTGGAGGAGTGCAAGGATAGTGCCTGGCTGATTCAATCAGTGTATAGCTAAAGCATTAGTGATTGCATGAATGCATGGGTAATGTCTGGTGGATTACAAACGTACATAGGAAGTGCCTGGGTGATTTTATAACTGCGTGGGTACTGCCTGGGTGATTGGAGTAGTACTATGGCAGTGTCTGAGTGATAGATCCTGACATATGGTGAGACTTACACCTGAGACATGTTTTAGGCTTTTTTTTTATATTTGCCTAGGCCCAACACTCTCAGCATTACTAGAATGGTAAAGCAGCAGGACAAAAGTGATGTTTAAGGCATGTAAGGAAATGGACTGCAACAAAGGTGCAGAAAGAAGCAAGCACAGTGCAGTAAGAAACAACAGAGATACAGAAGAAGGAAAGAGATGTGCACAAAGAGGGAAGAGCAGTGCGGGAAGGACCAATACATGTGCAGGAAAACAGAAAAAGGGTGCAGAAAGAGGCACGAGGGGTGCAGAAATAAGAAAAAGAAGTGCAGAAAAAAGGAACAAAGGTGCAGAAAGAGGCAAGAGGGGTGCAGAAAGAGTGAAGAGGGGTGTGAAAGACACATGAGGGGTGCAGAAAGAAGCAACGGAGGTGAACAAAGAAACAAGAGGAGTGCAGAAAGAAGCAACAGAGGTGCAGAAAGAGGCAAGAGGGGTGCAAAAACAGAGAAGAGGGGTGCAGAAAGAGGCATGAAGGGTACAAAAAGAAGCAAGAGATGTACAGAAAAAAACAAAAGAAGTGCAGAAAGAATGAACAGAGGTGTAGAAAGAGGCAACAGGGATGCTGAAAGAGGAAACAGGGATGCACAAAGACCTAAAAGGGGTGCAGAAAGAAGCACAGGTGCAGAAAGACACAAAAGAAGTGCAGAAAGAAGGAACAGAGATACAGAGTCCATGGGTACTGTCTAAGTAATTGAAAGAGTGCATGGATAATGTCTGGGTGATTGCATAAGTGCAGGGCTAATGTCTAGGAGATTAGTGGAGTGCATAAGTAAAGTGTGGGTGATTGCATGAATGCAGGAGTAATGTGTGGGTGGTTGTATGAGTGTAGTGGTAGTGCCTGGGTGATTGGAGGAGTGCATAGATAGTGCCTGGGTGATTTTATAAGTGCATAGACACTGGTTGGGTGATTAAAACAATACAGGCCTAGTGCCTGGATGATTTGAAGAATGCAAGGGTAGTGCCTTAGTCATTACATAAGTGTATATGTACTAGCTGGATGATTTAAGAAGTGCTTTGGTAATGCCTGTCTAATTGTATACTGCAGCGATAATGCCTAGGTGATTCCATCACTACAGAGATAATGCCTGGGTAATTGCATGAGTGGAGGGGTAGTGCCTGGGTGAATATATAAGTGCATGAGTAGTGGATACATGAAAGAAAGATTGCATTGGTAATACCTTGGTGATTGCATGAGTGCAGCAGTAATGCCTGAGTGATTACAGCAGTGCATATGTAGTGCCTACATCATTGGAACACTGCATGGGTAGTACTTGGGCGTTTTTATAAGTGCATGAATGTTTGGCCTTGCGAAATATAAAGCAGCAGACTATTACATGACACAACTACAAGTCTCTCCATATCGTCAGAAGCATGCATACATACGTCTCTATGTTTTCAAATCATCATCATACCTAAAAGAAATATGTATACAATATTTCTGGAATATAGTGAAACCTAGAAACTGAAACATGTAATAGATCTGCCTGAGTGATTGCATAACTCCATGGGTAGTGCTTGGGTGATTGTGTGAGTGCAAGGGTATTCACTGGGTATTTGCAGGAGAAAATGGATAGTGACTGGCTAATTACATGAGTGCACACATAAACATTCAGTGCATGGATAAGTGTAAAAATAGCACCTGAAGGCATAGATGAGTCATGGAGTAGTATCTATGTGAATAGATGACTGCAACCGTAGGGCCTGGGTGATTGTATGACTGCAAGGGTAGTGTGTGGGTTATTACTTGACTGCATAGGTACAGCCTGCATGATTGCATGACTGCAGGGGTAGTGCATAACTAGTGCCTGGGTGATTACATGACTGCAGGGGTAATATCTGGGGCATTACTGGAATACATAAGAAGTGAGTGGGTGATTTTATAAGTCCATGAGTAGTGCCTGGGTGATTACAGAAGTACTAAGGTACTACCTGAGTGTTTACAGGAGTGCAAAGGTAGTGCCTGGATGATTTTATAAGTGCATGAGTACTGGCTGAGTGATTACATAAGTATAAGAGTAGTGTCTGCGTGATTGAAAGAGTGGAAAGATAGTGGCTGGCTGAATGAAGCACTGTATACCTAATGCATTGGTGATTGCATGAGTACAGGGGTAACGTCTGGGGGGTTAAAGGAGTACATAGGTAACGCCTGGGTGATTGCATGACTACAGGGGTAATATCTGGGGATTTACATGACTACATAGGAAGTGCCTGGGTGATTTTATAAGTGCATGGGCACTTCTTGGGTGATTGCAGGACTACTGAGGAAGTGCCTGAGTGAATAAAGGAGTGCAAAGGTAGTGCCTGGGTGATTTCTTAACAGCATGACTACTGGCTGAGTGATTACATAAGTACAAGGGTAGTGCCTCCGTGATTGAAGTAGTGCAATGGTAGTGGCTAGGTGATTATATAAGTGCATCAGTAATGGCTACATGATTGAAAGAGTGCATGGGTAATACCTTGGTGATTGCATGAGTGCATAGGTAGTGCCTGGGTGATTGCATGAGTGTAGCAGTAATGCCTGAGTGATTACAGCAGTGCATATGTAGTGCCTGCATCATTGGAAGACTGCATGGGTAGTACTTGGGCGTTTTTATAAGTGCATGAGTGTTCGGCCAAGCAAAATATAAAGCAGCAGACTATTACTTGACACAACTACAAGTCTCTCCATATTCTCAGAAGCATGCATACATATGTCTCTACGTTTTCAAATCATCATCATCTCTAAAAGAAATATGTATACAATATTTCTGGAATAAAGTGAAACCTAGAAACTGAGACATGTAATGCATCTGGGTGATTGCATGACTACAGGGGTAATATCTGGGGATTTACATGACTACATAGGAAGTGCCTGGGTGATTTTATAAGTGCATGGGCACTTCTTGGGTGATTGCAGGACTACTGAGGAAGTGCCTGAGTGAATAAAGGAGTGCAAAGGTAGTGCCTGGGTGATTTCTTAACAGCATAGGTACAGCCAGCATGATTGGATGACTACAGGGGTAGTACATAACTAGTGCCTGGGTGATTACATGACTGCAGGGGTAATATCTGGGGGAATACTGGAATACACAAGGAGTGAGTGGGTGATTTTATAAGTCCGTGAGTAGTGCCTGGGTGATTACAGAAGTACTAAAGTACTATCTGAGTGATTACAGGAGTGCAAAGGTAGTGCCTGGGTGATTTTATAAGTGCATAAGTACTGCCTGAGTGATTACATAAGTACATGAGTAGTGCCTGCGTGATTGAAAGAGTGAAAAGATAGTGGCTGGCTGAATGAAGCACTGTATACCTAATCCATTGGCGATTGCATGAGTACAGGGGTAATGTCTGGGGGATTAAAGGAGTTCATCATATGTAAAAGAAATATGTATACAATATTTCTGGAATAAAGTGAAACCGAGAAACTGAGACATGTAATGCATCTGGGTGATTGCATGACTACAGGGGTAATATCTGGGGATTTACATCACTACATAGGAAGTGACTGGGTGATTTTATAAGTGCATGGGCCTACTGAGGTAGTGCCTGAGTGAATAAAAGAGTGCAAATGTAGTGCCTGGTTGATTTCTTACGAGCATAGGTACAGCCTGCATGATTGCATGACTGCAGGGGTAGTACATAACTAGTGCTTGGGTGATTACATGACTGCAGGGGTAATATATGGGGGATTACTGTAATACATAGGAAGTGAGTGGGTGATTTTATAAGTCCCTGAGTACTGCCTGGGTGATTACAGAACAACTAAGGTACTACCTGAGTGAAAACAGGAGTGCAAAGGTAGTTCGTGGGTGAATTTATAAGTGCATGACTACTGGCTTAGTGATTACATAAGTACAAAAGTAGTGCCTGCATGATTGAAAGAGTGGAAAGATAGTGCCTGGGTGATTGAAGCACTGTATACCTAATGCATTTTGGATTACATGAGTACAGGGGTAATGTCTGGAGAATTAAAGGAGTACATAGGTAACGCCTGGGTGATTTCATAACAGCATGACTACTGGCTGAGTGATTACATAAGTAGACTTTTATAAAGTACCATAAAAAATAATTTCTCTCCCAACATATCATAAACATCATTTTTCCAATACTACTCCTTCATTATTCTAGCAAAAAACAGGTATAGAGCATAGATAACAGCAAAGCAACACTTCACTTATCTTTCATAAAAGCCTCCCCGTATTTCTAAATCCATGTATGCATATGTCTATACCTTTTCCTACCAGCATCATATATAAAAGTAAAAACCAGATAAATGTATGTGTGTTTTAAACATCTATCATCTTCAAACACATAACACATACCATAATATATGAGCAAGTAGACACATATCTCAGTCACAACACCATGCACAGCTCAAAACTTCACAGAGTACACTTCAATTTTCAAACAGACACTGAAAATTATGCGGTGTATATGAATATAACTTTCCTCACATCATACAAATTACTCTAGTAAATAACATATCTACAAACATCTCAACCCGCACTTTCAGGCTGCTGCTTAACCATTTTACAACTACTTATAATATTACACCTACCCAAATACAAAGTAGGAACCCTTCACATATCTTTAGTAAAAGTCTCACCATATTACTAAAAGCATTCATGAATATGTCTGTACCATAACACTATCCAAACCTTAAAAATTCACAGAACAAACTTCCAATTTCAAGCAAACATCAAAAATGATGCGGCATATTTCAACTGTATCTCTCTAGAAACTTAAAAAAGAAGCCTAATCAATAACACCTTATGTCAGCATCTTTTAAACCACACTTTTGTGCTGCATCATCACCATTCTACTAGTACTCACAGTCTTAAGCCTACCACATAAAAAGCAACAACATCTCTATGTTATACATCATGCACCTTCAAATGTATAAGACATATGAAAATACACATACAAGTAGAAACATACTTGAGACAGAAGTCCATGCACACCTTAAAACTTGACAGACTCCACCTCCAAATTTAAAGCAACAGCTAAAATTATGCGGTATACTACAAATGTACATATCCACACACTAAAACAAACTACCATAATCAGTAATCCATCTTCCAATATACACATATTACTATACAGAATCTATTTCAAACAACATTTAACTACAATAAAACAAACTACAATACACATCTGTACATTTAATAATATATTTCAAACATCACAGTTTTTAAATTATTTTTAAAGTTTAAAATAAACCTAATACATAATTGTGAGGGGGTCAGTGAGGACGGGATGTTTTCCCCCCTGTCTCCATGCTTCTCTTACCCCCTTCCCGCACCTAGAGACTTGTATGGACTGGAACAGCGTGGGTTAATCACGCCGACTGCCTCTCGCCTCCAGGGACGTCACGGACAGCTGGAACCTGTCCACCAATCAAGCGACCGAGGGGCGGAGTCGCGGACCTTAAAGGCGGAAGTCACCGGAAGAGAAGCGTCGCCGTCAGGGAGAAAGCAAGAGGACGTGGAGAGAGACGCTGCACCGACGGAGACGGATCAAGAGGAGGATCGAGAGAAGGAGACCGTAAGAAGCACCGACCTTCCGGACTCGGACGAGGACGACGGAGTTGACTCCTGGACAGAGGAGTGGTGGACGCCCCGGAGGATGCTGATGAGCCGCCGCAGCTCCGGAGAGTTGCGGCTGACACGGTACGTGGCCTGGGAAGGGAGCGGGGAAGGAATTGTAGGGGAGGACTGCAGCAAAGGCTGTGCCGCCTAAGGGACTCACGGAGTGTTCACTGAGTGCGTGTGTGTTGACCCCTTCACTACCACTACCTGCACCACGTCCAATCTCTCACGGTTGCTTCGGCTTCCAACACCCCCTCCCCTTTATCTCACTGATCGTCGGAACGATCGTTTAACGTGGGCAGAGTGCATCAGATGCCCCGCGGGATTCTCAGGAAGAGGTCTGTTGAATGACCGTGTATATATATGTATATACTCTACGCTGTGCACCTCTAGGCTACCGTAGTCCACTCCTCTGTTAGTGTCACACCGGCCGGTGGATTAGATATTTGGTGAAGGGTTCTGTCTTGCCCTTCTATTGCAGCGGCAAGGTGTAGTAACCGCCCCTATCTTGTGTTATTTTCCCCACATGAGCCTCCCGGGTTATCCATCCCAGACGAGAAGGAACACACGCCCCGGAGGACAGAGGAACAGAGGTCCCGCTATCGCCTGGAAGAAGATCACAGTTGCGCCCTACACCCTGCCCCACCAACTGAGACTTTCCTGTATGCTTATTAATAAAACACTACAACATTGAGCCCATACTCCGGCCTCCTCGCCTATTCTTCCGCCCGTCCCTCTCACACCTGGTGTCAGAAGTGGGATCCGGGAAGATGGAGGCCGCGATGAAGAAGATGGCGGAAGGGCAGGACAAACTGGGCCAGGTCCTGGAGCGGTTCCTGACCGCCGCGGAAGAGGACAGAGGGCAGTTACACAAGACCCTAACAGAACATACCCAGACACATGAGGCCACGTTTGGCAGGCTGGCGGACACCCTGGGGCAACAGAGAGGGTTTACCACACTCCCGTCAGTAGTACTGCAGAAGTACGTCAACGGAGAGGACCCCGACTTCTTCTTTTCCAACTTCGAGCGCATGGCCAGGGTTGCCGGTTGGACCGCAGACAAATGGGGTCAATATCTAGGACCCCTGTTGACAGGCGACATGCAAGCAGCCTACCAGGCAGCAAACCCCCTTGGTCTCACCCCGTATGCAGACGTGAAGAGGGACATCCTAGAACGGTTAGGGTTAGACGAAGACACCTACCGAATCCGGCTACGTCAGGTTAAGGAGGGGCTACAGGAGACACCCCGAGCCCTCTCCTACCGCGTCAGAGACCTGGCCGACCGGTGGTTGAAACCCCAAACATCGTCCAAAGAGGACATTATGGAGAAAGTTTATCTGGAACAGTTCCTCTCTTCCTTGCACCCCCCTGCCCAGAAATGGGTTCGGCAACACACCCAACTGACCTTTGAGAGAGCCGTCGAAATTGCGGGTGCTTTTCACAGGGCACAGGAGACACAGCAGGGCAAAGAGGAACAACACTGGAGACCTACAGGGGGAGGACATCCTCGGGCGAACAGACCACTTCTTCCTTCTCGTCGACCAGAGGCCCTGGCTGTGGTGCCTGCACCCTTGTTCCCTTCTCCTCGATCGGCCCCAACCCATATAGGCCCACAATGTTTTTCCTGTGGCGCCTACGGCCACATAGCCCGAGTATGTCCAAAAGGGAGGAACCGATGGAGGTGGGCCTCACCCGCTCGTACTACTGTAACCCTATGGGAAGAAATCCCCCATATCATAGGACAGTACGGGTAAATGGAGAAAACCGACGGGCCTTGATGGATACGGGTTGTCTGCAGAGCGTGATTCGGCCTTCGGCTATACCTGGGGGGTCACCCGGACCACAGGGGAGGTCAACATACAATGTGTCCACGGAGACAACAAAAGGTATCCCACTACCAACGTGCAGGTCCAGCACGGACCCTCTGAACAACCCGTGTCCTTGCGGGTAGGGCTGGTGCCACGACTGCCAGAGACATTGGTTCTAGGGTCCGATTATCCTTACATGTCCACAGTGATACCGGAACAAAGCGTCGATCAGGACGACTGGTGCCAGTCAGCCCCCTTTGCCAACGAGTCCATCTTGGCCTGTCCCTCCGTGAAAGACCTCAAAGCCGGAACCAGAAGAGGAGAGAGAAGAGACACTGGACGCACATAGCCCTGACCCAGACCAACGAAGAACCCCTGTGGCAATACGATAGGGGTTTCTTTGCAGCCCAACGGGAAGACCCAACCCTAAGAGAGGCATGGAGTCAGGCCACCGACACCGAAAACCCCGACAAAGTAGGTCCTCAGTTCGTCATAAAGAAGGGAATGGTATACAGAAAAGGGGGAAGAACCAACCACTCCAACTACTGGTACCCCAGTCCTATAGAGAGAAAGTGATGTTCCTCGCCCATAGTCATTTGTTGGGGGGCACTTTGGGGAGGAAAAAACTGAACAGGACATCCTGGGGAAATTCTTTTGGCCAGGCGTTTATCAGCAGATCCGTCAGTATTGTAGACGGTGCCCCATCTGTCAGAAGAACAGTCGGTATCGACCTCCAAAGGTGCCCTTATGTCCCTTACCCGTTATTGAGGAGCCCTTCTCTCGTGTGGGGATGGATATAATCGGCCCCTTGCTTCCCTCCCGAAGCGGGTGTAGGTATGTGTTGGTGATGGTAGACTATGCCACCCGGTTCCCCGAGGCAGTGGCCCTGAGACAACCAAACGCCCAACAAATAGCTAAGGCCATGGTGAACATATTTTCCAGGGTTGGATTTCCCCGGGAGGTGATTTCCGATCAAGGAACGCCCTTTGTGTCCCGCCTTATGAAGCAAGTATGTGCTCAGTTGAAGATAAAACAGATCCGTACGGCGGCCTACCACCCCCAGACGGACGGGCTAGTAGAACGATATAATGCCACCCTGAAGACCACCCTGAAAAAAATGTTAGATCTCGAAACCCGCCGATGGGAGGAAATGCTACCCCTAGCCCTGTTCGCTATAAGGTGTAAACCCCAGAGGAGTACTGGTTACTCGCCATTTGAACTCCTATACGGGCGACAGCCCCGTACCTTGCTTGACATGGCCAAGGAAGAATGGGAAGAAAGACCAGAAGGGACCAAACCCCTCCCCGAATATGTTATGAACCTGAAAACCCATCTCCAAGAAATACATACCATATGTAGAACACACCTGGAGAATGCACAAGAGGGCCAGAAGCGACAGTATGATAAAACCACTAAACCACGTACATTGAAGGTAGACGACTACGTCCTCCTTATGATGCCCACCTCCGACCACAAACTCTTAGGTCAGTGGCAGGGCCCCTTCCGGGTTGTGGAAGTAGTCACCCCCGTCACTTATCGTCTTGAGATGGACCCCCTGAAGAGAAGCAACACCCAGATATTCCACATTAATCTGTTGAAAAGATGGTACGGGGAACCCCCCCCGTTCCTGTCTCTCTGGCCCAAGACCACCCGGTGGCATACCATCTGAGCAGGCATCCTGAGCTGTCTGTGGAACAGCAGAAGGCCCTAGACACCTACCTGTGGCCCTTCAGGGCCATCTTTTCCTCCACCCCAGGTCGAACCACCCTCACAGAACACTCAATTACCACTTTGCCAGGGAAGCGGGTAAAGCTACCACTGTATCGCCTTCCTGAATCCCGCAGACAGGCGGTGGAGCGCGAGATACAACAAATGCTCCACATGGGTGTCATAGAACCATCCAAGAGCGAATGGAATTCGCCCATTGTCTTAGTACCGAAGCCGGACGGTTCTATTCGATTTTGTATCGACTTCCGCGAGGTCAATAAGATCTCCCAGTTCGACACCTATCCTCTACCCCGGGTGGACGAACTGGTGGAAAGGCTAGGGAAAGCCCAGTACATCAGTACCTTGGACCTCTGTAAAGGGTACTGGCAGGTCCCCTTAACGAAAACCGACAAGGATAAAACCGCATTCTCCACCCTGGGGGGTTATATCAGTTTACAGTATTGCCCTTCGGGTTACACGGAGCCCCGGCTACTTTCCAAAGGCTGATGAACAACCTTCTTAGACCCTGTGCCGCATATGCTGCGGCATACATCGACGACATAGTCATTCACAGCCCCACCTGGGAGGAACATCTATGCCACCTGGCAAAAGTCGTTCAAACCTTAGGGGCAGCCGGTCTCACCATTAATCCCACCAAAAGCCGGCTTGCTGCTAGGTCGGTGAAGTACTTGGGGTATCTGCTCGGAGAGGGGTTAATCAAGCCACAGAAGGAAAAGGTGGCCGCCATAGCCGATATACCCCGTTTCCCCACACCAAAAGAGAGCTGAGGGCCTTCCTAGGCATGCTCGGCTATTATAGACGCTTCATACCGGACTTCTCGCAGACAGCTGCACCTTTAACCGACCTGCTACAGAAACACAAGAACGCAGAAAAGGAGTTACGACAACCTTCCCCCTGTCTTCAGCGGGCCTTTCACGCCTTGAAACAAGCCCTTACTTCCGACCCTGTGCTCCTGAGTCCCGAGTATGACAAACCATTCATCCTTCAAACAGATGCATCAGAGCAGGGACTGGGCGCAGTACTGTCTCAAACCGACCCCCAGGGACAAGAACGTCCCATACTGTACATAAGCAGGAAATTGTTCCCCCGCGAAACACGATACTCCGTCATAGAAAAGGAGGCCCTAGCCATCAAATGGGCGATTGAGACTCTCAGGTACTACCTCGAAGGTAGGGAGTTCACTCTGTACACCGACCATGCCCCTTTAGAGTGGCTGTCGCGCAACAAAGGACATAATGACCGGGTCATGAGGTGGTTTTTGGCGCTTCAGCCCTTCCATTTCACCACTTTACATCGGAAGGGCAAAGAGCAGACCAACGCAGACTATCTCTCACGCCACCCCCTTGGCCCGTTTCTTGCCGGCAAGAAAGTAAGGGGGGAGGGATGTGAGGGGGTCAGTGAGGACGGGATGTTTTCCCCCCTGTCTCCATGCTTCTCTTACCCCTTTCCCGCACCTAGAGACTTGTATGGACCGGAACAGCGTGGGTTAATCACGCCGACTGCCTCTCGCCTCCAGGGACGTCACGGACAGCTGGAACCTGTCCACCAATCAAGCGACCGAGGGGCGGAGTCGCGGACCTTAAAGGCGGAAGTCACCGGAAGAGAAGGGTCGCCGTCAGGGAGAAAGCAAGAGGACGTGGAGAGAGACGCTGCGCCGACGGAGATGGATCAAGAGGAGGATCGAGAGAAGGAGACCGTAAGAAGCACCGACCTTCCGGACTCGGACTCGGACGACGGAGTTGACTCCTGGACAGAGGAGTGGTGGACGCCCCCGGAGGATGCTGATGAGCCGCCGCAGCTCCGGAGAGTTGCGGCTGACACGGTACGTGGCCTGGGAAGGGGAGCGGGGAAGGAATTGTAGGGGAGGACTACAGCAAAGGCTGTGCCGCCTAAGGGACTCACGGAGTGTTCACTGAGTGCGTGTGTGTTGACCCCTTCACTACCACTACCTGCACCACGTCCAATCTCTCACGGTTGCTTCGGCTTCCAACACCCCCCCCTTTATCTCACTGATCGTCGGAACGATCGTTTAACGTGGGCAGAGTGCATCAGATGCCCCGCGGGATTCTCAGGAAGAGGTCTGTTGAATGACCGTGTATATATATGTATATACTCTATGCTATGCACCTCTAGGCTACCGTAGTCCACTCCTCTGTTAGTGTCACACCGGCCGGTGGATTAGATATTTGGTGAAGGGTTCTGTCTTGCCCTTCTATTGCAGCGACAAGGTGTAATAACCGCCCCTCTCTTGTGTTATTTTCCCCACATGAGCCTCCCGGGTTATCCATCCCAGACGAGAAGGAACACACGCCCCGGAGGACAGAGGAACAGAGGTCCCGCTATCGCCTGGAAGAAGATCACAGTTGCGCCCTACACCCTGCCCCACCAACTGAGACTTTCCTGTATGCTTATTAATAAAACACTACAACATTGAGCCCATACTCCGGCCTCCTCGCCTATTCTTCCGCCCGTCCCTCTCACAATAATACACCTCACAAATTTATAACTCACCTTCCAAATAGATTTGTAGAATTTAAAATATCACAAACTCATAAATGATTTTCTTATGCACACAATCAATGTAATGCACCACTCTCAGCAAGGTAAATGGCAAAGTTTCCCTCTCTTTCTCCACACAAATACATGTAAGTAACAAATCACATACCTTCCTACATTATTTCAAATTATAAAACACATTTCTATTGGTTAGAC
The DNA here is from genome assembly GCA_963921515.1 of Calotriton arnoldi. Taxonomy (NCBI): domain Eukaryota; kingdom Metazoa; phylum Chordata; class Amphibia; order Caudata; family Salamandridae; genus Calotriton; species Calotriton arnoldi. The sequence goes on along the minus strand of CAWUFW010014374.1, from coordinate 150,363 downwards.
ATATGAACCCTTACCAACTGACTTCTAAAAGTGCCCAAACTGATTCTGGAATTTTTTGGGATTCGCGACACCACCGTGCAGCAACGCGATGGAGCCGCAAATCCATACGGGAGTTAAAAAATATATTAATAATAATAATAGCACTATTTTTTAAGAACACACCACTTCTAAACATGCTACTGACTTGGGAAATCTTACTTTAATAAGATTTCACTTATATATAAATTACAATTTCACATTTTAATTCCACAGTTAAGTTTCAACCCTTCCCCCATTCTGCTTAATGCCAGTTTCCATAGTAACAGTTCATGGAACATTCAACTGAACTCACAGGTCACAAGTTCACCATATTTTCAAGTTCACCACACAATGTTACAAATGCAAACAGCAGGTGTGGTTGACATTTCTAAAATATGAGCTTATCCTATCTACTGTACCTTTCAAAAAAAATTTACTAACCAATGAGAAACATGCTTTTTAAAGAAAGTAAAATGCACCCTAATTTTGAATGTACAATGTTCTTAAACAGCCAATCAATTCTCTACTTTTTTAAAAACAGCATCTTGTCCACCATTTTACATACCTCTCATTCTACCAACTGACTACCTCAGCTACAAACATCTTTTTAATACATCCAGACATCCCTTCAAGATGCTTTCAGTGTGGATTGTTGGACACAGCTATGTTTTCTGGTGCAAAAGGTATGCTGAACGCAGAGCTATTGACAAAGACCCAGGTTTGCAAAATGTGGATATTAAATGGATTGCACAGAGAGGATTAAAGTGGCACCAATTGATGCCTTTGGTTAAAACCTTTTTGCATCTCCAACCCCCTGACCTCATGATTGTGCACTGTGGTGGCAATGACCTAGGCACATTGACTGGGGTAGGTCTGGAAATGCTAATGAAGGACACCTTTGCACAATTGATGTTGCTTTTACCTCAAACTGTCTTTGTATACTCTAACATATACCAAAGACAGAAATGGAAGTGGTCAAATCAATTCTGTCCACAGATTGAGAAAGCTAGAAAGAATGTCAATAAAGCTGTTTCTGCTTACCTCAGAGACCATAGGATGGGCTCCATATATAACAACAATCTACGTTTTGATATGGATGACGTCTACAGAAGTGATGGAGTACACTTCACAGATCGAGGAAACAGAGTCTTTCTCAACAACCTTAAGCTCTGCATCGGCACTTACATGTAGCTACAACAAACTCACAATGAAAAAAGGGCTCTTTTTAGAGCCACCCTATAACATAATACTGATTATAATTTTTTTTACACATACAATTTTTTTTTTTAATTTTCGGATTTGCAAAACCGTCGCAAATTCACAAAACAAAAGCACAAATTTAATGCACTACAACACAACACACTTTTCAAATTTAACTATTAATTTTTAATTTTATATATTTTTAACAACTCTATCAATTATAATCTTGTCATTAACTTCAATCACAGTACCTCTTTAAAACAACTTCACAAATACAACACTACCTTCTACATTATATACTACTTAATTATTTATTAAAGGTGGATTCGCGAAACCTACGCGACGTTACACGGGGAGTCGCCACTCCAAACTCGGAAAAAAAAAAACACCGATCCACTGCCATTATTTAGTATTCGCCCCGGGGACCCCATCCCCCGGGGCCTGCCACCATTTTAACAAAAAATAAAAAAATAAGGAGGGGGACCACGTGGCCCCCCTCCTCAGGCCAAGAATGCCCTGGGGACCCTATCCCCCAAGGCATGGCCACCCTGCATTTTTTTTATAACAGGGGTGCCACGTGGCCCCCCTCATGGGCCACTCCTGGCCCCGGGGACCCCATCCCCCGGGGCCTGGCCTCATTGATGGGGACCGTGGGGGGAGCCCCAATACCCCCACAGTTCCTGCTGGCTCCTCTCCTCCTGTGGGAGCCGGCATTGCTTTTGGACAAGGGGAGCTTCTAACATGCAGTTCCCCTTGCCCAAAAGCAATACTGCTTTGCTTCTTGGAAGCGAGAGCAGGTTTCCTGCTCTCGCTTCCAAGAAGCAAAGCAGTGTTTGCAATGACAGGGTAGGAGCTGCACAGCTCCCACCCTGTCATTGCAAACAGCAATATCCATCAAGGGCTCCAGGAGGGGGCCCGCGAGGCCCCCCCTCATTAATGAAGGAAGCTTTGGGGAGGTGGTGGGCCCCGGGGCTTGGGGGGCCCGCGAAGCCCCCCTCATTAATAATAGAAGCCCCAGGGAGGTGGTGATCCCCAGGGCTTGGGGGGCCCCGCAACACCCCCCTTGTTAATCAAGGAAGCCCCGGGGAGGTGGTGGTCCCCAGGGCTTGGGGGGGCCCGCGAGGCCCTCCTGCCTCCATAATAATAAAGCCCCAGGGAGGTGGCGGTCCCCAGGGCAGCATGGGGGGGTGGGACGCCCCATGCATTTATTTATCAAGCCCCGGGGAGGTGGCAGTTCCCGGGGCTGCGGGGGCCCCCGCGGTCCCCCGCAAATTAATTAGTGATTGCCTCCGGGACCTGGCCCACCCAGGGGCTTAAGTACAAGGAAGCGTGAAAGCCAGCGCTTTCTTTTTTTATTATTTTCTCGGCCAGGTTCGCGCACCCAGCGCGAATTCGCCTTTTAAAAAAAAAAGAAAATTATTGCTTTTTTTGGGCCTGGGGGTGCTTGTGGGACCCCCCTGAGCAGGCCTAGGGGGTCAAAGTGTTTCTACCCTGCCCCCTTTTCTTGTTTTTTACCCTTGTTTTACCTTTTTCTTGTGATTCGGTTACCGAGTCACAAGATGGCTGCCAACACATTCTGGTTTGGAGTGTTGACAGCCAATCAGAGTTAAGCTCGTGCCCGGGAGGGTTCGCGAACCCTCCTCAATGCTCAGATATCAATATTTTTATTTTTGGAATTTCTCAGGAACTACTGAACGGATTTACACCATTTAAAAAAAAAGCACGTTTTTAGACCAAGACCTACCTTTTGCCAAATTTGGTGTAATTCCATTCAGCAGTTCCGGCTGTAGCCTGTTTCAAAATTCCTATGGAAATTAACATGGGGAAAACGTGTTTTGGGACCCCCCTTTTTTCCTCTGCCCCCGCTTGACGAATCACTCCAAAACTTTCAAGACAGGAGCTGACCGGAGCGCCCCATTAGTTTTGAAAATTTCGCCAGGATTCGTCAAACAGCGCCAAAGATATTGGCAAATCAAAAAACGCTTTTCCTATGGAAAATAGGTCCTAACCATAACTACCTACTGGCGATCGGCAGTAGGATATATATATATATATATATATATATATATATATATATATATATATATATATATATATATATATATTCATTTGAATGCTATTCATTTGACATCTGGGAAAGCCTTTCTGATAGAGAGCATCACAAAAACAAAACCCCAAGCCTTATTCTAAAAAGAGAGTCTTTGGTGTGTTTCATTTTATAAAGTGAAACCCCCTTCTAGGTGTTGTTGTGTTTTATGTCTCCTGCTTCATTGTGTTTGGGCCATCATGTGGGAGTGGTATTTTTTGAGGACGAAGCAAGACAGGAAGTATCCTTCATTTAAGTGGATGGCTCATATTTACTAAGGCAAGTGCATACCAGCGCGGACTTGCAGAAGTTCAACGTTAAATGGAATGTGTCACCAGCATCTTTTGAAGGGGCATGAACGCTCTACTTGTGGCATGTGCGGCAACCTTCTACCCTGTGGAACGCATGTGGGTGGAGCGCCGGTGTGTATTGTCCACATCATTGGATTTCCTCCAGCCATTTGGAACACTTCGTACCCGCCGTGTGGAACGCCTGTTGGTGAAGCGCTTGCGTGTATTGTCCACGTCACTGGATTTCCTTCAGCCTTTTGGAATGCAATGTACCCGAAGCATGGTCGCATTGCGAGGTTACGCAGTGTGTGATGTGCCACCACCTTTGTTTACCTTCTGTCACTCGCTAATGACCGATCAATGCAGATCATGGCAAGGTTGTAGTTTTTTTCACAAGTAATTGCCATTTGGTTACCGTTTGAAACTGGATGGGTGTTCGGATCAAGATGAAGTACTGTCCAGGAATTTATTGTTTTGGGGCATTTTGCTGAACAATTTGGTGGCTTTTAGGTATCTAAAGGGTGAGTAATTAGATAAGTGAACTAGTCCCTTTGGGTGAAGTAAGGACACGTATCCAGTGCTTGGCAAGCATTTTCCACAAGTTCAGCTATCTAAATCCCACTTTCAGGTGAAGAAGGGACGCTGTAATTATTTAAGGTTCAGAAATGGCTACACAGAATTTTTCACTTCAGCCACCACAAGCATTTTCACAAGCTGGTGGGAGTCCTTGTATGAAATGGGTGGAGTATAAGGTATTCAGTCAAAATATCAAGTTTGAAATGTTGACTTACACTAATATCGAGTTTTAAATATTGTGACACAGAAATATCGACAGCAAGAATATCGTGGTCAAGAATATCGACTTTAAGGTAAGAAATATCGATTTTACAAAATATAGAAGTCAATATAATTTGCAAAAATATAATTGTTAAAATATCGTTTTTTTTTATTAGTGTTGTGTATTTTAGTATATATTTTAAATGTATGTGATGCTTTTTGTATAAGTATTGTTTATGTTTTTCAATATATGTGTTAAATATTTAGTAGTTATTAATTTTATTTTGATTAAAGTTTGCGTTTTTTAGTTCTGTAGCGGGTTGTGGGTTGATAGGGTAATAGGGTGGTAAGTAATTTAATTATAATAAAATGATAAATATATATTTATTAATATTTTTTTAATTGAGATTTTATCATGTTAATTGTGTTTTTAATTTTTTGGGGTAAATTTTAGGTGCGGGTTTAGGGGTTTATAGGGATAAAGTGTGGGAAGTAATTTATTTTTAATTAATTAATAATTAGTTTTTAATTAATATTAATTAATTATTTGACAATTAATTATGGGAATTGTGTAATTCATTTTAGGTGTGTGTTGTGGCGTTTATTGGGGTAAAGGGTGGGAAGTAATTTATTTTTAATTAATTAATGATTAGTTGATAATTATTATTAATTAATTAATTGATAATTAATTAGTGTAATTGCTTAATAAATTTTTGTGTGTGTGTGGTTTTGGGTTTATAGGGGTGAAGGGTGAGGAGTAAATTAATTTTACTTACTTTATAATTAATTGTTAAATACTATTAGTTATTCAATTGAAAAAGTTTTTTAATTGTGTAATTAGTTTTTTTACAGTTTAATTTTAGGTGTAGGTTTTGGGGATTATAGGTGTAAAGGGTGGGAAGTTAATTAAATTCTATGGGCCTAATTCCGATGCGGTTAGGAAGGCCTCCTATCGGATTTCTCTGTCCGAATAAGATTGGGAACGTGTCTTTCCGACCGAATCGGAAAAGTTTCTGACCAACCGAGTACGATGTGAGTTACGCCTTAGGAATATCCCAATCCGAACCCGAAGGCATTAGGAATGACCGAGCTGTATGGAGCAGACTCATACGTCTCGGGCCGCATTTCCGAACAACCAATTACGATGCTGGATTCGGACAGCCTTTCCGAATCTTGGCATCCAACTTGAATCGGCAGATAGAATCAGACTTTGGGGGCCCGTAGCGGGTCCCCTTGCACCTGCAGCCTTCCCAATCGGGCCCGTGGGGGTACCCATGTGTCCCCCCTTACCAGCCATGCACAGTGTCGCAGGCACCAGGGGGTGCCCGCCACAGGGTGCCCGATTTTCCCCAGCCACCTCTTTCTTTAATGGGAGCCTATGCATTCGGTCAGAACATAGGCTCCCATTGAAGTCAATGGGAGTCTGACAGAATCGTATCTGGAAGCATCCGATGCATCGTACTCGGTCGGTCGTACTCTCCCGAACCGAGTCGGTCAGAAACCATTCCCAAACCGATTTGGTCGGAATGATTTCCAAACCGCATCGGAATTGGGCCCTAAGGGGCCGATTCCGATCTCGGTCGGAGGCGCACCCAATACCATTCGGTCGGGAAAAAAGCCATGCGAAAGCCTGTTTCCCGACCGGAACCGTACGCGTGGTCCGGCCGAGCGAGTACGATGCGGGTCGCCCGACCGACTCGTCCGGGCGTCCCGACAGCTCCGACCGACTCGCTCGGACTCGAACCGCTCCGACCGACTCGCTCGGACCCGATTCGCACCGCGCAATGGAGACGTTTCCCGGCCGGGTAAGTACGATGCGCGCCGCGGTGCAGTCCGACCGAGCCGCGCACTCCGGCTCGTAAGAGCTGTCGGAGCCGTACTTTGGGGTCCGTGTCGGACCCCCTGTACGCGTGCCCGTGCGAGGCGCACACAGGGGGACCAAGGGTCCCCCTACCTGTGCGTGTACGCCGCGTGGCGCTTCGCGGCGTACTCGCTGTAGAGCGCCCTTGTCCGCCTCGCACCCATTGAGGCAATGGGAGCCCGCGTGCGCGTTGTACGACCGGCTCCCATTGAGTTCAATGGGAGTCCGACCGACTTCGTGTCCGATAACATACGGCCGCATCGTACTCGTTCGGTCGGACTGCACGGGTCCGATTCGGTCGGAAATCTCTCCGGGTCCGGCTCGGTCGGAGAAATTTCCGGCCCGAATCGGAATCGACCCCTATGTGTTTTAATTTGTTTTTTAATTAATAATATTTGTTTGATTGATAATTAATTATGTTAATTATGAAAATACATTTTTTATTTTCGATGTGGGTTGTGAGTTGTGTGGTGTTATAGGGTAGGAAGTAAATAGACTAAATTTATGTAATAATTAATGTTTTTGTTAATAAATAATTTCTAAATAAAAATATTTAATTGTTTGAAAATTATTTTTATTTTATTTAAAATAATATTTGTGATATATATTTAACATAATATGTTTTTAATATTAAATATATTTTTATTTTTATTTTTAACATATTCATATTTTTTTATTTACTTTAAAAAAATATTTTTATTTTGTTGATGATATTTTGTTTGTTTTTAATTTTGAACTGACTGGAGTGAGAATAGTAAATCTTTCCCCTCCGCAATCCACCACTTTCCCTATTGATGCAATGACTGAAGTGGGAATAGTAAATCTTATCCCTCCGCTATCCAACATTTTCCCTACTGTCGCACATACTGGAGTGGGACTAGTAAATGATATCCCTCCGCTATCCAACACTTTTCCTACTGTTGCACTCAATGGAGTGGGAATAGTAATTTTTACCCCTCCACTATCCAATACTTTCCCAACTGTTGCACTCAATCGAGTGGGAATAGTAATTGTTACCCCTCCGCTATCCAACACTTTCCCTACTGGTCCACTCACTGGAGTGGGAATAGTAAATGTAATCCCTCCGCTATCCAGCACTTTCCCTACTGTTGCACTGACTGGCGTGGGAATAGTAATTTTACCCCTCTGTTATCCAACACTTTCCCTACTGTTGCACTCATTGGAGTGGGAATAGTAATTTTTACCCATCCACCATCCATCACTTTTCCTACTGTTGCACTAACTGGAGTGGGAATAGTAAATGTTATCCATCCGCTATGCAACACTTTCCCTACTGTTGCACTCACTGGAGTGGGAATAGTAATTTTTACCCCTTTGCTATCCAACAGTTTCCCTACTTTTGCACTCATCGGAGTGGGAATAGTAATTTTTACCCCTCTGCTATCCAACATGTTCCCTACTATTGCACCGACTGGAGTGGGAATAGTACATTTTACCCTTCCGCTACCCAACACTTTCCCTACTGTTGCACTCGCTGGTGAGGGAATAGTATTTTTTACCCCTCCGCTATCCAACACTTTCCCTACTGTTCCACTCATTGTAGTGGGAATAGTAATTCTTACCCCTCCGCTATCAAACACTTTCCCTACTGTTGCACTCACTGGAGTGGGAAATTTAAGTTTAAAGATTTTTAAATAGTTTAATGTTTTAATTTATATTTGAATGTTTTATAAATAGATTTTATGTTATTGGTATATGTGTGTATATATATATATATTCACTGAAAAAACCATAGGTTTTAGGGACAGTTATAGTTAGTTGGACATTTCACTCGTACAAAACCATAGAAATTCCCCGTTATAGTTAGTTCAGCTAACTATAACTCACGCCCCGCAATGCACTGCTGATGACGTCACATATTACATCACTCATGACATGGTCAGTGACATCACTGATGACATCACTGATGACATCTCAAATGACATCACTGATGACATCATCTAGTGACTGTGTGTTTCTGTAAAGTTTAAATATGTTTAATATATATAGGGAAAGGCGTATTGAAGAATGAGTGGGTGAATAAGTGTCTGAATGGATGATTTAGTACGTGAGTGACTGACTCTACAAGTGAGTGATTAAATGTATCTTACTGAATGCATGGGTTAGTGACTAAACTGTGTGAATGTCTGTATCCGTCTGTCTGTTGGTTTGTAAGCGGCTGCATGAGCTTTCTGAATAGCTACATGAGTGTCTACATGGGTTATTGATTGATTGTCTGAGTATCTGTATGGGTGCCTGAGTGTTTGTGTGGGTGGGGTGTGTGTGACTCTGTGTATAGATGTGTGAGTTGGTGATTCACTGGGTGCATGGTTTCAAGAGTGCATCTGTGATGGACTGTATGGGTGGGTGAGTGTGTGTATGGGTGTGTTAGTGATTGAATGTATATCTCAGTGGTACATGTGTGAGTAACTACATATGTGAAAGGCAGTATATATGTGTGTTGGAGTATATAAATGGCTATAAGTGAGAGTGTGTGATTGTGAGAGTGGCTGTATGGATGAGTGTGTACTTGTATCAGTGATTGTATAAGAGCGTAAGAATGTGCTAGTATTTGTATGAGTAAGTGAGCTGGTGTGTGTATAACTGTATAGGTGAGTAAATGGGTGTGTGATTAAGTTTTTGCATGACTGACTAGGTGTGTGAGTACCTCTATGGATGAGTGGCGGTGTGTGAGTGTTTATATAGGTGTATGAGTGCATATGATAGTCCTGTACTGAGTGACTAAGTATGAGTGACTGTACGGGTGAGTGAGTGGATGTGTGTGTAGACCTAAGAATCAGTGAGTGGGTATGTAGTTTTTGGTGTTGGAGTGTCTATGGTTTTGAGAATGGCAGTCTGTAATTTAGAGTGGGTGTATCAAAAGTTATATTAGGGTGTGAGAAGATGCATGAAATTATCACATGGATGATGTCATCAGTGATGTCATCAGTGATGTCACTGACCATGTCATGAGTGATGTAATATGTGACGTCATCAGCAGTGCATTGCGGGGCGCGAGTTATAGTTAGCTGAACTAACTATAACGGGGAATTTCTATGGTTTTGTACGAGTGAAATGTCCAACTAACTATAACTGTCCCTAAAACCTATGGTTTTTCAGTGAATTTCAAAGGTTTTTTAAATGCTAATTTCTAACTATAACGTGTCTGAAACCTATGGTTTTTTCAGTGAATTTCAAAGGTTTTTAAATGCTAATTTCTAACTATAACGTGCCTGAAACCTATGATTTTTTAAGTGAATTTCAAAGGTTTTTTTAAATGCTAGTTTCTAACTATGCCTACAGAGGTAGGACATGTGAAGAAAGAAGAAAAAACGCACAGAAAGAAGCAAAAGATGTGCAGAAAGAACCAACAGAGGAGCAGAAAGAGGCCTTGTTGCAAAATCATCCTGTGCCCACAACTTTTTCAGACGGGTACTGGTGGTAACTGACTCTGACTAACCAGAGCCAGTGCTATGCTAAAAGACACTTAGAATACAGTGAAAACACCTACATACACTAGGGAACACTATGCGTTGGGGTACCCCTGTGATTAGCATGACCTCCTCTGCAAGTCCCTAGTACATAATAGGGCAGGGGGATTAAAACTACCTCTTAAAACGCGCTACAGGGCGCGTTTGCACAGTGGTGAAGGGAGGGGGGCCTGAGGTGACATGTGTGCAAACGCACCCCGTGGCACGTTTTAAGTTGCGGGATTAAGTCCCCTTGAATTCTGAGGGTCCCTGGGGCCCAACTAGACCCCCAGGTACCTACAGTTAGGACCACAGAGCTGAGTTGCAGAGAGGCGTTCCGAGGCCACGCACCTTTTTCACCTCTCTGCAACGCAACTCTGTTGTGCTTACTGAAGGTACCTGGTGGGCTAGTTGGCCCCCAGGGTCCCTCAGGATTCAAGGGAATTAATTCCCCAACTTAAAACGCACCACAGGGCGTGTTTGCGCACATCTCACCTGAGGCCCCGCCCCTCCCTTCACCACTGTGCAAACGCGCCCCGTGGTGCGTTTTAAGTTGGGGATTAGGTCACCTTGAATCCTGAGGGTCCCTGGGGCCCAACTAGCCCACTAGGTACTTCCAGTAAGCACCTTAGGCCTGCGTTGCAACGCCTGTAACAAATTGTGCAGTTGTGTTTAGGTAGTGAAGAGGGTCGTGCTGGGGGTAGTGTTTTAGGGTTTAGGGTAGTGCAGTGGTGTTTGTATAGTGTAGGGGGTCATGCTGGGGGTAGATTTAGGGTTTAGGGTAGTGCAGTGGTGTTTGGGTAGTGTAGGGGGTCGTGCTGGGGGTAGTGTTTTAGGGTAGGGTAGTGCAGTGGTGTTTGGGTAGTGTAGGGGGTCGTGCTGGGGGTAGTGTTTTAGGGTTTAGGGTAGTGCAGTGGTGTTTGGGTAGTGTAGGGGTCGTGCTGGGGGTGGTGATTTAGGGTAGTGCAGTGGTGTTTGGGTAGTGTAGGGGGTACTGCTGGGGGTAGTGTTTTAGGGTTTAGGTTAGTGCAGTGGTGTTTGGGTAGTGTAGGGGTACTGCTGGGGGTAGTGTTTTAGGGTTTAGGGTAGTGCAGTGGTGTTTGTGTAGTGTAGGGGTAGTGTTTTAGGGTTTAGGGTAGTGCAGTGGTGTTTGTGTAGTGTAGGAGGTCGTGTTTTAGGGTTTAGGGTAGTGCAGTGGTCTTTGGGTAGTGTAGGGAGTCGTGCGGGGTAGTGTTTTAGGGTTTAGGGTAGTGTAGGGGTTCATGCGGGGGGTAGTGTTTTAGGGATTAGGGTAGTGCATTGGTGTTTGGGTAGTGTAGGGGTTCATGCGGGGGTAGTGTTTTAGGGTTTAGGGCAGTGCAGTGGTGTTTGGGTAGTATAGGGGGTCGTGCTGGGGGAGTATTTTAGGGTTTAGGGCAGTGCAGTGGTGTTCGGGTAGTGTAGGGGGTCGTGCTGGGGGAGTGTTTTAGGGTTTAGGGCAGTGCAGTGGTGTTCGGGTAGTGTAGGGGGTCGTGCTGGGGGAAGTGTTTGAGGGTTTAGGGCAGTGCAGTCGTGTTCGGGTAGTGTAGGGGGTTGTGCTGGGGGTAGTATTTTAGGGTTTAGGGTAGTGCAGTGGTGTTCGGGTAGTGTAGGGGGTCATGCTGGGGGTAGTGTTCTAGGGTTTAGGGCAGTGCAGTGGTGTTTGGGCAGTGTAGGGGTAATGCTGGGGGTGGTGTTTTAGGGTTTAGGGCAGTGCAGTGGTGTTCGGGCAGTGTAGGGGTTCGTGCTGGGGGTGGTGTTTCAGGGTTTAGGGCAGTGCAGTGGTGTTCGGGCAGTGCAGGGGGTGGTGTTTCAGGGTTTAGGGCAGTGCATTGGTGTTCGGGCAGTGTAGGGGGTCGTGCAGGGGGTGGTGTTTCAGGGTTTAGGGCAGTGGTGTTCGGGCAGTGTAGTGGGTCTTGCTGGGGGTGGTGTTTCAGGGTTTGGGGCAGTGCAGTGGTGTTCGAGCAGTAAAGGGGGTCGTGCTGGGGGTGGTGTTTCAGGGTTTAGGGCAGTGCAGTGGTGTTCGGGCAGTGTAGGGGGCGGTGCAGGGGTGGTGTTTCAGGGTTTAGGGCAGTGCAGTGGTGTTCGGGCAGTGTAGGGGGTGCTGCAGGGGGTGGTGTTTCAGGGTTTAGGGCAGTGCAGTGGTGTTCGGGCAGTGTAGGGGGTCATGCAGGGGGTGGTGTTTCAGGGTTTAGGGCAGTGCAGTGGTGTTCGGGCAGTGTAGGGGGTCGTGCTGGGGCTGGTGTTTCAGGGTTTAGGGCAGTACAGTGGTGTTCGGGCAGTGTAGGGGGTCGTGCTGGGGCTGGTGTTTCAGGGTTTAGGGCAGTGCAGTGGTGTTCGGGCAGTGTAGGGGGTCGTGCTGGGGCTGGTGTTTCAGGGTTTAAGGCAGTGCAGTGGTGTTCGGGCAGTGTAGGTGGTCGTGCTGGGGCTGGTGTTTCAGGGTTTAGGGCAGTGCAGTGGTGTTCGGGCAGTGTAGGGGGTCATGCTGGGGCTGGTGTTTCAGGGTTTAGGGCAGTGCAGTGGTGTTCGGGCAGTGTAGGGGGTCTTGCTGGGGCTGGTGTTTCAGAGTCTAGGGCAGTGCAGTGGTGTTCGGGCAGTGTAGGGGGTCTTGCTGGGGCTGGTGTTTCAGGGTTTAGGGCAGTGCAGTGGTGTTCGGGCAGTGTAGGGGGTCATGCTGGGGTGGTGTTTCAGGGTTTAGGGCAGTGCAGTGGTGTTTGGGCAGTGTAGGGGGTCATGCTGGGGCTAGTGTTTCAGGATTTAGGGCAGAGCAATGGTGTTCAGGCAGTGTAGGGGGTTTTGCTGGAGGTGGTGTTTCAGGGTTTAGGGCAGTGCAGTGGTGTTCGTGCAGTGTAGGGGTTGTGTTTCAGGGTTTAGGGCAGTGGTGTTCAGACAGTGTAGGGGTCTTGCTGGGGTTGATGTTTCAGGGTTTAGGGCAGTGCAGTGGTGTTCGGGCAGTGTAGGGGGTCGTGCTGGGGGTGGTGTTTCAGGGTTTAGGGCAGTGCAGTGGTGTTCGGGCAGTGTAGGGTGTCGTGCTGAGGGGTGGTGTTTCAGGGTTTAGGGCAGTGCAGTGGTGTTCAGGCAGTGTAGGGGGTCGTGCAGGGGTGGTGTTTCAGGGTTTAGGGCAGTGCAGTGGTGTTTGGGCAGTGTAGGGGGTCGTGCAGGGGGTGGTGTTTCAGGGTTTAGGGCAGTGCAGTGGTGTTCGGCCAGTGTAGGTGGTCTTGCTGGGGGTGGTGTTTCAGGCTTTAGTGCAGTGGTGTTCGGGCAGTGTAGGGGGTCTTGCTGGGGGTGGTGTTTCAGGGTTTAGGGCAGTGCAGTGGTGTTCGGGCAGTGTAGGGGGTCTTGCTGGGGCTGGTGTTTCAGGGTTTAGGGCAGTGCAGTGGTGTTCGGGCAGTGTAGGGGGTCGTGCTGGGGCTGGTGTTTGAGGGTTTAGGGTAGTGCAGTGGTGTTTGGGCAGTGTAGGGGGTCGTGCTGGGGCTGGTGTTTCAGGGTTTAGGGCAGTGCAGTGGTTTTTGGGCAGTGTAGGCGGTCGTGCTGGGGCTGGTGTTTCAGGGTTTAGGGCAGTGCAGTGGTGTTCGGGCAGTGTACGGGGTTGTGCTGGGGCTGGTGTTTCAGGGTTTAGGGCAGTGCAGTGCTGTTCGGGCAGTGTAGGGGGTCGTGCTGGGGGTGGTGTTTCAGGGTTTAAAGCAGTGCAGTGGTGTTCGGGCAGTGTAGGGGGTCGTGCTGGGGCTGGTGTTTCATGGTTTAGGGCAGTGCAGTGGTGTTTGGGCAGTGTAGGGGGTCATGCTGGGGGTGGTGTTTCAGGGATTAGGGCAGTGCAGTGGTGTACGGGCAGTGTAGGGGGTCTTGCTGGGGGTGGTGTTTCAGGGTTTAGGGCAGTGGTGTTCGGGCAGTGTAGGGGGTCTTGCTGGGGGTAGTGTTTCGGGGTTTAGGGCAGTGCAGTGGTGTTCGTGCAGTGTAGGGGGTCGTGCTGGGGGTGGTGTTTCAGGGTTTAGGGCAGTGCAGTAGTGTTCGGGCAGAGTAGGGGATCGTGCAGTGGGTGGTGTTTCAGGGTTTAGGGCAGTGCAGTGGTGTTCGGGCAGTGTAGGGGGTCGTGCTGGGGGTGGTGTTTCAGGGTTTAGGGCAGTGCAGTGGTGTTCGGGCAGCATAGGGGGTCGTGCAGGGGTGGTGTTTCAGGGTTTAGGGCAGTGCAGTGGTGTTCGGGCAGTGTAGGGGTCGTGCTGGGGCTGGTGTTTCAGGGTTTAGGGCAGTGCAGTGGTGTTCGGGCAGTGTAGGGGGTCTTGCTGGGGGTGGTGTTTCAGGGTTTAGGGCAGTGGTGTTCGGGCAGTGTAGGGGGTCTTGCTGGGGGTGGTGTTTCAGGGTTTAGGGCAGTGCAGTGGTGTTCGGGCAGTGTAGGGGGTCTTGCTGGGGTGGTGTTTCAGGGTTTAGGGCAGTGCAGTGGTGTTCAGGCAGTGTAGGGTGTCTTTCTGGGGGTAGTGTTTCAGGGTTTAGGGCAGTGCAGTGGTGTTCGTGCAGTGTAGGGGGTCGTGCTGGGGATGGTGTTTCAGGGTTTAGGGCAGTGCAGTAGTGTTCGGGCAGTGTAGGGGGTCGTGCAGGGGGTGGTGTTTCAGGGTTTAGGGCAGTGCAGTGGTGTTCGGGCAGTGTAGGGGGTCGTGCTGGGGTGGTGTTTCAGGGTTTAGGGCAGTGCAGTGGTGTTCGGGCAGTGTAGGGGGTCGTGCTGGGGGTGGTGTTTCAGGGTTTAGGGCAGTGGTGTTCGGGCAGTGTAGGGGTCTTGCTGGGGGTGATGTTTCAGGGTTTAGGGCAGTGCAGTGGTGTTCGGGCAGTGTAGGAGGTCTTGCTGGGGGTAGTGTTTCAGGGTTTAGGGCAGTGCAGTGGTGTTCGGGCAGTGTACGGGTCATGCTGGGGGTGGTGTTTCAGGGTTTAGGGCAGTGCAGTGGTGTTCGGGCAGTGTAGGGGGTCGTGAAGGGGGTGGTGTTTCAGGGTTTAGGGCAGTGCAGTGGTGTTCGGGCAGTGTAGGGGGTCGTGCTAGGGTATGTGTTTCAGGGTTTAGGGCAGTGCAGTGGTGTTCGGGCACTGTAGGGGACGTGCAGGGGCTGGTGTTTCAGGGTTTAGGGCAGTGCAGTGGTGTTCGGGCAGTGTAGGGGGTCGTGCTGGGGGTAGTGTTTTAGGGTTTAGGGTAGTGCAGTGGTGCTTGTGTAGTGTAGGGGGTCGTGCTGGGGGTAGTGTTTTAGGGTTTAGGGTAGTGCAGTGGTGTTTGTGTAGTGTAGGGGTCATGTTTTAGGGTAGTGCAGTGGTGTTTGGGTAGTGTAGGGGGTCGTGCTGGGGGTAGTGTTTTAGGATTTATGGTAGTGCAGTGGTGTTTGGGGAGTGTAGGGGGTCGTGCTGGGGGTAGTGTTTTAGGGTTTAAGGTAGTGCAGTGGTGTTTGTGTAGTGTAGGGGGTCGTGCTGGGGGTAGTGTTTTAGGGTTTAGGGTAGTGCAGTGGTGCTTGTGTAGTGTAGGGGGTCGTGCTGGGGGTAGTATTTTAGGGTTTAGGGTAGTGCAGTGGTGTTTGTGTAGTGTAGGGGGTCATGTTTTAGGGTAGTGCAGTGGTGTTTGGGTAGTGTAGGGGGTCGTGCTGGGGGTAGTGTTTTAGGATTTAGGTTAGTGCAGTGGTGTTGGGGTAGTGTTTTAGGGTTTAGGGTAGTGCAGTGGTGTTTGTGTAGTGTAGGGGGTCATGCTGGGGCTAGTGTTTTAGGGTTTAGAATAGTGCAGTGGTGCTTGTGTAGTATAGGGGGTCGTGCTGGGGTAGTATTTTAGGGTTTAGGGTAGTGCAGTGGTGTTTTTGTAGTGTAGGGGGGTCATGTTTTAAGATGCAACGCTCCAATACCTGACCAGTCTGCACTACATACAACTGCAAAAAAACTAAAACTAAAAAGTGTTTTGCACACTTTTGTCATTGGGCTATATGTGGGCTACATCTGGGTAATATGTGTGCTACATTTGGGCTCTTTTTTCACTGGTGGCCATCTTGGAAGACTTCTTTGTTATGAAGTTTCCTAATTTCCTCATTTACTGCAGTCTCCTCAGTAGGAAATGCTTTCAGTTTTTACTTTGATTCCATCAAGAAGGCATTCAGATGTATCACACATTTGCCAGAAATTCAGAATGTTATTACTCTAGTTGTTCATTAGATCACTGTAGTTAAGCTACTGCTCACCAAGGAGTTAACTGGAAGTTTACTGCTGGTATTGAAAGTGATTGGTTCAGTCTGCATGTCAGAATTTTCTAATGAAATAGAAGAGGATTTGAGATCTCACTTAAAACATGCACTAAATTTTCTTTTTGCAGCACTAACCATAATTTCTATGGCAAAATGAACCCCCTCATTTTGTTCCTTTTTAAATTAAATGTTTTAAGTGTTACCAGTTTATTCCAATCAAGATGGCTTCAGGTGTGCCATACTTTTGTCATAAGTAAGGCTGTTAGCACTCTAGTTGTTCTTTAGAACACTCTGGGAAGCTGCAGTAGAACACAAAGGCATCAACTGACAGGCTGCTCCTGTTGAAATATAACAGGAAGATATTTGAGATCTCACTTAAAACATGTCCTAATTTTTCTTTCTACAGCACTAACCATAATTTCTATGGCAAAATGAACCCCCTCATTTTGTTCCTTTTAAATTAAATGTTTTAAGTGTTACCAGTTTATTCCAATCAAGATGGCTTCAGGTGTGCCATACTTTTGTCATAAGTAAGACTGTTAGCGCTCTAGTTGTTCTTTAGAACACTCTGGGAAGCTGCAGTAGAACACAAAGGCATCAACTGACAGGCTGCTCCTGTTGAAATATAACAGGAAGATATTTGAGATCACACTTGAAGCATGTCCTAATTTTTCTTTCTACAGCACTAACCATAATTTCTATGACAAAATGAACCCCATCATTTTGTTCCTTTTAAATTAAATGTTTTAAGTGTTACCAGTTTATTCCAATCAAGATGGCTTCAGGTGTGCCATACTTTTGTCATAAGTAAGGCTGTTAGCACTCTAGTTGTTCTTTAGAACACTCTGGGAAGCTGCAGTAGAATACAAAGGAATCAACTGACAGTCTCTGCCCTTGTTGGATGTACATGTTTTACTGAGAATGTCAGACTTCATTCTCACATGACTGAGAAAGATAATGTGAATTTACAGAAAATATGCTCTCATTTTAGCTTCTGGGGCACCTTCCAAAACTGTATGGGACAAGCATGTGAAAATAGTTTTCTCTCAAACATGATTCATGATATCCCAGCAGAAGGTTTTTCACAGGGTAAAATCACCTTAGAACACACCACAATTCCTGAAATTAGTATGGTACCATCAACAAATGAATTCTAATGTAACTAAAGTCTGTTATCACCCTTTATAGTTCTCCTTTTGGTAACCCTCAAAATCTTCGATTCACTACAATGCATTTCAAAGGGGTACTATCATTTATATTGTTCCCAAGATGGCTGCCAGCAATTCCAGGATGAAGTGCTGACAGCCAATCAGATCTCACGATGACATGTGTGGTTAGGCTCCGCCCAGATATATATGTGTTTTTACTTTTGATTTTCTCAGCAACTACTGAACGGATTTACACCATTTAACAAAAAGGGTTCTTTTTAACCAAGAACTACCTCTTTGCCAAATTTGGTGTAATTCCGTTCAGCAGTTCGAGCTGTAGCCTTGCATAAAGTTTCCTATGGGAAATTGATTTTTGACTCTTATTTTTTAATTTCTCCGCAACTACTGAACGGATTTACACCATTTAACAAAAGGGTTCTTTCTGAACCAAGAACTACCTCTTTGCCAAATTTGGTGTAATTCCGTTCAGCAGTCCAGGCTGTAACCGTGTCTAAAGTTTCCTATGGGAAAATGAATGGGGAAAACACGTTTTGGGACCCCCCTTTTTCTCGGCCCCCGCTTGACGAATCACCCTGAGACTTTCAGGGTAGGAGCGGACCGGAGCGGGCCATAAAGTTTGAAAATTTCGCGAAGATTCGTCAATTGACGCAAGAGTTATTTCAAATAGAATGTCGTGGATTTCCTATGGAAAATAGGTCCTAACTATAACTATCTACTGGCGACCGCCATTAGATAATATATATATATATATATATGTAATTTTAAAATTATAAAATACATTACAAATAATAGTTGAATAATTGTTTTAAAGTAAACATATATATATTAATTATTATATATGTGTGTTTAACTTTTTAAATTAAAATTATTTGTTATATTTATTAAAATGTATATTAAATCTAATTTATTTTTTTAATTAATTTTATTCTTTAATATATTTAATATTTATTAATTTATTTAAAGTATTATTTTCTTGACACTCTTGCTAAAAATGGAAAAATGGCTTTTGCATTCAACAAGAAGATTTTTTTACATTCTGTGTGGCCAGAGGGTTTAAAGGTTTCTGAGGAAATGACTAAAATACCTGGGGGTGGGGATGTGAATGTTTTTGAGGAAGCATTCTACGATTTTGATAACCATTTTGCACCAAAAGTCTATATGGGAATTGGGAGGTATACGTTTTTTAGGAGGAAACAGGAAATGAACGATATGGTGGATGAGTATGTTGCTGTGCTTAAGAAACTGGTGGGATAATGTAAATTTGATCATTTGCGGGAGCAGCTTATCAGAGACCAAGTGGTCATGCGCACAAAGGATACAGCTATCCAGGAAAGGCTATGGATCAATGACATTTTAGCAATCGCGAGGAAGGCGGAATTGTCTAGTCGCAGTGCTAAGGCATTAAAGACGGAATCTAAACATACCTCTGAGGAGATTGTAACTAAAATTAGAGGGAAAGGGTTGAGCAAACCTTAGAAGGAGGTTACAAAAGTCATGATTTCACTAAAATGAAATGGACTTTTACGTGTTATCGCTGTGTTCACATCTTGCTTCTAGTAAATTTTGCCCTGCAATTAAACAGAAACGTGTGCCTTGTGGAGTGATAGGTCATTTTGCAAAGGTATGTAAGAAAAAAAAGGATACAAGGCAAAGTGTGTGGAGGAGGGTAGCTACAGTAATGAAGATGAAAAAGTGATTCTGAAAATGATGCAAAAAGTTTTAAATCTAAAGAACTATTTATTTTAAATGTCAAAGGCAAAGTTGGGAGTGGAAGGAAAAAATCTTTGTGCCTGATGACGACTGGAGGTGTGGAAGTGTGATGTACGCGGACTATGGTTCCCCTTATACCATTGTTAATGAAGAGATATGGAGAAAAAAGCTTATTAAACTTTTAGGAGAAAAGTTACTGGAAACTGACATTCACCCAGAATGATTTTTATGTGAGAAGATAGATATAATTGGGTTTAGACCTTTGGTGTTCAAATTTAAGAATCGAGAGTCATGCAGGAAGTTATATATTTCCTTCTGTATTGGAAGGCTCAAGGGGAGCTGGATATTTTAAACCCCAATAACCCTGATCCCAATAGATAATGGGTGAGGGTGAGTTTGTTGGAGCGAAGATGTTAAAAGAATTCCCAGAAGTGTTTAGAGGTACAATTGGAAAACGTCACGAATTTTGAGCATTGTATAGTTTTAAAAAAGGAACTTGATCTAAAGTATACAAAGTAAAAAGTAAGGAACATTCCAATTTCACTCAGGGAAAGAGGTTGAAAGAGAATTAAATAAACTTGTAAAGGCAGACATAGTTGAGCCCGTAGGGTCCTCTGAGTTGATTTCTCCTGTTGTGGTAGCGAGACGGAGCAATGGAAAGATTAGATTGTGCATCGACCTTCGTCATTTGAATATAATATTGTGGTGAACAAATTTCGCCTCCCTAAAATTTCTGAAATGCTGGCTTTGGTGAAAGACACAGGGTGATTTTCAACTATCGATCTCTCTGCAGTTTATTTTACAGTTTTTATCACCCCTATATGGTATTTCCCATACAAAACAATGCCTTTCGGGTTATCATCATGCTGCTGCCATTTTTCGAAGACTCATGTTCTGACTTTTTTGGAAACACAAGAACATCAGGAGCTTCCAGGACGATATTTTAGTGTTTGATGACAGACTTGAACATGACAACATTTTGGCAGAAGTTCTAGGTATTCTGAGAGGAAGTGTTTTGACAGTTGAGCCTTTGAAGTGCAAGTTTGTGGTGCAGTCTGTGACGTACCTTCGCAGTGTTTTATGTAGAAAAGGTGTTACCACCAAGCCATCTGTGGTTGAGGCCACCCAAAATGCTCCACACCCAACTAGTAAGTATGAAGTGAGATCATTCCTGGGGCTAGTGAAATTTCTTTGGTCAGATCCTTGCAAGCTAGAATTTGAAGACATAAAAAATGCAATTAAGGAAGTCCACATTTTGAAAAACTTTGACCCTGAGGTGGAGAAAGTTGTAACGGTAGATGCCAGTAACAAAGGGTTGGGAGGTGTTCTCTCACAAATAAATTTGGAGGGGAAGGAAAACATTGTCGCTTCTGCTTCTTCTGTGTTGTCCCCTGCAAAAGTGACATTTTCTGTAATTGAAAAAGAGATCCGTGCTTGTGCTTGGGCTTTAGATCATTTTAGATATTTTGTATGGTGTAGGCAATGTACAGTACACTCTGGTCATAAACCCTTAGTAAAGCTTTTGACTACAGAGGGCCTATTTAAAGCATCTGCCAAAATAGCAAGGATGTCTAGGAGGCTACAGGATTTCATCTACACAGTTGAATATGTGCCAGGAAGAAAAATGTATTGGCTGATTTCCTATCGCGTATGCCTACTGAAATGCTGGAGTGTCAGGAGAGTGATTGGGATGTCTTTCAAATTGCATTAATCCATGACTAGGGAATGGCACCACTAGATGAAGAGGAGTGGAAAAAACAATGTTCTTTGTATACTACTTTACAGCAACTCATTGTATTTGAGGAACATGGTTGGCCCAAAAAGCATCTGGTTAGAAAGGAATTGAAGGTTTTTTGAGAAATAAGAAGTGAGTTGTCTATAATACAAGTGAGTTTTTACAGAGGAAAAATAGTTATTCCTCCCACTTCTTTAAGAAACAGAATTGTTAATGTGATGTGTGATGTTGTGTGATGACGGTCATGGAAGCATTGTGAAAACTAAGCAAGGGATTAAAAGATGGCCCTGGTGGCCTGGTGTGGATGTATATGCTGAGAGAACAGTAGGGAGTTGTGTGCGATGTGCTAACTCTGATAAATCTCTTAGGACATTAAGACCACAAATGTGTGAACCTATTATCCTTAAACAACCCTGACACACAGTGGCTATTGACATAATGAGACCCATTGGTTAACCTGCTAAGTACATTATTGCACTAATTGACATGTTCTCAAGGTTGCCGGTGATTAAGGTGGTGGAAAAAGTGAATTCAGAAGAAGTGCTGAAGTTCATTGATAAGGTTTTTGTGGATGGAGGCTTACCAGTGCAGATAACTAGTGATGATGGGATACAGTTTTTGTCCAAATTAGCCAAGGAGTATTTTGGTAAAGAAAGGGTCAAGCTTAGGACTACATCCTTGAACAATCCTAGTGGCAACGGCATGATTGAGAGATTTAACAGGGTGCTGAAGAATGCTATTCAACTTGCTACTAAGAATGGAGGAAATAGGGAAGCTCAGATTTTTAAGACTTTGTGGATGTATAGGACAACTACCCATGAAGCTTTGGAAGTTTCTCATTTTGAAGCTATGAGAGGAAGGGGACCTAGGACCAAGTGCAATCCTGAATGGTTGTTGCAGGCTTCTGACACCACTTTGTTGGATGATGAAGTAAGGAAAAGTATCTTAGCCAGACATCAGAAATATAAGGAGATGTTTGATCGCAAGAGAGGTTCAGAGAATGTGGTGATTAAGGAAGTTATATTGGTCAAAGTTTTAAAAAAACTGGAAAGTAAGGAAGGATGAAAGTCAGTTCTCTTATCCATTGAAAGTGACTAAGGTCCTACGGAACACCGTCTTCAATTTAGAGATGGGACGGTGTGGAATTGCAGAAGAAATGCAGTTTTAAAAGTTGACTGTAATTTACGTGAGGATTCTGGAAAATTAGTAAATGCAAAAATTCACCTGGATGAGGTTCAGGAGAACAAA
Organism: Calotriton arnoldi; assembly: GCA_963921515.1. Taxonomy (NCBI): domain Eukaryota; kingdom Metazoa; phylum Chordata; class Amphibia; order Caudata; family Salamandridae; genus Calotriton; species Calotriton arnoldi. Next base: position 128,584 of record CAWUFW010014374.1, on the reverse strand, counting down.
TTTAATGCTGGGTTGAATCACAGAAGTACTAATACAGAGGAAGGTGAACACATTAGGATGCAAGGTGACTGCAGAGAGGAGGATTTGAGTGTGTAGATGTAAGAAAATGTATTTGGTGGGGAAGAAGAACGGGATGGTGAAGGTGAAGTTGTGCCTAATGATGATGAAGAGAGAAGTGGTGGCAGTGAGGTAGAAGGCTCAGGCAGTAATAAGAGAACTCGGGTCAAACCCAAGTGGATGTCTGATTCTGTTTTGATGAGGACTTGAACGTATGATTTTGTTGAGTGTACATTTTGTATATACTGTATAGGTTTTTTTGTTTATGTTTTATTAGAGTTAGACATTTTTATTAAAGGGGGAAGAAGTTTTCTGTTTGTGTATACGTCATGTTATTCTTTTGCACATGCTCATGCCTAGCTGTCATGTATTTTGTTATGATTTTTATAAAGGCGTTCTTAGTGTATGCTTCTGCTGTGTTCTTGATTATGGTGTAGCTAGGACCAGCAGTCGTTGGAGGAACAGAGCAAGGAAGGCTGTGCCCTGTATCTGCTCTGTACTCCAGTGTTTCAACGGTGAAAAAAACTTGGTTGCATTTATACTGCGTGGATCATCTTTACAGGTGTTGATTTTAACTTTCCCAATTCAACATGTGACTCCTGCTCTTCATGTTTTTGATGCCCACATAGCTACCTTAAAGAAGAGGAAGGGTTGGGACAAGAGAGGTATTACCCAGTGCCAGAGCTTTCTTTTGGGTATTTTTCAGGTTGCTGAGTGTATATACCATTTTGGTTGCGGGTTCATTGAGTACAGAGAGACCAATGCAGTTATTCAGCTACAGTGGTGCCAAATTCTATTTATCACAGTTACTGCCAGGGAGTCATGTAATTATGATGAAATTTGCTGTTTGCTGTCCTTCATCAAATGCCAAACTGCTAACAGCGGGCCAAATTCTCAGCATAATACAGTAAAGCCAGCTGCATCATTTTTTTTCCCCTACTGTGCCTCAGATGCCAGAATAAAAGTGATAACTGCCTCACTTTGATCAGTAGTAGAATTGAGTCTTTAAAGTATGCATTCATCACATAGCTCCCACAGAAGCCAAGTGCAGACCCATTGACACTGGAAAAGTATGGGCCAATCTCCAACCTTCCTTTCCTCACCGGGAAAAGTGTGGGCCGAGCACAAACCTTGATTTCCTCAACATGATCCTGGAAAAGGTGACAAGCAAATGCTAGCACTATACAGAACTAAACCACTTCCTCCATGACGTCCAATCTGGTATTAATCCTGTGAGTGGTACCAAAACATCTGTAGCAGAGATGAATGAGAAACAACTCCTTTTTATAGCATAAAACCTTCATATACCTCGACTTATCTGTTTCTGAGAAGCTTAGTGTTAATATTGGGTGCTCTGCTATCTTAGGTAACATTTTCTCTCCAACCATAGGCAAAAATATCAAGATAGTTACTGAAGATTCTTCCACATGACCATCACTTATGTCTGAGACTGCCTCTCGCTGCATTTTACTCTTTTTATAAAAACATTGTTTGCTTAGTCTGACTTATCTTTTGCATTTTAAATTGGCTTGTTTGCACATAATATCACGCCACAGCAGACGCTCAAGGGCACTCACTGATTGGCTTGTGGAAACCAATCAGTGAGAAGGTGGGTGGAGCCTGTAAGAGCTCGCAGCACGTAAATGTGCTTTTGACTGAGACTGACTTTCACCGCATTTTAATCTTTCTATAAAAACACTGTTTGCTTACCCTGCTTTAACTTTTGCACTTTAAATTGGCTTCTTTGCACATAATACCTCACCGCCATCAGCCGCAGCAGATGCTCGAGGGCACTCCCTGATTGGCTGGGGGGAACCAATCAGTGAGAAGGTGGGCAGAGCCTGTAAGAGCTCGCAGCCCTTCAATGTCGCCAGCAACTCGGCCGCACAGTGGCTGCTCCTAGCAGGCTTGCTAAAGGCGCGTCAAAGGCAAGCCTGCCAGGGGCCAGTTACCATGCCCTCAAAATCACTTATATGTCTAATGAACTTAGGTAAAACTCCAACTTGATCCCTCAGTCTTACTCCACTTTTCTAACTTAGGGTTACTTAATAAGAACAGCCCACCCATTGAACCGATCAAACCTGTTATCCCTCCCACCAGGATCAATATTGGGACTGTTAACACTTCTAACCAGATTAGGGTCTTTTACCTTAATATTAGATCCATGGTTAAACACCAACTAGAAATATACCAACTATTGGACTCTGATAAGCCTGATATATTACTATTATCAGAAACCTGGCTAACACATGACTCCTCTCCCGATATTCTAGCTGCTCCCCCAGAAAATTACTACTTACTCCAGGCTAACAGGCAAGCGGGTAATACAGGCGAAGGGGTGGAAGCAATAATTATGAAAAATCTGAGATTTACTAGTCTTATAATTCGACATTCCAACGGTCGACAGTCTCCTAATCAAACTCACCTCTACAACCTCCTCTTTATCTTGTGCTCTGATATAGAGACTCCCGGGCCATATGCACCATTTTCCACATACCTTGATGGAACTCCTTTAGTAATTGAATATGCAAAAGTATTAATAATTGGGGATTTCAATTACTGGGCTAATGAGAAATTGGGTGTGCATTCTTCCACGGAATTAACTGACAAGTTAAGTAGTCTGAATTTTGAACATCATGTGTTCTTGTCTACCCCCAATAAAGGCCATACCTTAGACCAGGTGTGGTCAACTAATCTATCTCTAACTAATCTTACATTTCTGCCATGTGCATGATCTGATCACTTTTTAGGTAAATTCTTACTCACTGATCAGATCCTTCCTAAACCCCCAACTAACACTGGAATCCCTTCTAGAAATTGGGTCAGAGTTAACATTGCATTGTTCTGCACCTCACTGGCAACTACTACCCCGATACAAAGACTAATATTAACTAACAGGAGGGAGGAATTTCTGCTTGGTTAACAGAAGCTAGCAATTTGCATGCCCCTCTCCGGAGAACAAGACCAGCCAGACGACACAAGGTATCTAAATAGTTCTTTGAAGAGTTAAGAGCAGCCAAACTTGAACTGCGTTGGGCCGAACGCAGTTGGCAGAGGGTCTACTTACTAGGAAAAAAGGAAGCTTACGTGCTTCATCTTAAAAAATCTAAAAAATCAAACATCCAAGCTAAATCTCCTTTTTTCAGATAAAATTATAAATTCAACAAAAAAATCTAAGGAAATCTTTGGAATCGTTGCCGAATTATCCAATTCCAACAGAGTGACCGCCACAATCCCGTCCACCCAGACTCCAAGCAATGCTTTTAACTCTTTCTTTATTGGCAAGATCAAAATATTCAAATACAGTTTCCCTCCCAACCCATCCATCGCAATAACCCCTACTAATGACAGGAATTCTTCCACATTGTCCAAGCGGCCTGCCATTAGCAAGGTGTGCCTCATGGACCTTCTACCTAAAGTAAAGTAGGGCTCCCCCAATGACATATGTCCTACGCCAGTCCTAAAATACGTTTTTTCCCTCTTCTTAGATCCAGCCTATCCCTCCTTAATAAATCTCTGTATCAAGGGGGGGGGGTCCCCAACTCATTTAAGGAGGCAATAGTTGTCCCCCTACTAAAGAAAGCCAGTGACAACCACATATTCTGAAACACTACCACCCCAGATCCTTGCTACTGTATTTAGCAAAGGTCCTGGAGGCACAAATGTTCAGTTGCTTATGTTCCTTCTTAGAGGACACTCATTTTCCCAACCCACACCAAGCAGGCAACAGACCTGCTCACTCTACTGAAGCAGTTATTTTGAGGGAAGAAGCAGACAGTAGTAACTCTCAGGCACTGGTACTCCTTGACCTTTCAGCAGCTTTTGACAAGGTCGACCACTAACTTCTGTTTGACTGTGTTGGAGCTGCCAGCCTACAGGGCTTGGCACTAGACTGGATCGTCTCTTTTCTGAAAGACTTTTGTCAGTCGGTCCGTCTATCTCCCTTCAGTTCCCCCAATATCCTACTTTCCTGTGTAGTGCCTCAAGGATCTTCTCTGTCTCCTCACCTTTGCAATATATATATACGCCCTCTTGGACACTCTCTGGTAAAGATGAAGGTTAAGATCTACAACTACGCAGCCGATATGCAACTGCTCTTTGTTATCGATAACTCGCTGGAAACTAGAGCTGCTTTTCAAAATACATTGCTATTCATCTGGAACTGAATGAATAGCAATCAGCTCAAACTAAACTTCGATGAGACGGGAATCGTAATTACCAGCACCAAGCCCGACCTGTGGAACCCTAGTTTCTGGCCAACAGCAATGGGCACTTTTCCTCAGCCCAAGATCTCTGTGAAGAGCCTTGGGCTTTTCATTGACAATAACTCATCCAAGGTATCCCAAGTTGGGGTCCTTATATTATCCTGCTTCCTGCAATTGCTTAAAATCAGAAAAATAGGTACATTTCTTACCTTTGAAGCCCTAATCCAGGTAATCATCGCATTAGTGATCTCTAGGGTAGATTATGTAAATTCTCCTTACTTGGGCCTCACTGAGGGTCTCAATCGCAGGCTGCACTGGCACAAAACCAGGCACCCAGGCTGATCTATCATAGACCTAGAAAATGTCACATTATCCCCCTGATGAGAGAACTGCACTGGCTGCTGGTGAAACAGCGAACAGTTTTCGAGACCGGATGCCTCATTTTTAGATCCTTATATGGCAACAGTCCATCTCTGCTCATCTCCAAAAATATGCTCCCACCCATAACCTAAGATTCTCTCATTTGAATCTTCTTACCATTCCCTCCTTCAATAAGGAGAGACTCGGTGGCCCTAGATTTCCCATACTCACCCAGAATATAGTACTCTCTGCTACATCAAATTTAGACAGCTCTTAAAAATATGGCTCTTTAAACAGGCATACAACTGAAATTGCTGGCAGTGTGTGGTGGTTCTGGTATTCTAGCACCAAGAGACCGTCTGGCGTATGTGCGCTCAATAAATGATTGTAACATAACATAACATCACATTCCTGAACTACAGCCTCTAGTAAATATAGGAGAAAGTCCTCTGTATGGTTAGAAACAAGACCATCATAATGGGAGAAAGGGATCCTGTAAAACTACCCTTGAACTGGTCTCCAGTTCTTGTGACCCCCTACAGTAATCATCGAAACTGGGGACAATCTTTAATTCAGAACTGTAATTCAAAATACAAATCTGTGTAGTGGTGGAAGGGATCAATTCCTTGCTCTCCCTATGTAATAGACCCCTACTCCAAACTAACCACCAATTAGTACTGGTGAGAGTCCTTGCCATGTCTCAGCTGGACTACTAGAATTTAATCTGCATTGTAGATTTTTTTGATTCATAAGGGCAACTTAAATGTCTCAGCAACATTAGGCCTCGACTTTTTAATATGATTGATTTGGCTTGTGCTCTTTTGGACCTGATGCAAGCTAATGGTTGAACTATACCACATGCAGGGTCTGTACATAATCCAATGTAGGGTGTTGAGTTGAATTTCCCCAATTCAACATGTTCACAGTATTTTTCCTGATGCATTTAGAGCAGAGCAACTTTAGTTTATATGATACAGATGCACATGGTACTTGTCGTTAACGCTTTATGGTGACATTACTTATGCTAGTTAGATCATTGGAAGTTAGACATACAATCTACATCTAAATGTGGCTCCTACTCTTCGTGTTTTTGATGACCACATTGCAATCTTAATGAGGAGAAAGGGCTGGGGCAGGCGTGGTACTACCCAGTGCCAGAGCTTTCTTTTGAGTATTTTTCAGGTTGCTGAGCTTACATAACCCTTAGGTTACAGGTTCATGGAGTTCACTGAGGTCAATGCAATCATTCAGATACTGTGGTGCCAAATTCTATTTAACACAGTTACTGCCAGGGAGTCATGTAATTATGATGAAATTTGCTGTTTACTTTACTTCATCAAATGCCAAACTGATAACAGCGGGCCAAATTCTCAGCATAACATTGTAAAGCCAATTGCATAAAACATTAAACAGTTCCTCCCATACCGTGCCTCAGAAGCCTGACACATTATAAATGCCTCACTTTGATAAGTAGATGAATTGAGTCTTTAAAGCATTCATTCATCATATAGCTTCTAAAGAAGCTATGTGCAGACCCAATTATCCTGATAAAGTCTGAGCCCATCTCAACCTTTGTTTCGTCAACATGATCCTGGAAAAGGTGATGGGTAAATGCTAGGTCTATACAGAACTAAACCACCTCCTCCATGACTTCCAATCTGGGATTAGGCCTGTGACCAGTACCAAAACGTCTGCAGCAGAAATGAAGGAGAAACAACTCTCATTGGGCTCTTAGGAAAATAGACCTCATACACCTCAACTTATTTGTTTCTGAGATGATGAGTGGTAATATTAGGTCCTCTGCTACGTTAGGTAAAATACTTTCTCTCCAATCATAGTCAAAAAATCAAGATAGTTACTGATGATTCTTCCACTTGACCTGTATCCTCTAATGTCCCCAAAAATCATTCTTATTCCATATCTTCCTCAGTAACTATGTCTAGCTTCTGGAGCAGCACTCAGTAAAGTTACAAATCTACACACATTTCCAGCCGAGAAACAGCCCAAACAACACAACATACATCATCACATGCCTGAACTACAACCTCTAGTGAATGTAGGAGAAAGTGCTCTGTGTGGTTAGTGTTGGAAATGGCCCTTTTTGCAGGGTCATTCCTCAATGTGTTGCCTTCCTCCTCCCCATTGTTTGCTAATTTGTTTTTGGTTTTTTTGCTTCAGGACTCTGGGCACTTTACCTTTGCTAATCAGTGCTAAAGTGCATGTGCTTTCTTTCCTAAAACATGGCAACATTGTTATATCCACAATCAGTATATTTAATTTACTTATAAGTCCCTAGTACAGTGCACTACATGTGCCAAGGGCCTGTAAATTAAATGCTACTAGTGGGCCTGCAGCACTGAGTGTGCCACCCACTTCAGTAGCCCTGTAAACATGTTTCAAGCCTGCCATTGCAGAGCCTGTATGTGCAGTTTAAACTGCCATGTTGACCTGGCAAGTTAACCCTTTTGCCAGGCCCAAACCCAAACCAATAAATATAGGTCACCCTAAGGTAGGCCATGGATAGCTCCAAGGGCAAGGTGCAGTGTATTTAAAAAGTTGGACATGTACTTTTGAGTTTCACGTGTCGAGGTAGTGAACAAGTCTTAAATTCATTCTTCACTACTGTAAGGCCTATCTTGCCCATAGGATAACATTGGGATTGCCCTATTGCATCCTAAAAGTGTAATTTCCAATTGGAACAGGATAGAAATTTTGACTTTGGTGTCTCTGGCCTCACAATTTAAAATTGCAATTTATGGTGAAGTCGGATTTTAAACTGTAAGTCTGAAAATGCCACTTTAAGAAAGTTGGCATTTTCTTACTTTAACCATGCTGTGCCTCTGCCTATCTCTGAATAAACATCTGGGCTGGGTGACAGCTGGGCTTTGAGCCTTCCTTCTAGACAGTCACACAAAAAGAGAGCCGAGGAGTGTCATTCACATCCTGATGGCCCATCACCAGGCTGATGGGTCTTCTGAGCTAGATGGGAGGGGGGAGCTGACACTTGCACCTGAATACGGCTGTGCCTGTACCTACACAAAAAGCTGCATACTCCTCTCTGTTGAGTCTGGAGCCAGGTCAGGGACATTGTGTACTTCAATTTCCTCTCTTTAAAGTCTCCTCCTCCACTTCAAAAGCACAAATGGGTATAAGTATTGATCAAGGATCTTCTGCCAGGAAGGACTGGTGTGCTGCCAGGAGGGTCTGCCACTCTGCAGAACTGCTTTGCTGAGTTTGTCAGGTGCCTGCTGCCTCTTGCCTGGGAATGAGAAGGGCTGGACCTGCATCTCTAAATCCTTCAAGAATGTAAGTGACTACAAGGGCTTGCTGTCTTGCCTCCTGTTTTGCACAAATACTTTACACATTGCCTCAAGTTAAGCCCCACTTCTGTGCCAAGCTACTACAGGGTGAGCACAGGTTAAATTAGGGTATGTATCTGCGTTACCCTGACTAGGATTGCGTTTCCTGCTTGGAGAGGGTACATACCTGAGCAACCAGAAACCCAATTTCTAACAGTTAGAAACAAGACTCATACCATTGTAATGGGAGAACAGTATCCTGTATCACTACCATTCAACTGGTCTACAGTTCTTGGGACCGCCGACTGTAATCAAATTCATCATCAGCAGAAGAGCTTAATTCAGTTATAATAAAATACCATAAAAGCATTCATAACATACAGCTAATACACACTGGAATAAAACCATACAAATAGTTAAAATCATTAAAATGCATAGATAATCAACAGTTCATACAGCTGTGCAGGACTGCAATCAAACCCTCATCGAATTCCTTGATCTCACAGCATCTTTTAAAAAACTAGTAACATAAAAAACAATATCCAAAGAGGCATTTGTAGAAACAAGAGAGCAGGTCGTGCTTGTTTAAAATCACGCACCTTAAAAAGAGTGATCAAATAGGCTTTTCTCGAGATCTCATAAAATTTACAGAACAAAGTAAAATGCATGGTACCCTGCGGAGACACTCGGTCGCAGCCGTAAGGTTGTAGAGAAGATGTTTCTTGCCTGGGGATATGCAAGTAACTAGGGCAACAGATTTAACAGAAATCGAGCTCGGCCAGAGGTGACAACTGTAAGATAGGGTTCTGTGGATGGGTTGCTTATCAATAACAGATAGCCTCACCCAAAACCTTCTGCAGAGCCACAGATTCTCTCCCTAGTAGTCTGTCCCTTAAACAAATTGGCACTAACCCAGCCACGATCTGTTTTTACAATTTTATCAGGGCAAGCAAATAGATCCCCACTCCCTATGTTCTGAAACTGTACCTTGATGTACTTAAGCCATGGAATTTGCAAGGCAAAATCAAGGGATAAACAGTCCTGCAAAACCGCTCTATTTAATTGAGCTCCTTTAGTCCAGATATCAACCCAACGTAAAAGAGGGTGGGGAGCTACGATATCAGTAAGATGGCTTACCCCCACCTCTTCGTGCACTAAATAGGAGGGGGTACTCTGGGGGACACAAAGAAGGCTTCTCAAAAATGTGTTTTCGGCCACCTGCAGAGAGTCATACTTTATGTAGCCTCAGATGGCACTTCCATAAGTGGCTTTGGAGACACTTTTAGCACAGTAAACTTGTAGCAGGGCACTAATCAGCTTTCTACCCAACCTGGAAGCAAATTTCCAGACTGCAACATTGGTCCTAGAAAAATCAGACAGCTTTCCAGTTAGCAAAGGACTCCAGCATAGATCAGCATCAACAAGACACCCAGGTACGGGAAGGCTTTAACCCGTGTAAGGGTCTGCATACCTATTTTGAAAGTTTGTGTCTTCGTATTTCTTGGGCCAATTACCATCACGTGAGACTTGCTGATGTTGGTACTGAGATCTAGCCCTTCCATAAAGTCCAAAAATGCATTTATGAGGGCTTGCAAACCCGTGGCTGTTTTAGCCATAAGAATGGCATCGTTCAAATGGAGCAGAACAAGCAGGGGCAGACCTTTTACTTGTGGATCATCTATTATCCCCTCCACCAGAACTTGTTTAAGTTTGCTTACATATAAGGTGAACAGAACACCATGCCTAATTTTAAAGCTGTCTGTGCAGTAGGAATTGGAAGAATTTCTGACTGATGCCACAGTGTGGGCGAGGAGATCCCTAAAGAAGTAAACTATGTCCTGGTCAACCCCATGTCCAAGATGATTCTCCAAAGTTGGTCACAATTAACCCGGTCAAAGGCCAAGATTAAATCCATGAAAGCCAACTGAATAGATCCCTTTTGAGACACTGCGTATTTGTTCAAAATTTGACAAAGATTCAAACACTGTTCAGTAGTTGATCTTCCAGGTCTGAAGCCATATTGGAGATCGGATAATATGTTTTGATCCCGAGACCAGGCCGTTATTCTATCTTACAAGACCCCCAAGGACTTTGACAACAGAATCAAGCAGGGGAGATAGGTCTATAACACAGTGGACTATCCCTGTCCCCTTTTTTGAATACTGGGACAATAACTGTGGAAGCCCAGGAGGAGGGGGACCTTCTTTCACAGAGGCATTCAAAACATTAGTTAAGATGAGGGCCCAGGTATCAAAGTCACTCAGGTATAGATCAGGAGGGATCCCATCAAGGCTATGGCGCCTTTTTTTATATAGGCACATAATTCCCTTTGTTACTTCAGCCAAGGTAAATACAAGGTGGGATACCTCTTCAAGAGGCTGTACTTCCTCACTGTTAGCTAAGTCTGGCCCCCTGTTGTATCCCCCTTGAAGTGGAAAACCCAGCTGTCTACTTCAATGAGATGCACCAAGGAGGGACAATCAGCTGGGCAAAGAAAGGCTGGTTAATGAGGCCCCAAAACTTAGCACTGTTCTTGAAGCAACCAGGGTTAAGCAAACTATTCCATGCTGCATCCCTAATCTCATTTTTATGCCTGCTCACTTCAATTTTATAATTACTTCGACATTGTACCACCAGAGAAGCATCCCTAGGGCCTTTTTTAAGCCTCTAGAGGCATGTGTGCACCCTCTATCGAACCATTTCTAGGCAACAGAAGCTCTAGGACCCACCGGACAACTAAGGGACTCCAAGACAACATATGTGATAGGGGGAAAAGTATCTACAATCTTTCAGGGACAAGAAGAGCCATTTGAACAGGTTGCGAACTCTTTTGTACATTTGGTGGCAGGGGTATGTCTGAGGTGCTCTAGGAATACCTGTGACACCGTAGCCTTCTCCCTTGACTAGTTGGCTTCAAAAACTCCCTGGGTCCCCCAGAAATCTGCTTAATTGCCTCACCCCAGCTGAGAGATATACGGTTAGGGTTATAGTTGCTGTGGGGGCTGCACTCAATTGCAACCTCTAAAATGTGACAAAAAGTAAACGGCGAAACAAAAATAAAATCTATAAATGAGGCACACCCTCTGCCAGTAAAAGTCGGTATCAGCTCACCACCCATAGATCCAGAGAAATGTATCCAATGCGAAGGCTAAATCATACTTGTCAAAGGTCGATTTTCATAAGTTTCCTTGTGTTGAATGATTCAAATGCAGACACTCTGGTGATAGACAACTAAGTGGCTTATATGGCAAGGTAGTAGGGTCTTCACGCAAGTGGCAATTTAAGTCTCCCGATAGTATGATGTTCAAAACCTCCCGCTTGGTCCCCTCCAGTTGGCCAAGAAAATAATCTAAGGTATATAGATTATCTGTATCCTGGAGAGTTTTTAGTGTTGTAAACATTTAACATCAAGGTTTTGGGCGCCCCCCAAAAGAAAAGAAAAGTGCTTGTAAGTTGGGGGACCCTGTGTCAAAAATCTCAACAACCCCTTGAACCTCAAGAGAAATAAAAACAGTCAATCCACCCTTCGCCCGATCCTTTCGAGATTCACATGCAGGAATGGAATATAACTTATACCGTGGCAGCCCCTCCTCATTGCAATGGGACGGTGAGAGGGGAAAAGGCCTTTACTACACAGCCAGAACTACACAGTACCATTACAATTCAGGTAATACAACAAACGTGTTGTTTCTACGCGTTCCATTACCACACGGTCCATCACCACACAAGTTGTTACAACAACTTGCATTAGGGAACGTGTTGTTGGATTTTAAATCCAACACCTTCCCTACTGTTGCACAGACTGGAGTTAGAATAATAATATATACTATTCCAAAGTCCAGCGCTTCCCTAAGGCAAGTCGTTGTAACGACTTGGTGGTAATGGAGTGCGTAGTAACAACCCGTTCATTGTATTGCCTGCGTTGTAATGGCATGAGTTGTAAAAGCATGCGTGATTGTGTCATACATCCCAGTGAGAGAGTCAACAAGGCCTGCTGGGGGACGCTGTCCCACCCCAGCTGGTAGCCAGATGCTAACCAAGTGACTTGTCAATCCACCGATTATTATTCTAAGAACATAGAGCACCTTTATACAAGGGACACATCAAGATTACATTTCAAGTATATTATGATAAAACATTTCAATATTCCTTGGTGTTTGGCAAAAGCCAAATACTAAGGCATGGATGGTGGGAAGTGGTGTTCAGGGAGTGCAAACTAGTTCTTTTTTTAAAGCAGCTAAAACGGCAATGTAGTGGATTAGAGGTGGTTCAAATACTATTCTGTTGAGGTCAGTTATTTATAGAAGAAGGATGTCCGAACTGTGATCTGTGATGAGTGCCACCAAAAATCTTCAGCTTTTTTGCCGGGTATTGGCAGTGATCAAAGCTTAAAAGTTTATGCACTAGGCAAGCAAGTTTGTAAGAAGATTTCCTATCAGTAGGAGAGGGTTTAGATACTGCATTACCAGGGTGATGTGATCATGAAACTAACCCTCTACACCCAGTACATTGTTGTATGAAGTAAAGCTTTAACAGGGCAAATGTGAATTTTAGGAATCTCTAAGAGAAGGGCATTACTGTACTCAAGCCTGGAGAGTACCAATGCTTGGGCCACATTCATGAGAAGTTCAGTTTGATATAACTCCATGAACATGAACAAGTTATTCTGAGATTTTCGGCATAAGGCAAGACTTGGAATACCCGGAACCCATCCAGTTGCCTTAATTGTGGTATTGAAGGGCTGACTAAATTCTTCACATTTCTTTTCAGGCTCCGCTACTCTGAGAGTTGGTGGCAGGTTAGTGGTGGCTTTAACAATCTTGAAGGCGTTTTTGGGACTATTTTTGCCATATTAAGTTTGAGATTTGATGGATAGGGTTTAGATTCGCAAATATATTTCTGTATGATCTTCCAGCAACCACTATGCTTTTTAGATTTAACATGGAATGGTTTTGGCTTAAAGAGTGATCAATCATTCTGTTGCGCCGCCAGAACATCACATTTTGTGACGGTCCGTGGCGCAAGAGCCAGCTATTGTTCCCCTTAACGCAGTTTTCTGCGTTAAAAGAGCGTGCAATGGGTGTTGCTGGGGGCGTTCCCAGCTACATCCATGGCTTTTTGGCACTGCCCCAGATTTACAAGAAATTGTAACTCTGAGGCAACCCCAAAAATTTAAGGGCGGTACAACGAGAAGAAATATCTTTATTTCTCCTCGTTTTTCCTTTTTCTATGTGTGCTGCATTCTGTAGCACATATAGAAAAAGGAAAAAGCCTTTTGGGATTGTTTTTGTGCAGGAAGGTTTCCCTTCCTGCACAAAAAAAATCATCCCTGCAAGACAGGCACCCTTGCACCATGGTGCAAAGGTGCCTGTGTTGGCACACTGCAGCCCATTGTGTGCCGGTACGGGGGAAAAGGACAGGAATGCGCCGTATCTGTTAGAAGTGGCGCATTCCTGCCCTTTTTTTTTGCTGTTGGGCAGCGTAGCAGGAAGGCCTGTGGCTCTGCCTTACAGCAAAACCTCATAAATGGGGGAAACCAGCGATGCAACACTTTTCATAGCGCCATCCTTGCGACACCATGGACGCGCCGTATTTACTGTACGGAGTTCCTTGTCGCAAGGATTTACAGATACGTCGGTATTACTAATTTATCTGTAGGCGCAAAATTGGCACATTGCTGGAGTGTGTCCGAAAACAGACGCAACTCCAGCAATGTGTCTTTTCACATGGGGCAAGCTCCATGTGAAGGGGCCTGCGTCACTCCTTACGCCTGCTTCAAGCAGGCGTAAGGATTTGACGCATGGGTGTCCCAGAAGTGGCGTAGTGAAATCTCATAGATTTCACTGCACCACTACTACAAGGCTTTTTTTGTGGGGGTACCCCCACCCTGCATACATTATACCTGACGCAGCTATAATGTAGTGCAGGGGTTTACAAAGAGACGCATCTGCCTAGATGCATCACTTTGTAAATAGGGTGCAGTGTGGTGCATATTTTATGCTGCCACAGTGTCACAAAAAGTGACGCAACAGCAGCGTAAAGGGCTCATAAATAAGGCCCTGAGTGTTTTGGCATCAGTTTCTTGGTATTCCAAAGAGCTGATCTATTACTCTTGATTCCACTCTCTCTGATTGCCTTACTACTCCCCTCAGCTGTTTGTCTAGAACAGTTGAGCTGGCACAGTGTCTCCGTTTCTCTGAGTCTGTATCGCCTGTCCTTCTGCTAGGGTCAATGTGGCACAGAGCTCTTCTTTTTATATACCAGTGTCAGAGTTCAAGTCTCCATTTTCTAGTGTTAGTGGTGATGCCTCTGAGTTTCTGTCTCTCTGTAGTCATGCCAATGTCCCCAAATACGTTTCCTTTATAATAATTCTAAGGCTGCGGTTTCATTTTCTGAGTCTTGCACTGCCAGCGTTTTTCTGTTCCAGTGTTGTATTAATCATATCCCTGTTTCCGTGGCTCAGTATGGTAGTGTCCATATCTCCCTGTATGCCTGTTCACACATCCCTGTCCATATATTGATTTTCCCTTTGAAGTGTCTCCTTTGTGGATTGTCAGCATCCTAGTTTCCCAAAAGGGTCCATATCTCACTTTCCCAGTGATGTGTAGCCCTGCCCTAGTGGCCTTTTCCCTGCCGAATGTCCATGTGCTCTTGTCTCAGGCACCATGTTTCCTGTTCCCTGCATCTCTATTTCCCTTGCAGTATTTCTGTCTCCATCTGTCCACTCATCAAGCCTCAGAGGATGTGTGTCTCTCTCTCCCAGAGTTCAAGCTTGGGTCTTCTTTTTCTCCTGATTTCTGAGTCAATCTTTGTATCTATATTTTGTACATTCAATGCTCAAGTCTCCTTAGCCAGTGTCTGTGTCTCCAAGCGGCCATGTCCGTATCCTGTTGTCCTAGTATACGAGTCCTCTTCCACATGCATCCTTAACCCAGTGTCCAGGTTTCGTGACTTGGTCCCTATTCCCCCGGTCCCAATGTCTGCATCTCCATGTTAGTGTTTGTTTCTCCCGGTATTATTGTCAGTTCGTTCCTCTGCCAGTGTTCATGTCTCTATTCCAGCGTTAGTGTTTCCTGATCCGATTCTCTAGTCTCCTTCTCCCACTGCCCATGGCTCCCTGTTCCAATGTGTGGGTCTTTCTGTCCCATTACTGGTGCCTTCTGGTCCCCATTTATATCTTTCCCTGTCCCTTTATCTGTCTTTCCCTGACCTGTGCCTGTTGTTTGTGCTTTTTCTGTCCTTTCAAACACCCAAGTCTCCTGCCGCTATGCCTGTATCACCCTCTGACTCTCTATCACCCTTTGTTTCTGTGTTTGTGACTCCGTTTTGCTGTAACTGGGTTTTCTTGTCGGTCTCTACATCTATTTTTTCTCATTTCATGTATTCTATCAAAGACTTCCTGTCACCTTGCAATCATTCCTGTGTCTCCTTATCCAAGTGTGAGATCTGAGACTTCTTTCTCCGGTGTCAATTTCCACTTCCCTTATGCACAAGTCTATGGGGGATATTCACAAGAACATGCGCTAAACATCTCCAAAAAATGTTAACGCAACTTCACACATCGCAGTCTATCGCGGGAAAATAACCCCGTGTTAACGTGGAATTCACAACACGGCGGTACCATGCGATAGTTTGCCGAAAACGCGGCCAATGTCCGCGATACAACCACCGCGACGGAGATAAAAACACAAACCCCAACACCAAAAAACGTGCGATGAGCCCATTCGCGATGAGAAAAGCAGCGATAAGCAGCGCCAGGCCCGCGACACACACACGGCAGGCGGGAATAAGCACAACAAAAGCAGGAAAAAGGAAGACAAACCAAACAGAAAACAACAGCGAAGCACAATGGAGGCAGCCGGAGCCAGTGCACAACCCCACAAGCCCCATTGGCAACAAAACATTGTACATGGCAGTCCATCGTGGACAAGGTGAATGAAGCCTGAGAGCGGAGGAGGACAATGGAAGAAAACCAGAACAGCTGAAATGATGCGAAATGCACAAACAAGCAGAAACACGCCAACAACCAGAAGGCAGCAATGCACACCGGAGGTGGGAGTCCAGCGCCACACCAGGAGCTGGATGACATGGAGGAAATGGTGTCCACCACATTAGTCTGGAGATGGTGGCAGGAGTTGGGGACCGGAAACTGCTCAAAATCAACAGACACAACAGCAACAGGGAGAGGAATGACCAGGGACTGGGGGGACGGGGGGAGATGGGCACAATGGCACACATGCACAATTAAGCACAGCACAACTGCAGACAAACCATGCACAAGAGTAACAACACCAACCAAGAGCACAAGTCACACAACTCGGCAATATCACACCACTGAACAAGCACAGAAGTGAAAACCACACTGCCTGAAAGGGAGAAGGGTGAGCCAAATCAGAGCTGAAGGGACATCTCATACACAATGCAGCACACACACATAGGAAGCAGAGCACCCCAACATCGAACACAATGTGGTACAAACAGCAACATTTGCACAACCCAACACAGGACACAAGTGCACCAGCTTGTGGCCGGTAAATGGCCATACGCATCTGGCAAAGCATGAAACAGGGACATGATAATGCACTAGTACAAACCCACAGCCCTGATGGGGTAGCAATGCATGTATGGCAGGGACCCAGATAGGCCGTGACACACACATTGGCATACAAATCAACACTCATCACAGTTAGAGACAAGTGAAGGAGCGGAAACTTTATCAACAATTGCGTGTCAGTACGGCCAAGAGAAGTGCCACGACATGCAGACCAATGCAGCAGCATGTCTGAATGAGGAATGTTGGAAAGCGCCCATGTCCACCCCGGGGAGTCCATCACCCACACAAGTCAGTGCCAACCCGCGTTGGTTGTCCGCGCATGGATCCGGAGTCCAGGCCAATGCAGCCATGTCCACTGTCATCTTGGGACATGTGACCAGATCCCCAACATGCAACTAGGAGTCGGGACATGTGCAATGGGTCACATTCAGTTGTGGCTGCAGGTACGTTGTCATCGTCCATGAACACGAGTGCAGCAGCGTAGGCCAACATTTCCAATGAGAGCTCGTTGTTGACTAGATCTAACATGTCGGCAACGTAACCCATCAGCTGTCCTAGACAGATGTGTGACTCCAACCCCTGGCCCCAATTGGCACTAAAGCCCAATAGGGGAGCGGCTCAATGTGGTCACTGCACACGACGAGTCATGCAAACTCCCAGGTCCAGTTGCCAGCATGCATGCCAATCATCCAGGCATGCCATAAACGGGCATCACGGTGACACTCCTGGTCCAACAGGGGGCGCACACACACGTCGAAATCCAGGTCAGCTACCGTTACGTTGGAGAGGCAGACATCCATGGTCCACTCGAATATGCACGAGCGACAATGCAACACATGCTGAACGCAGGTGGCGTTGGCAAGGCGGAAGCTTAGCCGGTAACTGATCCGCAGCACTGCCAATGGCAGTGCCCCCAGTACATGCAGCAGACGTGCACGGTACCAGTCCACGTGACTGGAGTTGTGCATGTGTCCGGGATGGTCTGCCATTGCGTCAGTGGCTCTGCTTGAAGCGGAACTGTGCTGACCCGCGCCAGTCCTGTGGATGAAATGGCACAGCTCGGATCAATGAGCAGTGTCTGTGTGCAACGGGTGCAGGCCTGAGGTGGGGTGGGAGTACGTGTGAAGGCCATTTCACGCACGCTAACTACGACCACGGACTTCTGTGTGTGGGATGTGTACACGTTGGTCTCACGTCGGGCAGTGCGTAGTGTGGGAGTCGCCAGTAAATGCTATCGTATCTGTCAGGGGGTGCTGGGCACATGCAAGTCCCAGCTCGGAGCTGCAGATGTGCTACCACCTGATAGTTCAGACAAAGGACCTTTCATCCCTACAGTAACTTAACCATCTGCTTGCATACAGGAGATGTACAGAGGCCTGTCGTGGGTGGGGTGGGATGTCTGCGACCCAGGGAATCATGGATGATATGCTGAGCACGTGGCACATGAGCGGCCTCACTGTGTGTTACGTTGCCTCACAGATGCTCTCCCTCCCATGAGCCCCCACACTTGTGTGCCCTGCGCGGTTGTATCACGTGCACTCCTACGGCACACCATTGTCATGCCTGTCTGCGCATGTCCAGCGGCATGCCAACAACACCATGAAGCTGGCCGTTGAGGGTGTGCGGCCACGTGAGTGTAGGCCAATGGTCCGGACAGGGCAGACACAGGTGTACACTCCATGGCTGGCTGTGATCGTGCTGCGATTGAGGCTAGGCATCTGACATATGCAGCCGCAGGACTGATACACATAACACTTGGCATGCATGTGCCAAAACCCCGAGCGGTCTTGCGCTCCTACATTTCCCCGTACGTGCAGGCCCGCCCTCCGGGGCATGCTGCATTGCAACATCAACTACTGTGGCACTGGTGGAGACAACACTCCAACACAGAGACACGCTTACCACACTTCCTGCTCAAGGCCAGACCAGAGCCACGCCCTGATCCCCCTGCCGAATCAGCACCCCCTGCGCTGACCTGACGTATGCCAGACCAGCACACGCCGCTTGTGCATGCAGGGGGCGGCGGACGAAGCTACATGTCCAAGGTCTCAGCCACTGCTGAGGTGACATGGTATCGTCTGCTGAAGACAGCACACTGTGATGTTGCAGGGCTCGGGCCCATCATGCTGACATAATGACCACACGGGCACACTTGCTTAGATGGTGTGAATGGCTACTGGCAGGTGCGCCCGGCCACTTTTATTAGCAGGCTCACATGTCGAGTGACACCTGTGTTGGATGTGTGTGGGGTGTGTGTACACCAGCCGTCATAAAGTGCCTGGTGCAGTCAAAAAACGACAACAGTGTACATCGTTAAGGACACAACCATTCAATCATAAAGGCCCCATGACTTGAGCTGCACAGAGTTAGTGGCCCCGGATGCACAGCGTCCTGCACGGGCCTACCGCCATGGGCCGCTGACTTGCGGTGCACTGGGGCAGGGTCACGAGAGTAGAGCAGGTTCTCGTAGATGACAAAGGGGGTTGTCACGGAGTGTCTCGATGGACAGTGGAAGGTGTACCCCCAGGACATGATGCAGAGTGCAGAACCACGCAGAAACAGTCACTATGGTGGAGATGAATGCGACAGACACATGTCAAACACCAAGTCCGGCCCAGCCAGATGCTGATGCAGACAACCCCCAGGCCATGGACTCAGACGCCACCAAAGTCCAACCAGAAAGTGCCCATGACTCATTGCGCACAGAGTTAGTGGCACCAGTGCTGATAGGGGATGCCGCCTGCGATGAGGCGTGTCCAATGGTGTGGACTCCTCCATATCTTACCCAAGACACAGTTCCACATGTGTGACCTACTGGACCGCAGTGTAGGCCTGAGGCAGCGGTCAGCAGGGGCCATTCACCGAGTGTCGCCGGCTTACGTTGGATGGTCCCACGGCCTGCATAGTTCAGGTTCAGTGGCACCACGGGACGCGGACTTGCGGTGAACAGGGTTGGTGGCACCAGGTCAGTTGTTGCTAGTGTTCGGTCACCTCTGTGACGAGGATCCGGCTTTCATCCGGACTGAGCCGCATCTTCCTCTTACTCCTCTCTGTGCGTTCACTGGTATGGACTCTGCCATTCATGAATCACGACTAAGTGCTGGATGTGGGACCTACTGGACCGCAGTGTAGGCCGGGGGCAGCGGTCAGCACAGGCCCACAGACACGTGTCGTGTGCTTGCGATGCAGACTTTGGCCTCACTGATCGGAGGGAGTTCAGTGATGTGGACGCTGCCAAGGACTTGGGGTCACTGCCATTCAAGACTCAGGACACAGTTCCACATGTGGGACCTACTGGACCGCAGTGTAGGCCTGAGCCCTCATCCAAGTGTCGCCGGCTTGCGTTGAACAGGGTTAGTGGCACCACGTGTCGCCGGCTTGCGTTGAACAGGGTTAGTGGCACCACGTGTCGCAGGCTTGCGATGCAGACTTTGGCTTCACTGATCGGAGTGAGTATAGTGATGTGGACGCTGCCACAGACTTGGGGTCACTGCCATTCAAGACTCAGGACACAGTTCCACATGTGGGACCTACTGGACCGCAGTGTAGGCCTGAGCCCTCATCCAAGTGTCGCCGGCTTGCGTTGAACAGGGTTAGTGGCACCACGTGTCGCCGGCTTGCGTTGTACAGGGTTAGTGGCACCACGTGTCGCAGGCTTGCGATGCAGACTTCGGCTTTACTGATCGGAGGGAGTTTAGTGATGTGTACGCTGCCACAGACTTGGGGTCACTGCCATTCAAGACTCAGGACACAGTTCCACATGTGGGACCTACTGGACCGCAGTGTAGGCCTGAGCCCTCATCCAAGTGTCGCCGGCTTGCGTTGAACAGGGTTAGTGGCACCACGTGTCGCCGGCTTGCGTTGAACAGGGTTAGTGGCACCACGTGTCGCAGGCTTGCGATGCAGACTTTGGCTTCACTGATTGGAGGGAGTATAGTGATGTGGATGCTGCCACAGACTTGGGGTCACTGCCATTCAAGACTCAGGACACAGTTCCACATGTGGGACCTACTGGACCGCAGTGTAGGCCTGAGCCCTCATCCAAGTGTCGCCGGCTTGCGGTGAACAGGGTTAGTGGCACCACGTGTCGCCGGCTTGCATTGAACAGGGTTAGTGGCACCACGTGTCGTAGGCTTGCGATGCAGACTTTGGCTTCACTGATCGGAGGGAGTATAGTGATGTGGACGCTGCCACAGACTTGGGGTCACTGCCATTCTTAACTCACGACTCAGTACAACATGTGCCAACAACTGGGCCGAAGAGTACACCGGTGGAGTATGTCAATGAGAAAGGAGTACTGTGGGCCAGCGTCGTGGAGGCCAGCGATGGTCTGCGGAGGCTGCAAAGGTCGCGGGATTGGGACTTGGAGCTTGCACCGGCACGTGGTGGGCCCTCTTTGACACACGCCGGTGTCAGCAGGTGAGCGGAGCCTCCTTGGTGCGCTGGGGCAGGCATGACGGGTCTGGGGACCAGCGGCCCGGGGTGCAGCAGGCGCACAGGGACGCAGGCCCCGCCTCGCACGGCACCGGCCTCGTGGCGGGCTGAGAGGCGTCGTCCTGGCAGACACGTTGGCCATTCCGAAAGAGAACCACGCCCAGTGCGACAGGGTTTTTATTCACACCCCTACGCAGGCATGGCGTATGCAGGGCCAACCCACTCCGCCCGCACATACAGGGGGGGACGTAACGTGCGACATTTCCACGTTCTGCCCCACATCCTGTGGGGACATGGTAGCATCCACTGGCCACTACACTCCATGCACCAGCAGTTAATGTCCACATGGCCATTTCCGTGGTTTGCACATTGGAGTCAGTCCGGCACCTCCACGCAACACCTGGCATTGGGTAGGTTCTCATTCATTAGTCACTTGCCGCTCTCGCACATTCCTGCTCCAAGCCTCTCCTCACATTCTGCTATTGTGTGGCTGTGGTGCCATGCCGTGGCTGGGTTGTGTGCATGGCAAGCCCAGGTTCCCAATGGAGTTGTGTTGTCATGTCTGGTCGGTTGGCATGTTGTGTGGCATGTTGCATGTAGTTCTGCTGCGTGCCCATTGCCAGTGTCGTGAGTTGCATGACTGTGGGGTGGAGGTGTGTGGTGTGTTCATTTGGTACTTACCAACGAGCACTGCATTTCCATAGGTGCCATCCTGGGAGCGCTGGTTGATGATGGACTGTCGGGAGATGTAGGAATCATGCATTCTGCCTGGGGAGTTGGCCACGACATTGTTGAGGAGTCCCGGGTGGTCCACTATTGCCTGCACATTCATGGGATGCGTGTGCTTTCTGTTGCGGTAGTTGTGTTCAGTGTCGGCAGGGGGCACGAGGGGTACTTGTGTGCAGTTGATTGCCCCCGACACGTGAGGGACTCCAGCTATGGAGTAGGAGCCTTGCTTGGTCTCCAGCTGCTCCTGCGCAGTGTGGGTGAAGTGGAGGTGCTGGGGTACCAGGCTGATGATGGCATCCAGGACAGGTGTGATGAACTTGGATGGGGCTGGCTGTGAGACTCCTCCGACTCTGGCAGTTGTGGGTTGGAAGGTACCAGAGGCCAACATGTGCAGCACAGCCGGCAGCTTTGTCTGCGGAGGGATGTTGGTTATCCGCTGTAATGGTACCGTCAGCAGGTGGGCGATGTGGGTCAGGATGCGGGGGATGGTTGTCCTTTTGGGCCTGTAGTGGGCAATGTCCTCCTCTGGCGTTCGGTCTGTGCGGCTGGTGCGTTTAAGGTGGGCCCGCTGTCTTTGTGTACGCTGCCTCTGTGGTGGTCCGTGGGGGGCGGGACGGGTCCTGGGGGTGGTGGTGGGCCTGGGGGTGGTGGCGGTGGGTGTTGTGGCCCTCATGGGTCTCCGAGCTGCATGATCATTGGCTCCATGGCATCTGTGGGTCTTCAGATGTGGCTCTTGGCTGGGCTCCCTTTCATGCTGCAGGTAGTCGTCCTGCTTAACACCAGCAAAAGGCAGGTGTTAATTCCCTGCTGCTACCGCGGCTTATCACCTGTTTTTGGTTCGCATCGCAGATCTGGCAGTTCGTTGTGAAAGTGGTGTTGTGGTGTTTTCGTGAGTTTTTGCATGGGAACGCCTACTCTGCATCTCATTAGGGTTAGTTGGTGGTGTCACCAGTGGAGATAAATTTTGCGGCAGTTATCGCGGGAATACTGGCGATGTCTGCAGTTTGCACCCGCTTGTGAATGGGACGTTAAATCTATCTCCACTTTTGATGCGTTAAGGTGGCGATAACTCGGCGATAAGTCCTTGTGAATATGCCCCTATATCTTCCTCTCCATTTTCCTGGTTTTTATCGAATATAGTTGTCCAGATCTTTTATCCTGGTGTTCGTGTCTGCCTGTTACTGTGCCTCTGCCTGTGTGCGTGTGTCTCCCTCTTGATGTTTCTCTTCCTAAAGGCAGTGCCCAAGTGTCCTTTCCATTTAACAGTGCCTAATTATACTAGCTAATATAGTCATTGCACCCTTGTAAGAAATGGGGTTGTTGGCTGACCGGTGTAAGGGCCCTGGTCAAGTCAATCCTGTCCTCAGCCCTCGGATGGCTTGGAACAGAGCAGTCAGGCATAATTATGAGGCAATGTGTACTATATTTGAGCAACACTTTAAACAGTAACACAGGGAAAACACACCAGAAAAGGACCCCACACCAGTTTAGAAAGAAATAGTCATTTTTAATAAATAAATCAAAACCAAAACAACAAACATCCAATCAGTAGAACCGGAGATATTCAATTTTAAAGATTTCAGTGAAAATAGCACCAAAACGTACAGAGCGCCAACTGTGGATATCTGGTCACGCTAGACCAGGACAAAATCACAAGTTCAGGCCAACCATGATGGAGTGTGGGCCGGTTACAGGGACCCAGTTAGGCCCGCTGAACAGAGTACCTTAGATCCTGGTTTGCAGAGAGTTGCGAGGATCTGCGTCGGAGATGTGTCGAGCACATGAAGAGATACGTCGGTTCTGCGATGCCGCAAGACTGCGGGTGCGAAATCCTGCATCATCGCCCAATATCCGACCGACAAGGGCTTGCAATGGGAAGTCGGGTACCTAGGACACATCGCGCAGTCGGGGTGATGCATCGGTTCCGAGGAGCTGTGAGGCTGCGATGCGGAGTCCGGCGTCGTCATCGAGGCTGCCATCAATGAGGGATGCAAGGACCGGCACCAAGGATGCATCGTAACAGCTGTAGTTCTGAAAAGGCTGTGGAGGAAATGCAGTTCTTTGTGATGGGTCCTATCCACCCAGCAGCAGCGGTGTTGGTTATATTCAGGGTTCTGCCGCACAGCAGAGGAGATGCATTGGGTCTGTTGGGTCCACAGAGGCTGGCAGGGCTCCTCAAGCCCACTTCCAAGGGTCCAGGACTGGGGTGGCACCACACAGCAGGGTAGACTCACAGATGGCAGAGTCCAGTTGCTGGTTTCAAGGCTGTTGGAGCCTTACATCCCTGAAGCTCTAGTCGGGAGGCCAGCCAATGAGACCTTGCAGTCACTTTGGGGTCCTGGTTTGAACAGATGCTGGTCCAGTCCTTCTCACCCAGGCTACAGGCAGCAGCAGGTCAGCACAGAGGGCAGCAGTTCCTTCAGAGCAGCAGTCCAGCAGAGTGACAGACCTTCTTCCTAGCAGAGTATCCACAGGCCCAGAAGTGTACTGAACAGGTGGTATCTGAAGTCCAATATTTATAAGTGGTACTCTTCTTCTGTAAGGTGGGAGACACTTGTAGAGATTCTCTTTGAAGTCCCCAGGCATCCTGTCTTCCTTCTCCTGGCTCTAGACTAACTATAGGGGGTAAGCTGCCCTTTGTGTGGACGCACAGCACAGCCTATTCAGTTGTAAGTAGGACTGTGCCCAACTCCCTCCTCCTATCTTGCCAGTGATGGCCCACCCAGGCACACCTAAGCTCTTTATTGTGTGTGGCTATCTAGGAGGAATACACAAAGCCCAACTGTCAGCTATACTCACCCATGTGACCCAGAGACAGACTACAGGCACTAGATAGCTAAAGCAGGGAAATGCCAACATGCTAAAAGTGCCATTTTCAAAATTGAAACTTAAAATCTGATTTTTCCATGAAAGAGGATTTTTTATTACAATTCCAAAGACACCAAACTGGTTACCTGCTTTCATTTGGAAATGTCAGCTTATTAAATGCAATAAGGTAACTCCAATGTTATCCTATGGGAGAGGGAGGCCTTTCAGTAGTGAAAAACAAATGTAAGATTTTTTCACTACCAGGACATCTAAAACTTAAAATTACATGTCCTACTTTTTAAATACATTGCACCCTGCCCTGTGGCCTGTTTAGGGACTAACCTAGAAGTGAATTATAAATTAAAAAGGAATGTTTGGGCCTAGCAAAAGGTCTATTTTGCAGGATGAAATGGCAGTTCAAAACTGCACACAAAGGCTGCAATAGCAGGCCTGAAACATGTTTTATGTTATGTTATGTTATGTTATGTTATGTTACATGGGTATTTATAAGAGCGCACGTTCACCAACCGGTCTCTTGGCGCTAAGGGCTACTGTTTAAAGGGCTACTTAAGTGTGTGGCACAATCAGTGCTGCAGGCTCAATAGTAGCATTTAATTATAGGCCCTGGGTACATGTAGTAGCATTTTGCTAGGGACTTATAAGTAAATTAAATATGCCAATTGGGTATAAGCCAATGCTACCATGTTTTAAGGAGTCCTAAAGCAAGCAAAAATGAGATCAGCAAAAATGGAGGAGGAAGACAAAAAGTTTGAGGGAAGACTACCATAAGACTAACAGGTCTAACATGTGTCCCCCCAGCTGAAATTGGGGAGAACTACACAACCTCTTATGAGTTCTCATCACTAAGGTGGAAGTACCTGGACAGACCAACAGCACCGGCGCTGCCTGACCAAGGTCGGTGTTCCACTGCAAAGTCCATTCCTTGTAGGGAGATGGACCACCTCAACAGTTTGAGATTTTCATCCCTCATTTGCATGAGCCATCTGAGGGCTCTGGGGTCTGCCTGAAACCAGAATTAATTCCCAAACAGGTATGGTCTCGGCTTCTTTAGTGCCCAGACCACAGCACATTCCTCCCTTTCAATCGCACTCCACCTCTGTTCCCTTGGTAGTAACCTCCTGCTGATGAAGGCTACCAGTTGGCCTAGGCCCTCCTTATTTAATTGTGCTGAGACAGCCCCTCTGCCATGCTCTGAAGCATCTGTCTGCACTATAATCTCCTTAGGGTAGTCAGGAGCATTTAGTACAGGTACTGTACACATGGCCTCCTTAGGGTATGAAGGACTTTCTGGCAGGCCTCTGTCCAGATCACCTTTCTGGGCTTCTACTTTGAAGTCAGCTCCCCTAAGGGGGCAACAATGGTGCGATATCCTTTAACGAACCTACTGTAGTATCCTGTGAAGCCCAGGAAGGCCCTCACCTCAGTCTGTGTTTTAGGGGTTGCCAGGCCAGGATATTCTCAATCTTGGCCTGCAGGGGCTGCACCTTGCCCCCGCTCATCATGTGGCCCAGATACACCAAGGAACCCTGCCCTATCTAGCACGTACTGGCCTTGATAGTCAGGCCTGACTGCTAAAGCGCCTGAAGCACCTACTGGAGGTGGCGCAGATGTTCCTCCCAGCTGGAGCTGTAGACAGCTATGTCGTCCAGGTAGGCAGCACAGAATGCCTTCTTCCCAGCCAGGACCCTGTCGACCAACCTCTGAAAAGCGGCAGGGGCATTCTTTAAGCCAAAGGGCATGACCTTAAATAGAAAGTGGCCTTCTGCAGCCGAGAATGCAGACCTCTTTTTTGCACCCTCAGTGAGAGCAATCTGCCAGTACCCTGATGTAAGATCAAAGGTACTTAAGAACGTAGCCCTGGGTACATGTAGTATCATTTTGCTAGGGACTTAGAAGTAAATTAAATATGCCAATTGGAGATAAGCCATTGTTACCATGTTATAAGGAGTGAGCACATGCACTTTAGCACCGGTCAGCAATGGCAAGGTTTGCAGAGTCATGAGGTCAGCAAAAACAAGATCAGCAAAAATTGAGGATAAAGGCAAAAGGTTTGGGAGAAGACAACCTGAGGCTGACAGCTCTAACAACCCTACTCCGGTGACCATATTTTATCATGACCATCTACTTGACCCTTTATCACTCTTGGTCTTGTTTTGCCAATTTCAGTGTCAAAATGCTATGTCATACGTTCTGTGCCAACTTATAATACCCTCCTGTCTTTGTTTATGAAGTCATGTCTCCTCCAGTGGCCACGCCCACTTCCTCCACTGTCCCTTTGTCACAATGTCAGTCTTCGTGTTTTACTTGTCCACTTTCAGTACCCAAGTACTGCGTCCTGCTGTCTGGGTCTCTCAGTGTTGGCCTGGCCTATCTGGCACTGCCAGATTGGCCAGCTTGAAAGGACAAATGTGTGGGCTGTGCTTTTTGGTCCTGTCATGGTTGATTGTACCAAAAAATAGCCCCCTTATACTTACCCATCCAGAAATGCCAGACTGCCCAACTGGCCAATGCAACACTGGAGCCTTTTTGTGGTTTTGCCCATGTCTCCCTATCCAAGTGTCTGTATCTTCCTATCCCAGTGTGTAGGCGTCTAGCTTCAGTGTCCACGTCTCCTATCACAGTGTCAACTTTCTTGGTGAGCGTGTCTCCTTGTCTCAGTGCAAAAATCAGTTTGCTTTATTTTTTAGCAAAGGTTATTTCATTGATCACTTTTGCTTCCTAAAAAATCTGCAACACCATTCAAATGACTTATAATAAATAGGGGCTTCATATTTTTAAATGGTTTTCTGGAACAGATTTACAACTAAGTGGTTTGATTTTGACTCTGGCATAAAATCAATAACATAATGTGATGTGGTCTGCTGTCTCTAGTTTTTACGTAGGCCCTCTCAGACAGCAGTTAATTGGATGAGCTACCTAAAATGACTTCACTCTTTCCTTAATTTACAGCCACAACTAAGGGGAATGGATGTACATGTTTTCTCCCCCATCCTTGTCTCCAACAACAGCATATAAGATGTTTTCTTGTTCGTTTTCTGTTTTTTCTTTATGGTTGAAGCCCACCTGCACCATTCGGTAACTGGTTGTTTCTGAAAGTTGTCCCTGTAAAGAAGATAGAACATTCCCATGTGTACTGTCTAATGCTTATAGATTTGTTCCATAGCATGTAGCTATAACATGCTATATATAACCAATATGTGACCAATATCTATGTTAAAAAAGTCCAACAAATGTTTAACACATCATCACATTGGTGAAAATGCCTGCATGAACGAATTCGATATGAATGTACATGTGCACATTTAACATGATTTTTCTTTCTCTACTAGCAAACTAGTTTCCTCCACAGAGGAATTCCACCGACGTCTCCTTTAAAAGATGAAGCCATTCCTGGCATTCTCATGAGTAAATTTGCAAATATTTTAAGGGTGGGAAACTACTTGAGGGGAGTCATGGGAATACCCTCTAACGTATGCATTTGTGGGAACTACCCCATTGTTGAATGTACAGGAAGACACACAAACTGATCCCTGAACCTTAGCCTTAAATCTGTGAGTGTAGAGTTGTAGGAAATGGACTATCGTCATAGAACTTCCACATTTACAAGTGCCCTTTGATAAATTAAATTCCAGCAAACCCTGATTTCTTGATTCAGGACTTGTAAATATACCAACGGTGATAATAGTAATAATAATATTAATAGCAGTAATACTAATAATATTTTTATTATTACATAATCATGAGAAATATCCTTTACACAGCAGTCACAACAACGACCTGCCTTAACAACGCACTCACGACCCCGACTGCCACGTTACCACGCATTACTTTACCATGCAAGTCGTTGCAATGACTTGCTTTAGGGGGCGTGTTGTTGGACTGGAGTTGAATTTTTAAGTACAACACCTTCCCTACTGTTGCGTGGACTGGGATTGGAATAGTAATTTGTATGTGTGGTTCTGTCATACAACCCATAATCATTTATAAGTCTAAATTAATAATTCTACATTCAAGTAAACAATAATAAAAATAACAATAATAGCAATAATTGTTATTATGATGATGATTATGAATATGTTTATTATTATTGTTGTTGTTATTATTACTATCTGGGCATCAGAGTCAGTATAAACAATTACGTAGCAATGCCAAAATATAATTTCCTAAGAAAATGTATGACATTTCTTTTAGAAAATTACATAGATTACAGAAATCTAGAAAGCTCTATCACAATGACATCAAAAAGGAGGCTAGCCCTAATTCCAAAAAAGTGCTCGGTGTAACCTGTACTGAAAATAATTATAATGACAGCAACAATAATAATTTAAGCAACTCTTGTTAAATTATAAGTACATGGTTGTGAGGCTTCATTAATTGGTTGAGTCACGAAGGTAATTGCACAACTTACGAGCACCAATAAATCCATTTGTATTGTCTCATACACCCTGCAGGCAATTTTTCACTTTGGAAACACTACCAAGTCAACTCCTCTCGCGGGCAGATAAGACTGCTTCCATGTTGAGAAGGGGGAATTACTACGCCTGCATTTAACATAGACATAACATTTTCCATTTTAGATACAAAAAAAACCATGAAAACATGCAAGTACACCTTTGTGTCTAATTTCGGTGAAAAGTCTGGGGGCCATATTTACAAGCCTCTAGTGCCACTAGAGCATCAATTTTTTGACACTCCGGTGGTGGTGTGTGCTGGCCCATATTTACAAGCCCACACAAAGCCACTTTGCGTGGCTTTGCACAGCCTTGTAAATATGGCCCCCTTTCACGCGTGTAGGGGCGTGTAGCAAAACACCATTAAAGATTGTTTTTGTGCAGGAAGGTGTCCCTTCCTGCACAAAAACAATCATCCCTGTAATTCAGGCACCCTTGCACCATGTTGAAAGGGTGCATGCATTGGCGCATGGCTGCTGTTTTAACGCTGGCGCAGGTGACGGCACAGGGGTGCACAGTATTCCTTTAAATACGGCACATCGCTTACGCTTTTTTAATTACTTAGCTCGGCGCAGCAAAATTGCTTGCGTTGCTGCTCCATTTCACTGGAAATATCCCCCTGGGTGTACAAATACTATCCATGCGACTTCCAAAGGAAATCTAGGACAGTTATAGATCTCCCTGAGTGCTTCTGGAGTTCTTTGAGAAGCTTCCAAAGTCTAAAATGTGCTTTAAAACATGAGCAAAACAAAACTAAACGTCCCCAAACTACTTGGTATTCTCCCCTCCTTCGGACCGAAAAGAGTCACTGTAAAAAACTAGAACAAAAATGGCGCCTCTCACATGACCTACAGGACAAGGAAAGATTTAAAGAAGCACTGGCTTTATATCACAAAAACCTAAAGTCTGCCTGCAAATTTTATATTGCGAGGCAACTTGAGCAGGCAGGTAATAACCCTAGGACCCTGTACCAGATCTTAAAGTCTTTTACAAACCCAAAGGCATGCAACAATGAAGAGACCCCTTCCCAATCTCTATGTGACAACATAGCAAATCACTTTATCCCGGAAAATCGATACGATTTATAACAAAATCACCGCGGCTAGTGGTACCCAGAGAGGTCCCTCGACAGAACACTCGCCGACTACTTCAAATGCTCTGCTACTGAAGAACTTTCCGTCACTTACACCCGATGAGGTAGAATCTCTATTAAAGAAAGTTAAATCTGGATCTCCATTAGATGTCATCCCCGCAAAGACCACCTCTCTACTCGCTAAGCAACTTGCTGGTCCTATTTGCACCATTCTCAGCAGCTCTTTGAAGGATGGCAGACTCCCTCTTGAAAGGAAAGCAGTGCAAGTTGTTCCCATCCGGAAAAACCTTAAAGCTCCCATGGACGAAGTATCCAACTATCGCCCCCTTTCCTTGCTCCCCCTTCAGAGTAAGCTCCTGGAAAAACACATAAATAAATACCTATCTGAATTTGTGGAAGCCTCGAATTGCCTGGATGTCTCGCAGTCAGGCTTCCGGGCCAGACACAGCACCGAGTCCGCCCTGATAGCAGTAACCGATAACATCAGAATGTCGCTGGACAATGGTCAGGCAGCACTTCTAGCGGCGGCTTTTAACACCATTTCTCACCGGATCCTACTTAGGAGACTTCAGGACATTGGGGTCCAAGGGAATGCACTGAAATGGTTGGCAAACTTTCTGACTGATAGAACCCAGACGACTAACCTGGGACCTTTTCGCTCCAAGACCACTAGAGTAACCAAGGGAGTACCACAGGTCTCCTGTTTGAGCCCTACTCTATTTAACATTTATGTTACTCCCTTGGCGGGATTAATGAGGAAATTAGGATTTAGTCCTATTTCTTATGCTGACGATACACAGCTTCTACTCTCTTTTGATAAATCTAATCCCAACATCCAAGTCATCTTCTCGGAGGGTTTGAAGACCATTGTTGATTGGATGAGGGACAACTTCCTTCAACTTAACGCAGAGAAATCGGAGATTATGTTGTTTGGAGATGTGGCGGTGAGTTGGACTACTAGCTGGTGGCCAGAGGAATTGGGCTCTGCCTCTACTCTTAAAACAGTGGTCAAAAATTTGGGAGTCCGCATAGACCAGAAACTCACGCGAGGAGAGCATGCCACCACTACTGCAGGGGCATGTTTTCACACACTTAGCCTACTAAGGAGAGTTTTCCCTTTTTTACCCTCCTCTACATGGAAAATGTTGATCCAGGCACTAGTGTTAAGCCGCCTGGACTACTGCAATGCCTTGTTAGTTTCAGCCAACGAAGCTTCTTTAAGCAAATTGCAGGTAGTCCAGAATACTGCGGCCTGCCTAGTAGCCAATGCCCCTCCCAGAACGGCATCTTTACCCCTTCTGCAACAACTACATTGGCTCCCAGTGTGGAAGCAGATTAAATTCAAAATCTACTGCACTGTTTTCAAAGCTCTCTATGACCTGGGTCCTAATTATCTATCTGACAAATTTGTAAGGTACTTACCTTCCAGGTTCCTACGGTCAGGATCTAAATCACTTCTTTGCACCCCTCGGTTCAAAAAGCTCGCATAGGTGGCAAAGCCTTTTCTCATCTTGCCCCCCTTTTTTGGAACCAACTTCCCCTTCACTTACGTCAATGTCCAGACTACTTGCAATTTAGAAAGCTGCTAAAGACTTATCTGTTCTGATGTGCGTTTGCTTGGCTGAAGTTAGCAGTCCTAGCGTGGAGATACCCCTGACGGGGTGATTCGGGCGCTATATAAAATATTAAATATCAAATATCAAATAAGGAAGCAATCTTCTGACTGTGCCTGCCCTAACTTTGTGAATCTGGCCCATGACGAGAGAGAGAGCAAACATGGCATTCAAAGATAACACATTTCAAAAGTATGGAACTCAGAGTACACACAAAAGAAGGTCTGTTTTCTATTTGTGTTTTCTTATATGCATTCGAAGTTCTTACTCCCCACACACCAAATTCAAACCTAGGAAGTCATTTGGATCCAGCATGCAGTCCACCAACCTGCTAGGTAAGTGGAGGCCAAGGTCTCCACTCCCCTGATAGAGGCTTCTGCGTGTCCACTGTTGTGGTGGATACCCAGACGGTAAAGCAGTTTGCAGTGCGGGTCACTAAATTACTTTGGCCTTATTCTTCAAAATGTTTTTAGGTCGGGCCTAGAGTCAGCGCGCAAGCGCTGCTCTGGCGAAGATCTGTGGTAGTCCAGTACGGGTGAGAAGCCCCGCCCACTCCCCCACCCATATTTTTCATTGGCTTGTGTGTTTGTCCTTCCTAAATGCTGGCTTCTGATTGGTAAAGAGGCTTGTTAGTCCCTCCTTAATACCGCAGTGTTGTCATTTGTAACGTCCCATGGCTACTGGCCCCTTTACTTCGGTTCTTACACGGTACGTGCTATTTTTAGAGTTCTAAGTACTATTTTCTTTATTGAGTTTGTCCTACTTCGGGCATGACGTTGTGCTTTATTTACATTCAGCGCACTGTGCGCGCTTTCACTTTCGATGCTGCCGAGACAAGCTCGACCGCTTGTTAATATGGCTATGATTTTTTGGTTCATATCGTGTTTGGTCTGTCATCTGACTGTATATCACTGTTAAACAAGGCTTTTGTGGGGGCTATGTTATTGTGGTGTGTCTAGTACTCCTCACTGATATGTGTTCTGTGTGTTTAGTGCGATGGCAACGGGATGGCCCGTGTTTATAACAGCGGCTGTCGTTCGTAATATTTATTGTACTTTACTCCCTTTTGATGTTCTGGTGCTGCTCGCCTGCCATTCGTGGAACTTGGTCACGGCTCCTCCGATCTTTTTCTGCCTTCTCCATGTATACATTCTTATATCCTGCTGACCCTTTGGATCCGCTGCTCGTCCCTGTCTTCTGATGTGCATTGTTCACTTGCTTCCAGCCTGGCACCTCCACTTCCCTGTTTCTAATACCTTATGGCTGTTTTTGTGCCACTACATAGCTACATTTACCCACGTCCTTGTGCCTCTTTTTAGGGAAGTGATTGTGTGTATCTGGTATCAAGTTCTCTTCCCTTGTACTTAAGCAATGTCTCTGTGTCTGTAACACTGTATACTCTCACGCATACCGTGTATATGTCCCAGTGCTGTGACACTTACTTCAATACTGCTTTCGTTTGTTATATATATTGATTTATGAGAGTGGTTTGTAAATCAGTAACCATTACCTTGCGATACCTTCGTAATGTTTATTGGACTGAAGCTGGGCACTGCAGAGTGCTCACATACCATAGGTTGCGAGAGTTTAACTGAATGTTGAGAACCCGCCAACCTGCATTCTTCAAATACACAGCCAGAAGAGTGGATTTTGGCAAAGGAATTTATGAAGATTTGGTTTGGTAAGTTTTTTTTTAATCAGACGTAGCTGGGTTTTGCTCTTATTTGGAGGTACAGTGTATACCAGAGTTTGAGATCCAAAAGTCCCATATCTTAGACAGATTTTACTTTGAGATTGTGAACACCTTGGCTCCTCTTGCCAGTGACGTTGAATCTTTTACTCATCCCACGCCATTATGACAGTGCTGCTTTACTCTGTGTATGCAATGCGTTTAGTGGTTGGATGTGGGAATTGGGGTACTTGTGTACGAAGTTTTGAGGGAAGCAGCGAGCACAAACCTCGTACAGACTGATCTTGCTCTTGCGGAGAGGGTAGCGGTGGCCACATTTATTGAAAAGCCTGTACTTCTCCCCTACTGGCACACATAGGGATAATTCACGTACCTTGATTATATTTAGATAATGCAGCTCTGGAAAGTGAATCACTTTTATGACTTCAGATTCGAAATTTTGTTTGAAAGAGTTTGTCTAGTCGTGAATGCCCGCTTGCAGCATGTTCCATAGTGTAAGACCCTCCTTTTCAACACTTTTGCTTCATTTTGAGCTTACACTGTGCTCTTGGGAATGCACTGTGTTTATCGTTGGACAAGCAAAGGTTTGTTCTGGGTTAGTGTTCTATTTTGTTGCAATAGTATTTGGGGGCTTCGACTTGCCCGATAGTAGCAAAAGGAACATTAATTCTTTAATTTTATAGAGATGCTCGCTTGAGGTGGTTCTGTATTGTGAAATTCTGCTTAGCTAATATTCCATCAGCCTTTACGGAATTATATTGTACAGACATGGAATGCTGTATTGTGAAAACGTGTCCCTACTGAAAGTTTACCTGTAAACAGTACTCTTGAATGATCTGCTTAAGGGATGAAGTATAGTAGATTCTTTATTAATATTATTTAATATTTACTTGCCTGATGTATACCCTAATCTTTGATGTATTCATTTTCTACCCAGTGTTAACTATATGCTATATAGTGTGTGCATATATGAATAAATATATGCTCTCTTCCCTTGGTTGGTGATAATTCATGTTTTACGTTGTGGTACAGTATGTATCTTTAATTAACTAAAATTGGTGAAATGAGCTAAAATAGAACCTGGAGATTGATCATGGAAAGTCTTCATCTTGTAGCTTCTGTGAAGATAGATAGCATAAAACGGTGGGGGATATTCTCAAGAACGTGCGATAAACATCGCCAAAATAGGTTAACACAAGTTTACATATCGCCGTCTATCGCGGGAAAATAACCCCGTGTTAACGTGGCATTCACAACACGGCGGTAACATGCGATAGTACCCCGATAACGCGGCAAATGTCCGCGATAACACTACCGGGACGGCGATGAAAATCCAAACCCGAACGTGAAAAAAGTTGCAATGGGCCCAACCGCAATAAAAAATCCAGCGAGAAGCAGCGCCAGGCCTGCAAGTCCCACAAGTCAGGCTGCAAAAAGCACAATAAAAGCGGCAACACAAAACACAAACAAAACACAAACAACTGCGAAGCACCATGGAGGTAGCCGGAGCAAGCACAGAGGACAACCAGAACCCCACAAGCCCCACGGAGGACCAGCCTGGGACCTCGGGGTCAGGGAAGGGCAAGGAGAGAAGAAGAAGAGGAAGACGCGGCTCAGTCCGCAGGAAAACAGGATCCTGATCACGGAGGTGATAGAACACCATCAACAACTGTACCTCACCTCCACTGTGTCATTGGCAACAAAAAATACAATATGGCAGTCCATCCTGGACAAGGGGAATGCAGTCGGAGCGCTGAGGAGGACAATGGACGAGCTCAAGAGGCACTGGAATGATGTGAAGCGCAAGACCAAGCAGAAACTCGCAGACAACCAGAAGGCAGCAATGCAGACTTGAGGTGGGAGACCAGCGCCACAGGAGGAGCTGGATGAGATGGAGGAAATGGTGACCACAGTCATCAGTGTGGAGACGGTGGCAGGAGTCGGGGGACCGGACACTGCTCAACATGACCCGACACAACAGCAACAGGGTGAGTAACCACCAGGGACTGGGAGGACGGGAGGAGATGGGCACAATGGCACACATGCACAATTAAGTAGAGCACATCTGCAGACAAACCATGGCCAAGAGTCACAACACCAACCAAGAGCCCAAGTTACCCTAGTCTGCAACATCACAGCACTGCATAAGCACATAAGTGAAAGCCACACCGCCTGAAAGGGATAAGGGCCAGCCAAATCAGAGCTGAAGGGGCAACTCACCTACAATGCAGCACACACACATAAGATCCAGAGCACCGCAACATTTACAACAATGTTGAACAAACAGCAACACCAGCACAACAGAACAGAAGA
Source organism: Calotriton arnoldi (assembly GCA_963921515.1). Lineage (NCBI taxonomy): Eukaryota > Metazoa > Chordata > Amphibia > Caudata > Salamandridae > Calotriton > Calotriton arnoldi. The sequence continues at coordinate 92,957 of CAWUFW010014374.1, read as the reverse complement.
GAGGACACAACTGCTGCCGCTTGTGTGTGGAAAATGGCCATTCGCATGTGGCATAGCTGGAAACTGTGAGATGATGATGTACTAGTACAACCCCACATCCCTGATGGTGTAGTAATGCATGTATGGCCATGACCCAGATAGGCAGTGAGACACACATTGTCATACAAATCAACACTCATCACAGTTGAATACAAGTGAAGGTGCGTAGACTTTATTAGCATATGCGTGTCAGTACGGGCAAGATTAGTGCCACAACATGCAGACCAATGCAGCAGTATGTCAGAACGTGGAACGTTGCCAAGCGCCGCTGTCCACTCCGGGGAGTGCCTCACCTTTCACAGGTGTGTGTTAACCCGCGTTGTTGTCCGCTCATGTATTCGGAGTCCAGGCGAATGCAGACATGTCCACTGTCGCCGAGGGAGATGTGACCAGAACCCCAAGTTCCAACAAGTTGTCGGGACATGTGCAATGTGTTCCAAACTGTCGTGTCTGCAGGTACGTAGTTACACGTCCATGAAAGCTAGTGCAGCCTCGTAGGCAATTATTTCCAACATGAGGTCGTCGTCGACTTCATCGAACAGGACGGCGAGGCTAACCATTAGCAGGTCTGGACAGATGTGCTGCATCCACCCCCTTTCACCAATTAGCACTACAGCCCAATAGGGGAGAGGATCAATTTGCTCACTGCACACGAGGAGTTCTGCAATCTCCCAGCTCCAGCTGCCAGCATGTATGCCAAGTATCCAGGCATCCCATAGACCCGTGTCACGGTGACACTCATGGTCGTGGGCCAACAGGGGGCGCACAATCATGTTGAAATCCAGTTCGGCTACCGTCCTGTTGGATAGGCAGATATCCATGGGCCACTCGAATATGCACGAGCGACAATGCAACACAGGCTGCACGCAGGTGACGTTGGCAAGGCGGAAGCTCAGCCGGTAACTGATCCGCAGCACTACCAATGGCAGTGCCCCCAGTAAATGCAGCATACGTGCACGGTACAGTTCCACCTGACAGGGGTTGTGTAAGTGTCCGTGATGGTCTGCCATTGCGTTAGTGGCTCTGGTTGAAGCAGCACTGTTCTGACCTGCGCCAGTTCTATGGATGAAATGCCACAGCCTGGAGCAATGAGTTGTTTTAGTGTGCAACGGTTGTACGCCTGTGTTAATGTGGGAGTAAGTGTGAAGGCCATTCCATGCAAGATAACTTCGAGCAAGAAATTCTGTGTGTGGGGTGTGTATACGTTGGTCTCTCGTCGGGCTGGGCGCAGTGTGGGAGTCGTCATCAGCTGCTATAGTATCTGTCAGGGGGTGCCGGGCACATGTAATTCCAAGGTCGGAGGTGCAGATGTGCTTCCGCCTGATAGCACAGACAAAGGAGCATTCATCCCTAATGTCAGTTTCTCATCTGCTTGCATTCAGGTAGTGTGAAGTAGCTTGTTGGGGGTGGGGTGGGATGTGTGCGACTTTGGGATTCATGTTTGACATGTCTTGCATGTGGCAAATGAGCGGCATCACTGTGTGTTACGTTGCCTCACAGCTGCTCCTCCCTCCCCCCGAGCCTATTTACTTGTGTGCGCTGCGCGGTTGCATCACTGGCACTCCTACGGCACACCATTGTCATGTCTGTCTGCGCATGTCCACAAGCCTGACAACGACACTGTGATGTTGGCCGTTGGAGGTGGGCGGCCACGTGAGTGTAGGCCGGTGGTAAGGATAGGGCGGACACAGGCGTAGAGTTCATGCCTGGCTGAACTCGTGCTGCAGTTAAGGCTAGGCATTTGGCTCATGCTGCGGCAATACAGATACACACAACACTTAGCATGTATGAGCCAAGACCCCGAGCGGTCTTGCGCTCCTTCATTTCCCCGTTCGTGCGAGCCCGCCTTCCGGGTGCATGCAACATTGTCGATTGCGGACTTGGTGGCGCCGACACTACAACAGAGACACACTCATTAGTTACTTCCTTGTCCAGGCCAGAACTGAACCACGCCCAGAGCCCCGGGTAAATCCTTCACACCCCTACGCTGGCTTGGCGTACGCCAGCCCAGCCCACTCCGCTTACGCTTACAGGGAGGACGGCACTGCTACATGTCCAGGGTCTTCCCCACTGCCTGAGGTGGCATGGTTGCGTCCGCTGTCCACAGCACAATGTAATGTGGTAGGGCCCTGGCCCATCATGCATACATAATGACCACACGGACACACTTAGATAGATAGTGGAACTGGCTACGGGCACGTGCGCCCGACCCCTTTTTATTACCAGGGTCACATGTCCAGTGACGCCTGTGCTGGATGGGTGTGGGGTGGGTGTAAGCCAGCCCTCAGGGAGTGGTTGGTGCTGGCAACAACTAGAACAGTGATCATCGGATCACACACACAGATTCAATCATAAAGGGTCCATGACTTGCAGTGCACTGAGGTAGGGGCACCAGAGCTGAGCATGCTCATGTGAAGGAATTGTTAATGATTTGGTCCCTTCGGGATATTCCTGCTGTAGCTGCAGTGGGGTGTGGTACACCTGCCTCATCTTCATCATCATCGTCTCAGGTCTTCCCCACTGCCTGAGGTGACATTGTTGCGTCCGCTGTCCACAGCACAAAACTCAATCATGAAGGGTCCAAGAGTTGTGGTGCACTGAGTTAGTGGCATCCGAAGAGCTGAGCAGGGGATCAAGCTGATGATGGCATCCAAGACAGGTGTAAGCAACTTAGATGGGCTGGCTGTGACACTCCTCCGACTCTGGCAGTTGTTGGTTGGAGGTGGTCCCAGCGATGATGGCGTGTCCTTGCATGTCAGGATTGGATTTGGTTTGCGAGCCCTGCTGATCGCAGTGTAGGCCGGAGGCAGCGGTCAGAAAGGGCACACAGCCATGTGACGATGACTTGTGGTGCACTGAGTTAGTGGCACCTGGAGCGCTTGGCGGGTGCGCGGCCTGCGCTGATGCGTCGTCAGGGCGGCCCGCCCTGGTAGCAATGTCTGTGGCCTACTGGACTCTGCCATAAATGAATCAAGACTCAATTTGATTAGCAAGCCCTGCTGACCGCATTGTAGGCCGGAGGCAGCGGTCAGAAAGGGCCCACAGCCACGTAATGATGACTTGTGGTGCACTGAGTTGGTGGCACCTGGTGCACTCAGCGGGTGTGCAGCCAACGATGATGCGTCATCCGGGCGGGCCGCACTGGTGGCAATGTCTGTTGACTAGTGGTTTCCTCCATTAACAGAAATGTGGCACAATTTGAATTGTGGGGCCTGCTGACCGCAGTGTAGGACTACGGCAGTATCCGGCACACACATGACTCCGTGTTGCTGTGCCGCTGGATGCGCTGGGGGCCTGTGTCGCGGAGTCTGTAGGTCACGGCGGGGGACTCGTGGCAGGGTGAGGTGCGCCGCCCTGGCAGACGCGTTGCCCATCATGGAAGAGAACCACGCCCAGGGCCCCGGCCTTTTTATCAGCACTCCTATGCTGGAGTGGCGTACGCCGGCCCAGCCCACTGTGCTAATGCTTACAGGGGGGGGCGGCACAGCTACATGTCCAAGGTCTTCCCCACTGCCTGAGGTGACATGGTTGCGTCCACTGTCCACAACACTACACACACCAGCAGTGTATGTCCACATGGACATGTCTGTGCTCTGCAGTCTGTGGTCTGTCCAGCACATCACCACCACACTTGGCATTGTGTACATTCTTCTTCATGGGTGAGTTGCCTCCTTCACACATACTTGGTTCCCGCCTCTCCCCACATTCTGCACTTGTGTGGCTGAGGGGCCATGCCGTTTTCAGACGGTCCGCTGTCTTGTCCTACGCTGCCTCGGTGGTAGTCCGGGGGGGTGCCCAGGGGTGGGGGGGGGTCCTGGGGGTGGTGGCGGTGGGTGTTGTGGCCCTCTTGGGTCTCCGAGCTGCATGATCATTGGCTCCATGGCATCTGTGGGTCTTCAGATGTGGCTCTTGGCTGGGCTCCCTTTCTACTGCAGTTGGTCGGCCTGCTTAACACCAGTAAAAGGCAGGTGTTAAATACCTGCTGCTAACGCGCCTTATTGCCTGTTCTTGGTTCGCATCGCAGATCTGACTGGTCGTTGTGAATATCGCGAAGTGGTGTTTTCGTGTGTTTTTGCACGGGAACGCCTACTCTGCATATCATTAGCGTTAGTTGTCGCACTCATCCGTGGCGATGTTTTTTGCGGCAGCTATCCCTGGAAAACTGGCGATATCAGCAGTTTGCACCAGCTTGAGAATAGGGCGATAAATCTATCACCACTTTTGCGGCGCTTAAGTGCCGATAAATCGGCGATGAGTCCTTGAGAATATGCCCCGGTATTTTTTCAAGAAGATTGATTAATCTGGTTCCGCTTAGATAAAGTACGCATTTCAGACCATGCCCATATTTTTTTGATGTAGGCTGTATCGCCTGAAAGCATCTGTACGCGCTCGTCTCTTTATTGTGTTCAAATTGCACAGTGGTCGTGTGTATGAAAATATAACTTTTTGTGATTATTCATGCTGCCACGTACAGGAAATCTGGCAGTTTCAATTACATAAGGCAGCATGTACTGTTGGAGTCTCGTTTGAAATTGCTTGTTTCTTTATCGTAATATAGCTAGCCCCAGATTGTCATTTGCATGAATGTATTGTGAAAGCATGGGCACATTTGAAACCTTTAACTTAAATCCTTCCTTTGTTCCTTTTACTAAATTATTTTTGCATGTACATTTTTGCATTTCGCAATCAGGAAAACACAGTCTGCAACTTTTCGGTGTGGGTTTTGCAGATATGACCTATTTCTAACTACTTCCCATGTCCGTTCCTTTACTGTTGGTTGTGGTACCTTCAAAGTTCTAGAAACACGATCAGGGCTGTAAGCAGCCCTGCGCCTAGGGATCTCCTGGTCTAAGACCACTATGGTGTAAGGTTTTGGAGATCGACCCAAGATGGTTCATTGTAACATAAAATATGATCTCAAAGTGTGAGATGCCAGCCAGATCCTATTCTCTAAAAATAGAATAAAAACTCTTCTCCTTTACTAAGGCTTGACAGTGTAAGTGAATCTGGGGTCGACACCACTTAAACTAAATTGTATCCACATACATTAGAGTAAGGCATGCCAATATGTATCATTCCTATATCTGCACAGGCAGCCTCTAGTCACCTCCATCTGCGCACCACTTTCACAGCACTTAGCATAAGCCCTGCCACTCTAGAAAATTTCATACTGTTTCATCGACTATACCTCATTAGGTCGAGCCTAGCAGCAGCGCGCATGCGCTGCTCGCTCTGCAAGACTGCTGTAGTAGAGTATGGGAGAGAAGCCGCACCCACTCTCCGCCCATATTTTTCATTGGCTTGTGTCATTGTCTTTTGTAAATGCTGCCTACAAATTCGTTAATAGGCTTGTTAGTCCCTCCTTAGTACGGCCTTGTTTTCATTTATAACCTCCCATGGCTACTGGCCCCTTTACTTCGGTTATTACACGGGACCTGTTATTTAGTCTGTAAGCACTATTTACTTTATTGAGTTTCTCTTACTGCAGGCCGGACATGCGCTGCTTCAGCTGAAACCGCATGTGTTTTTTTAAGCAGCACAGCCGCCCCCGTAACACGGGCGCCGCCTTTAATCACTTTAACCAGGCATTATCTCGTGTCTGTTTCAACCCCCCAAGTAAAATGTATTTAGAAATGATTAGCGAATTAAGTCATGTGAATTCCAGGTAGCACATAATCTTGTGCTAATGCCTGAAGCTGACAACAGCACATCTGTTTTACATGTCATCTGCACTAAAGCCACCTGATGAGTTGTTTTCAAAAGCCTGTTTTATTAACAACAACAACACCACCCCCACCAATACCACCCCCACCAATACCACCACCACCAATACCATCACCACCACCACCACAAATACCACCATCTCCACCACTACCAATACCACCACCAATATCACCACCACCAATACCACCACCACCACCAATCCAATACCAAAGCCACCAATACCACCACCAATACCAATACCACCGCCAATACCACCAACACCAATACCACCACCACCAATACCACCACCACCAATACCACCACCAATACCACCACCACCACCAATACCACCACCAATACCACCACCACCACCACTACCACCAATACCACCACCACCAATACCACCACCACCGATACCACCACCACTGATACCAATACCACCAACACCAATACCACCACCAATGCCACCACCAATACCACCACCAATACCACCAATACCACCACCAATACCACCATCATCAATACCACCCACCACCACCAAAACCACCACCACCTCCACCAATACCACTATCAATACCAATACCACCACCACCACCAATACCATCACCACCAATACCACCACCAATACCCCCACCACCAATACCACCACCACCAATACCACCATCTCCAATACCACCACCAACACCACCACCAATACCAATGCCACCACCACCAATACCAATACCACCACCAATACCACCACCACCACCAATACCACCACCACCAATACCACCACCAATACCACCACCATCTCCACCAATACCACCACCACCACCAATACCACCACCACCAATATCCCACCTCCAATACCACCACCAATACCACCACCAATACCACCACCACCAATACCAGTACCAGCACCACCAATACCACCACCACCAATACCAATACTGCCACCAATACCACCACCAATACCACCACCAATACTACCACCACCAATACCAGCAACACCAATACCACCACCACCAATACCACCACCACCAATACCACCACCACCAATAACAATACCACCACCTCAGCACCTCTCGCTCACTAGTAATAGCAGGGGCACTGTACGAGGCCGGAGCTCCAGCCGAGACCATCCCTTCCTCCCTTCATGCCTGCCATAAAGCACAGCCCGCCCTGCACCAGGAGGGGAAGCCAGGGCCCTACTACTTCTGGAGTGTTTTTTATTAGGCCCATGATAGCAATGACAATACGCAATGCCACACTGCACACTCAAATCCCAGCGAGGGCAGGAAATAGCCCCCCCGCTCCTCCTTCTGAGCCACGACAGTGTAATCACAGAGCGAAAAGTGTTGGAGCGCTTTGTTAGTGTTTATAGCTCGGATCATATGTAACTCTCACTTCACACTTTGTGTCTGTGTAATTTGCAACACTTACACATCTTCTTCACTGCACTATTCATCACTACTTTGAAGACGTCGCAGGCCAGTCTCTTCCTCTGACATTTACAATCCAACAAGCGGTCGAGAAGGCCCTTTATTGCAATGCAATAGGTCTCACATTTGCGAGAGTTTAAGCTATTAGTATTGTAAATGACAATGCCTTTTATTTATGTTTTAAAACCCAAAACATAAATAAAAGGCATTGTCATTTACAATGGCAATAACTCAAACTCATGTTAATGCGAGACCTTTTGCATTGCAAATGCTTGTTTATATTTGGTAACAGAGCAGTGAAGCAGCGGATTCTTCCTGAGAAGCATAAAACATATGACTGTGATGTTCTGAAAGATTTCTACTAGCATGTGTGGGTCATTTGTAATGTTTCCTGATTGGGACAGCCAGGCTTTTCCTGTCAGTCTTTAACAAGAAAAATGTGTACCAAAAAGACCCACTTTAGTAGGGTATGCCCTATCCATTTACAGGTGGGGCTGTGATGGCTGGAGAGTCTGTTTCTGACAGAGGAGTCAGCTGAGACTTCACCCCCAGGAGCTTGGTGATTTGCCCTTCTCAATGGAGGGCAATCCGCAGAGTTGGCCGGGTGAGAGATGTATTAATTTACTCTAAGTTAGGTCCTTCACTCTTCGAAGTAACCTTACTGCTTAGAACATAATTCCTGCTTATTAAATCAAGCCCAAGTACTACTTGGTTGGCTAGCTTTTATATAATATCCATTGCTGTATCATACCTGTTTGATACCTCATAGGCCTTTGGGTGATTGGTTAACTAATTGATTAGGTATTTATAATGTACGTTGTCACTCTTATTCTGGGTGTCCTGGTTTAAAATGTCCTGCTGACTGCCTAAGTATAGCTTGCTGTTAAGTCATGATTTAAGATGATATTATATTCTCTGGATTCAGTGGGCCGACTTACCAACTATGCTTGCTCATTTCATCGTGACCAAACTCCTTGCCATTGCCACATGTCATAGTGAGAGGTTTTTGGATTTATTGGCTGGTGAAATGGAGGGGTTTGATTTGTCTCTGTAAACAAGAAGAATATTAGGTGGAATTTGAGTGCTGAGATTTGCTGCTTCAGAGTCCAGGGCTTCCAAGGCAAGTGTTGGTCTTCTCTGTCCTCATGTTGAGCAGTAGGGTGCCAAGAAAAAGGTGGTTGGTAGAGCAGCAAACTACTATATGGGGGGCTGTGTGGTAGTTGGCTGAAGCTCTAACAGTGACTGTGTCCGCTTCTAAGTAATGCTGATGTTTTGAATGCCATTTGTGGCCCTAAAAGGAAGATATGACTTTCTTTTGAGGGGCCTGGACGTTATGGGCCAGATTTAACTGAAGTTGCGCCACTTTTTTGCAAAAATGCTAGTAGATATTTACAAAGCTATGCAAGGGGCGATTTGCGCCACTTTGCGTGACTTTGTAAAGAAATGTAATGCAATGCAACGTCTTGCACTGCATTGCATTACATTTCTTTCTGGGATTGACCCCTTCCTACACAAACCCTTTTCTCCTTCTGATGCAGGCACCCATCTACCATAGTGCAAAGGTGCCTGCATTGGCACTAGGCTTCCTGTAGTGTGCCAGCGCTATGAGAGAAAATAAGTGCGCACATCTTAGTAGATATGGAGCATTTCTGCTCTCTCCCTTTCACACAATGCAGAGCAGCAAGATGCCTTGCTGCATTGTGTTGCATTAAAGGTTAGGGAATCTGGCCCAAATTATTTTTTCTTCAGGTAATTCAGTAGCCTAGAAGAACCATTTTGTATAGTCTGAGTTATTTTTAAAGGTACTTTTGAAAGAGCTGCTTAGAGTACTTTCATAGTCAAGTATGACATTGAATCCCTTTGCTTTTAATACATATTCTAGCCCTATGGATATGTAAATATGTCCATCAGAGTTGCCTGGGAGTTGAAAAATTCTCCTCTAGTGACTATTCTTATTTGTGCTTACATACTTAGGTACTACTTTACAACAGAGCCAAACCAATTTACGGAAGTTGCATCATTTCTGCAACATTCAGAATACGTTCAGAGATTTGGGGAATAAACAGAATAAATATTATTAAAGTTTGTGAGTCTGGTCGTGTTGGGGTTAGTAAATATCATATAGAAATTGGAGAAATAGAATCTAAAAAGTTCTCACTGCCAGGCTTGTTTTAAGAACTAAAGGTGTTTATTGAGGAAGGCAGGTTACATGTGAACGACAGGACAGGCAGCAGCCATCAACTATCACTTTGAACTTACACGTTCCAAGTTCCACCTTAGACACTGTCGTCAAGGTGGCACACCCTCTAGGTTCTGAGCACAGAATCTAACACATTTCTTCCCTTATATTGAACAAATAACATTTCTACCCCTCATTTCAACCCACCCCAAATGCAAAAAGGAACCTAAAAATACAAGAATAATTTTACCACATATATCAAGTTCAAAGATAAATTCATAGTGTTGAGTAAATAAAATATAAGTTACAAGAGCATCCAAAGACAAAACAGAAGACAACAAAATGTGAAAACATTAGCAGAGGCTAACAAGTGAGATTCACAGTTTCAAACTAGCAATTTGCAGAATACATGCTTAAACAGGATCCTTATGTCACACAGGTGGTCTTCTCTACCATTCTGACCACAGCGACGTCTCAGCGAAGAAATTTGTCAGGAACCCTGGGAAACTTTGCACCACATTTTGCTTGGGTAATCTTTCTTTATTTCACCATTTCCCATCGTCAAGTTGAACCACGCTGTCTTTGACAGCTCTGATTTGCATTGGCACCGGAAACATAGATTTTCCCTTAGAGATTATACCAGGAAGTCTCACCTCACCGAATCTCACAAATTGAAAATTGCTTGACATCTTCCCTTAGTTTTCTCTTTACTCACATTCTTCCTTTGTGCTTTTGCAAAACGTAGCTTGATTTGCTCATGTTATTCAACAGACACTTTTATGTCACCCATCCATGGTCTAACCAACTTGGCCGTAGCCACCCTACCTTTCAATAACCCAAATGGTGACATATTGGTAGTGGCATTGGGAGTTCTCTATAAAGTCCACAACAAATCCTTGAGCTCCTTTTTCCAATCCAAACCATTTGCCACACACAACTGAATGTTATCCTTTATAATTCTGTTACAGTGCTCGACAAGCCCATTGCTGCAAAGTGAGATAAATCTCTGGAATTTCCTGGATATTAACTACACTCCATTATCTGTGACCAGTTCTGTTGGGGTACCCTCTCTCAAGAAAACTGTTTGTAAATACTCTGCTACTTCTTCAGTATTGGCCGTCTTTACAAATCTCACCTACAACCATCTAGTTCATAGTCCACCAGCACAAGACCAGAACGTTTCTGCTAATTTAATACATGCATGGGTCATATAATGCCCAACCCTAATTTGGATCAAGGTTGTTCTGGAACCGGTATAGCCTCCACAGGACTAGGAAAGGTAACTTATGTTTTATTACTTACTGCACAACCCATGCACTCCCTCACAAAGTGTTCTACACAACGGTCCATACCCAAACACCAAAATACTTCCCTGATCCTTCTTTTCATAGCTCTCATTCCCACACGCCCTTCATGGGCTAAGGTCAACACTTTGTTCTGAATGGCACGTGGAACCACGAGTATATCCATCCTTTTTATCACACCATCTTTCATGCTTAATTCTGAAAAAATATGTTTGAATGTTTTCACGTCTTTTCCAATGCCCATATCAAACCATTTTTTACTTAACGTAACCACCACCTGTTGAATAATTTTGTCTTCTTGCACAGCACTCTTCCACTCCTCCGCCAATATGCACTCATAATCTGAACCTTGCAACGCAAGCCACCAGACAAAAGTTTTCTTCCAATCCTTCCTCAGTTCCTTCATTTTTAGGCAGCAACCTGGATAAACAGACATTTTTTTGGGCACCTGGAATGTACTCCAAATGAAATTGAAACTCCAACATTCTGTAATGCCACTTGGCAATGGAAGGCATTGCCCTTCTGGCACCCAGCATGGTAAATATACCTATCAAAGGTTTTTGATCCATGCAAATAACAAACTCCATTCCCAATAAATAATTTCTCAAATATTCTACGCCCCACCAGCATGCTAGAGCCTTGCATTCAATGACTGAGTAAATGGATTCTGCACCTTGCAAAGTCCTTGAAGCGAATACCACTACTACTTCTTTACCCTCTCTTTTTTGTAAAAGAACTGCACCCAAAGCATGCTGACTAGCATCTGTTACCACTATCAAAGAATCGCAAGTGTCAAAAGGTTGCAATGGAATGGCATTGGCTAACTCATTCTTAATGATTTCAAACGTTTATTTTTGTTCCCCAGCCCACACAAACTGCTGGTTGTTTTTTATAAGGGACCTCATGTGATAAGTTTTTCCAATACAATTGGGAGTAAAGCGAGCATAAAATGCTAACATTCCCAAACAAATATCATAGCTGATCTTTGTGTTATGGCACAGGAAAGACTTTGATTGCTCTAACCAAACACTCATTGTTGGGAGGTCAATTTGTATCCCAAGTAATCCACAAATTCACTGCAAACCTACATTTTGCTGCCTTCAAAGTTACCACTTTTTCAGTCAAAATGGTTAAAACTTTGCCCAACGTTTTACTGTGACTTTCCAAATCTTTTCCATATACTAAAATATCATCCTGCAAGCACTTCAGGTTAGCAACCCCCTTGGAATTGGCCTTCACCACTCTCTGAAAGACTGGTGAGGCCAAACCAAAAGGCATCTTTTGAACCTAAATGCACCAGCAAGAGTGACAAATGAAGTCAGATGATGACTTTCTTTGTGCAAAGCAATTTGATGATACCCCAACATTTCTGTTATATTTGGTAATGGATGCCTATCCACCTATAATCTTTCATTCAAATCCCGTAAATCTATGCACATCCTTAGACTAACATTCCATTTTCTAGCTAGAACCACAGGTGTTAACCATTTAGAACTTTTGATAGGTTCTATTTTACCTTGTTCCTTTAATTATTTCAAATCCAGCTCTTTGGGACTTTGGGAAAAGCCCTCTCCCAAACATGCTCCTCCACTGTCTAAACCGATTTGCATTCATCCTTTAGTAAAACTTGTTCCTGACTATTGGGATCTAAGATGATCCCTAAATTCTTCTGCACCAACCACCCCAACAAGCATGACCCATCCTTTGCTACATAGACTGTGGCTGAGGCGTTACGTCCTTTAAAGCTCAAAGTACCATCAAACTCACCTAAAACCTCCACTGGTTTACCACCATTTGCTATAGGTTTAATAAAGGACTTTCTCAACTTGATATTTTCAAACTTATTCTATTCATCAGGGCCAATCAGGGTGAAAAATGAACCAGAACTGCGAGCTCCAACAAAAGCTGACTGTACACAACTTTGGCATTAAACCTGTCATATGCGACCCGGAGCCAAGAAGCATCATTTCAGACTTGAATCTGGTTGATTGACTACCACAGCCAGATCATTTTGGCTCTGGGGCCCCACTTACTGCCTCTCCCACAGCAAGTATTCAAGTTTGTGATGTATACTCTGAGGGCCATGACCGAGAGGCCTGTTTGTCTGTGTTCAATGTTATTCCACTTAGTTGCTGCCAGCTCCAGAGTACTTCTGAGCTAAAGGGTCCTAGCATCTAAACGATTACTGATGCACAAAAAATGTTGTCCCTGATATCCTGGAACTTGGCAGGTATTAGCCCAAAACTCAGTCAAAATGATTGGCTCTCTTTCGTGGGAAAAAATGATGTCTGCGTATTTCAGGAAACATGGCTGTTGGTAAAATATTTGTGAATGGTTACACCACTTACAGTGTTGAAGCGTTACCTCCAAAAAAAACTGGGCAGGTGATGGGAGGATTGTTAATTTTGGTGAAACATACTATTGCTTGTGTTCATACGTAGCTAAAAGTTGACTCCAAAGATTTAATGGGAAGTCAGATGCAGCTCCCCACTGGGCTAGTTCTGGTATTGTTTAATGTTTACGCCAGGTCGGCTCCCATCAGAGGTAATTCCCCTTTCCTTGCCTTGCTAGATCATATGATTAACATTCACCAACAGCGAACGAAAATCATGGTTGCGGAGGATTTTGACATTTCTTTTGAGCACTCGTCTTTGCTCAATGCATTGTTCGAGGACGAGTTATGGAACATTCCAGGCTTGATCAGTAGGCCTCAGCTCTTTTTCTACAGTGCTGCATCACGGGTAGCCTCAATGGTGGTTGGGTACAGTCTCAGAGCTTTCAATGGGAGCACTTGATCAGACCCTGATAGATTGCCTACATTCAAAAGAGGTCTCTACACTAGTGTAATAGATTACGTCTTACTTGATGAAAGAATCTGTCCATTGCTAAGCGACATGACAATTGTACCCGTTTTGGCAGCAACCATAATCCACTGCCGCTAACTTTAAGAGGAGACGCACTCAAAAGAGAGTTGTCAACATGTCACACTACAGTCCCGGGACCCATTTCAGTCAATAACTCTAGTATAGTCTCTTGGCCTCAGATACTGACTAATGCTAAGTTGCACTCAGAGATCTATAACTGGTGTGTACATTTTTTCTCTCCTTTTGAAAAACTTTCTTCAACTTCAGTCCCAATCCTAGCTATTCATGAGATTTTTTACAAAGAGCTACAGCATGTGTTTTACAAAGAAAAAAAAACAAAATAGGCCCCTGTGTAGGAAGGATCATAAATGTTATAATAGAGAGTGCAGACTCCTGGAAAAAGAGCTAAAAACAGCAGTAAATGACTGCGATAGTACTAGTCATCGGTACAAATCAGCAGTACAAATCAGGGTTACAAATCCGCAATACTATTGTATTGGAAGTATGAGCTCATTGGCAATCAAAAACGTTATGTTGCATTTACAGATTAACGCACAGCATTGGATATAGTGCCTTGAAGGAGTCTGTGGAAGGTGCTAATCGAGATGGGTGCCCCCGCTAATTTGATCAATTTAATTGCAAGGCTGCACAAAGACAATTATGCCCAGGTGTGTCGAGGGAACTGACAGAGCAAATTCCTATTTTACATGGGGTGCGTCAAGGGTGCGTCTTGCACCAACCTTATTTACTCTATATATTAAAGATGCCAAGGAACTCATGGATCGCTATAACAATTCATCCGTTCTGAGCGATAGGAAGATTTCAATATTACTTTCTACTGATGAATGAAAGAATGAATGAGCAGAGCTTATAAAGCGCACAGCTACTCCATAAGGAGTGTCCTGGCGCTAGAGGTTCATGCATGACTGCACAGAGAGGCCGACTTAGCTCTTTAAGAGCCAAGTTTTCAGACGTTTCTTAAAGGATGTCAAATCAGTAGTTGCTCTCAATGCGGCAGGTAGTTGGTTCCATGCTTGAGCACCCAGAAAGCCGAAAGATTTACCACCCCTGCGCGCCAAGCGTACCTTGGGGATGCAGGCAAAGTCAGAGGAGGATGATCTTAGCGATCTAATGGTTTCATAGTGACAAGCACGCCTTCAGAGGTATCCAGCGCCCTTACCGTGGAGGGCTTTAAAGAATATTACCATGGCCTTGAATTTTATCCTATCCTGCACTGGAAGCCAGTGTAAGGCCTTGAGACGAGGGCCCATATGAGACCTGGGTTTCAGCCTAACAATCGCCCTGGCCGCTGAGTTTTGCACCACTGGAGGCGCTGGAGGAGGTAACCCGGCAGGCCCAAGTAAAGGACATTGGCATAGTCTAATCTAGACGTCACCAAAACCTGAACCACTATCTTCCTGGAGTCAGGTGGAAGGAGAGGAAGGAATTTTTTAAGCATGCAAAGTATGCCAAAACAAGTACCCACAAGGCCTGGCCTTGGTATCTCATAGAGAGGGCATTATCAATGTAGATACCCAGGTTTTTAACCGTGGTTTCGGTAACGCTTGGGGGGACAATTCTTCCGGCTACCAGAGACTCCAGTTGCTCACAGAAGGCAGGCCAAAGAAAACAATCTCTGATTTGTCAGGATTGCATTTAAGCTGGTTTACCGTCAACCATTTAAAAACCTTCGTGAGACAGGATCTGATTGCATCCCCGTCGAAGTCTGCACCTTTGTCACAAGAAAAGATCAGCTGAGTATCATCAGCAGACAAAATTATCTTGGCGCCATTTGCCTCAGCCAGGGGTGCTAGGGGAGACATATATAAATTAAAAAGAGTCGGGCTCAGAATAGAGCCCTGAGGGACTCATGTTGGGCATGGGGGCTGCAAAAGGGGGGATCCATATTTCCTGATTTCTATCCTTCAGGAAGGATGTTATCCAGGCTAGTGCCAGACCCCGATGCCAATGTTACTCAGTCTATCAAGGAGCATCTTGTGTGGCAACGCCGCCAACAGGTCAAGTAGTATGAGATTCGCTCTTCCCCCCTGATCAAGCTTTTCCTTAAGGTGCTCCGTCACCTCCAAGCTGTCTCTGTGCTGTAATTAGCCCTAAAGCAGATTGAGTGGGATGCAAAAGATTGTGCCTTTCAGCATAATCCGAGATCGCTTTGTTGACATGTTTCTCCAACACCTTGAAGAAGGCCGAGAGGAGGGAGATTGGCCTATAATTCGTGGGAACATTTGGGTTCGAGGTAGGTTTTTTAAGGAGTGGCAGGATTTTTGCCTGCTTCCAGAGGGACGGCACAATGCCCGTGGAAAGAGATGAGTTAAGCACCTTATTAACTGAGTGGTTTATAGTGGGGGCTAGGGCGGGTAATAATTTAGCTGGGCATGCGTCTGCCGGTGAGCCCGACTTAAGGCCCTTGAGGTATGCAAGTGATGCATCCAATTCTATAACCGGGAATTGTGACAGTGACGGGAATTGTGACAGTACCAGGGGAAACTGGGGCCTGGTTATGCCATCGGAAATGTGAAGTGAGGGCAGGTCCCCCTCTGTCTCCCCAAGAAAAGACTGATGGATTGTCACAATCTTATTATGGAAGGATCGGGCCACCTGGCTGGTCCATTCGGCCGAGTGGGGGCTTCCTTGCTGGCCGCCTTACGTGTAGTAAAGGACTTTGCAATGTTGAAGATCTCCTTGCCCTTGTTATTAGTAGTCCCAATCTTGGTCTGCAGATAGATTTTCTTGGCTGTTTTCACCTTCTGATAATGAGATTTTATAGCAGCCTTATAGATAATCTTATCCTCAGGAAGATAGTGTTTGCGCCACTTTCTTTCTAGGCCTTTGCATTCGCTTTTGCTCAATCTCAAGCATTCGTTGAACCAGGGTGCAGAGCAGCAAAACCTCCTTGAGGTGCACGAGGTCAGAGGGGCACCCGCGTCGATGTTAATCCTAAACCATGATTCTAAAGCACAGGCATCCTATTCGGAGTTTTCCGAAAGAGAAGGGACAGAGGAATCAAGAGCCCCCAGAAGAGATGGCAGAGGTATTTTATTGAAAGCTCTATAGTTATGTTCAGTCGCTTTCCTCTCAGCTGGGATATACTTCCCTGTGCCGGATATCTTGAAATTAATAAGGAAGTGATCCAACCAGGTTATGGGGATTGTGGGATCAGTCCCAATTCCGTATTACAGAAGATCTGATCCAGAATATGTTCCAAGTAGTGTGTAGGAGAAGAGATTAAAGGGGCTTGGTTGCATGCTGCCGTTATTTCAGACAAAGCAGTCACATGAGGATCCGAAAGTTTATCCATGTGTAAATTAAGGTCCCCCAAGATGAGAAGATGGTTGTATCTGAGGGCATGTGGTGTAATGACTTAATTTAGACTCTTAGTGAAATTGCTAGGTATCCCAGGAGGTCTATAGATCAGGATCCCAGCGATACATTGTTGAGGTGACAGAGTACAGCGGAAACCCAAGCATTCTGCGCTCTCTACTGGGTCTAATGGAATAGAGGTGCACTCCAACTCCTGTTTAAAAACAATAGCGATGCATTCTCCTTTCCCCATCGGGCGGTCTCTCCTCATAATTGTATAGCCTGAAGGAATGGCAGAGACAATGATGCGGTTAGAGGAGTCAGACAGTCATGCGATGACTCGTTGCTCATCTCAAACACTCCAATTGGCCTTCAAAACTTAATAAATAAGGGCCATATGTAGGTGGGCTAATACCGGTCGGTAACGGCCGAAAATCGGTAAATTTCCCGTTACCGACCGGTATTTAGCCCTTTGCGATGTAGGAGGCCGGATTTAAGGAGTCAGTAATTTACCGATTCGTTATTTTAAGGAATCGGTAAATTACCGATTCCTTAAATCCTATGTAGGAGCACTCAAGTGAGTGCATTTTTGGTTTACGGATTCGTTATTTACCACCAACTACAAGTTAGTGGTAAATACCGAATACCTTTTAAAAAGCAATTTTGTGCTTTTTAAAAGTGCCATGTGGCAGACATACATGCCCTTAGGGCATGTATGTGCGCCACATGTGCACACATGCACGATTCAGGGTGCAACAGGGTGTCAATTTGACACCCTGCCACTCTTGAATATGCTCCCCTATTACCGATTCGGTATTTACCGAATCGGTAATAGTGAATGGCTTCCATTCATTCCTATGGGCCTCCAGGCCCATAGGAATGAATGGGAAGGTATTCCTTATTACCGATTCGGTAAATACCGAATCGGTAATAACGAATATTACCGAATCGGTAAAATTTACTGAATGTTTACCTACATTCTATTTACCGATTCTTAAATACCGAATCGGTAAAATTCGGTATTTAGGAATCGGTAAATAGAAATTACCTACATATGGCCCTAAGTTCTCTAAATTTTGTGTATTTAGTGGGTTAGAAATAAATGCGACAAAAACTAAATATATGATCTTTGAGAAAGGCATCATGAAAAATAATACTGTGAGAGTTACGAATGAACCCTTCAGAAAGAGTTTATTGTTTTGATTATCTAGGCATCGAATTGACTGATAAGCTCAGCTGGGAACCTCAGATAAGAAAAAGAACTCTGTTCTTGACTCAAAGATCTAAAGTCATACTGCGGTTGCATAAGCAGACCCAGTCTCGATCTATGTCCCAGGCTCTGGAGGTGTACCGCGCCAAATCACTAAGCGCTGCCCTTTTTGGCGCAGAAGTCTGGGGATATACTATCACTCCGAAATTGACAGCGGAAGAGAACAAAATTATTAGATCTCTCATCTGTGTGCCTACCAGCACCCCTCTTGTTCCTCTGAATGCAGCACACATAGAAAGAGCAAAAACTAGGAGAAATAAGAGTATTTCTCTTTGTTGCGCCAATCTGACACCTGCTTTTGCATGACATTAATTTTTGGAGCTGCCTTTGATTTACACATCCTTGTAAATCTGGGGCAGCGTCAAAAAGCAATGGGTGTTGCAGTGGAACGCCCACAGCAACAACCATTGCACCCGCCCCTTTCACACATAAAAGTGCGTGAAAGGGTACCTGTCACGATTCCCCCGTCCCGAGTGTAGGACCAGAGGACTCGCTGGAATGGTGGCATGTTCCTTACACTGGGGACCCTCTCCTTTCTCCACAGCCAGAGGATTCCCCGGACTGGACTGTCTCCCAGAGCCCACTGCAGGGGTTAAGTTCTTCCTTCTCCGGACAGGATTCCTTTAACTGGGAACTCCCGCCAGAAGACCCCACCCCCAGGCCTTACGTCACGGACTCCAGGCCATTCACAGGAGAGAAAAGCCCGTCGTCGAAGGAGGAGGAGTAGAATCCCGGAAGACGGCGTCATTTCGAGGACGCCGAACCCGAGAAGACGGAAGAGGAGACAAAGACGACCAACGAGGACACTCCGCTGCTGGTATTGTCCGCCAGAACTGACCAGCCAGAGGTGTCAGGAGAGCCAGGAGGCCGTCGATCCCACGCTTCACCCAGCCATGCTACTGGAGGAGCGTGGCTCAACAAGGTACGTGCGCGGCTCTTGGGGTGGGCTGGGAGGAGGGAGGAAGTCGGTAAAAGTGGGAGTGCTGCTCCGTAAACCCTTGCCTTCCAACCGCCCTCCCCTCATGAACAAACCCACACGTCCATATTCACATTGTAGCACCGGGTGAACCCTCACTCCCTATCCCTGGTGGCGGTTTCTAGAGCCTGAGACCAAACTTGTGCTTCTCTTCTTCCGAGGGAATCCCACGTCCAGAAGACCGGAGAACGGAAATCCCGGCAGCCCGAACCTTGAGGGATAGACGTCGCACGGAGGGATAAGACGTATTATCCACTTCTGAAACCTCGATGCCTTGTATAAGAAGAGACTGTTCTTATAATCCTGGCACATTTGAGACGTCGGGTATTGAAAGAAATAAAGAAACCCCAAATCACTTCTGTTGTGGACCTCGATCGTTTTGCCTGCTCACAAGTGGTGGAGAATGCGGGCACATTGTCCATTAGTACCGACATAATGGACGCCCTGATTCAGCATCTCGTGAAGGGACAAGAGAAATTAGAATGGGCACTGGAACGCCAGATGTCCTCGGCACAGGCCGACCGCGACCTATTCAAGAGCACCATGGCAGCACAGTTGGAAGGACTCCATAAGGTCGCAGAGGATCAAGCACAGGTATCAACCAGAATGCGGGAGGAGAGACGCAACCCCCAAGGCCCACCTGGGATATCCCTCCAAAAATACGTGATGGGAGAAGATCCAGACGCGTTCCTGCTCAATTTCGAACGGGCAGCAAAAGCCTGCGGTTGGCCCGTTGAGAAATGGCCTTTCTTCTTGGCACCTCTCCTCACTGGCAAGGCACAAGCAGCCTACCAAGTAGCTAATTCCACAGGCAACACCCCATACGCCGACATTAAGACTATCATTCTGGACCATTTGGGGATGGACGCTGAAGCCTATAGGGTGCGCTTCCGCAAAGAAAAAGGTGCCCCAGTGGAAAACCCTAGAACCCTTTTTTTCGCCTATAGGCAGCCGCTGACAAGTGGTTAAAACCCACCGAGAATAGCAAAGAGGATATTATGGACCTCATATATTTAGAACAGTACCTAGAGGCCCTTCCATATAACACAGAACGCTGGTTGAGACAGCACACGCACCTCACCACGGAACAGGCGGTGGAGATGGCTACGACTTTCTCCCGCACCCAACCCCGTGATCCTCTTTGGGAAACAGAGAAAACTGGTCGTCCTACGCAAGGGAAACATGGCAAGAAGACCCCCTATAAACCTACTCCTGAACCCCTGAGACACCGACCCTAAAAAACAGATGTACCTGTCCCCAGGGGCCCCCAGTGTTTCAATTGCGGCGACTGGGGCCACATCGCCCGTTTGTGTTCCCACAAAAAGTCTCCAGAAGAGTCTATGGATGTCGGCTATGCCCCACGAACCATCCTATATACCGCTGAGTTGGGGAATGCTTTTTATGTAAGTGTGCAAGTAAACAAAGGATGGGTCATGGCTCTGTTGGACTCTGGGTGCCGGCAGTCCGTTATCCAGGGGGATCTGATTGACACCAGCCAAATCATACCTGACGCCCTAGTACACATACGGTGTGTACACAGTGATATTAAGCCATATCCTGTAGCGGAAGTCTCTCTCAACCCCGTCCATGGGACCCCCTCAGTCATCCGGGTGGGGGTGTTGTCTGATCTCCCCGAGGATTTGATAATAGGGACTGACAACCCTGGGTTCTTAGGAATGTTCTTAACCACTTTACAGTCCCAGAGCGATGGGGAGAAGGGAGTGGGCCCCAGGAAACCACATAAAGCCCTTATCACCCCAGAACCTTGGCTCCTGGATAGGAACTTCAAATACGCCCAAACCAATGATCCCACTCTACAAAACGCATGGCAAGCAGCCCAAACCCCTGGTGCCCCCACGCCCATGGTTTATCCCCATTTTTAAGTTGCCAAGGGGCTTTTGTATCGGGAAGCATCCGCAGACACCTCCCACCAGTTGTTGGTACCACTAGCCTTTAGAGAGCAGGTACTCTTTTTTGCTCACTCACACCTCACAGCAGGGCACACAGGGGCAGAAAAAACAACACAGAGCATATTGAGGCATTTTTATTGACCAGGGGTGTACGGAGACATAAAAAAACACTGCCTGG
The DNA here is from genome assembly GCA_963921515.1 of Calotriton arnoldi. Lineage (NCBI taxonomy): Eukaryota > Metazoa > Chordata > Amphibia > Caudata > Salamandridae > Calotriton > Calotriton arnoldi. Next base: position 71,795 of record CAWUFW010014374.1, on the reverse strand, counting down.
AGTGCACGGTCTGCCAGAAGAAGAACCCTTACCGTCCTCCCCCAGTTCCCCTACAACCACTCCCGGTTATCGGTAACCCGTTTGACCGAGTCGGGATGGATTTGATTGGCCCTTTGCCTAAAACAAGAAAAGGACACCAATACGCCCTGGTGATAGTGGACTATTCCACCCGTTACCCTGAGGCTTTTCCCTTGAGGGCGCCTACCACTAAAAACATCACGGAGAAACTCGTTGAGCTCTTCTCCCGGTTAGGCTTCCCCAAGGAGATCCTGACGGACCAGGGCACTCCTTTTGTTTTCCGCCTAATGAGGGAGGTGTGTCGGGCCTTAGACATCGGCCATATCAAAACGTCGGCTTGCCACCCTCAAACCGACGGGCTCGTGGAAAGGTATAACGGCACCCTGAAACAGACCTTAAGAAAAATGCTTAGGAATGAAGGGAAGGACTGGGACCAACTCCTTCCCCTCGCCCTCTATGTCATACGTAGTCAGGTCCAGAGCAGTCTTGGCTGCTCCTCTTTTGAAATGTTATACGGGAGACAGCCCAGATCGTTCCTGGAAATGACGAAGGAGGCTTGGGAAAAGGAAGAGGAATACAAGAGCCGGGGGTTCCTCGAGTACACCCAAAACCTCAAGTCCCGGATAGGCAAGCTCCGGGATCTCGCTTATTCCAATTTGAAGAAAAACAAAGGAAGGCAGAAACACCATTATGACAAGGGGAAGAAATGGAGACGACTAGATATCAATGACTGGGTCTTAGTGCTGCTCCCGTCCTCCACAAGTAAGCTCAAGGCAGAGTGGATGGGCCCATTTAAAATAGTAGGAACGGTAGGGAAAACCACCTATAAGTCCAGGTAAAACCCTCCAAAGTCCAAACATATCACATTAACCTACTGAAGAAATGGTTGGGTACGCTTCCTAAAACGGCTCATCTTGTGTTGCCAACAAAGGCAGAAGCCACATGTACTCTACCCCAACTGGTAGTCAATGAATCCCTTTCCCTCGAGCAACAACAGTCATTGAAAACAATGTTATGCCCTTTTTCCCCTTTGTTCTCGGACGAACTGGGGAGGACATCCTTGATTGAGCACATCATCGAGACGGTCCCTGGCAAAGTCATTAAACAACGACCATACCGCATTCCAGCACTCAGGAGGCAAGCGGTCCGAGACGAAGTCCGAACCATGTTAGAAATGGGAGTTATCCATCCCTCCCGGAGCGAGTGGTCTTCCCCCAATGTTCTGGTTCTCAAACCAGACGGCTCAATTAGATTTTGCATAGATTTCAGGGCAGTGAACTCCATCTCCAAATTCGATTCCTACCCTTTACCAAGAATCGACGAATTAATTGAAAAATTAGGAGATGCCCGGTATATGACAACGCTAGACCTTACGAAAGGGTACTGGCAGGTCCCCCTTCGGAAGGCCGACCAAGAGAAGACCACCTTTGTCACACCCTACAGTTTATATGAGTTCACCGTCCTCACATTCGGTCTTCACGGAGCACCTGCCACCTTTCAAAGGTTGATGAACACTGTGCTCCGTGACTACCAGAGCTTCTCATCGGCCTACCTGGACGATATAGTCATATTCAGCTCTACATGGGAGGACCATTTGAAACACTGCCAGGTTATCTTCCAGGCCCTATCACGCGCTGGTCTCCACATAAATTCAAAAAAATCCAAGGTGGGGTTCACTAAGGTCAAATATCTGGGCTATGTCTTAAGGGCTGGAGTGATAGAGCCACAGAAGGAGAAAGTGAGGGCTATCATGGATACCCCTTTTCCCTCCACGAAGAGAGAAGTCAGGGCCTTTCTGGGGTTATTGGGGTATTATAGGAGATTTATACCCCAATATTCCGAAATAGCGGGCCCTCTCACTGATCTCCTAAAGAAAGAGGCGAAAGCAAAAGACCTGTTATCTCCCTCCAAAGCAGCGACAAACGCCTTCCGTCTCCTGAAAAGGGCCATCACCACCAGTCGGATCTTGTCTTTTCCCGATTTCACTAAACCCTTCATCCTTCACACCGATGCCTCTGACGGTGGGTTGGGGGCGGTCCTATCCCAACTCTCCCCTGGGGCACCGAGCATCCTATCCTTTTCATCAGTAGGAAATTGTTTCCCCGGCAGAGGAGATACCCCACTATAGAGAAGGAGTGTCTCGCCATAAAATGGGCTGTGGACAAACTCCGGTATTATTTGGAGGGGAACCGTTTCACCCTGTATACCGACCACGCACCCCTCCAATGGATGAGCCGAAACAAGGGACATAATCCCCGCATCCTTAGGTGGTTCCTTTCCTTACAACCCTATGTGTTTGACGTGCGGCACCGTAAGGCGGCTGAGAACGGGAGTGCTGACTTCCTATTGCGCATCTTTCCTCTCCCCGATCGGGAGACTCTTAGGGGTAGGGTGTGTCACGATTCCCCCGTCCCGAGTGTAGGACAGGAGGACTCGCTGGAATGGTGGCATGTTCCTTACGCTGGGGACCCTCTCCTTTCTCCACAGCCAGAGGATTCCCCAGACTGGACTGTGTCCCGGAGCCCACTGCAGGGGTTAAGTTCTTCCTTCTCCGGATGGGATTCCTTTAACTGGGAACTCCCACCAGAAGACCCCGCCCCAAGGCCTTACGTCACGGACTCCAGGCCATTCACAGGAGAGAAAAGCCCGTCGTCGAGGGAGGAGGAGCAGAATGCAGGAAGACGCTGTCATTTCGAGGACGCCGAACCCGAGAAGACGGAAGAGGAGACAGAGACGACCAACGAGGACACTCCGCTGCTGGTATTGTGCACCAGAACCGAACAGCCAGAGGCGTCAGGAGAGCCAGGAGGCCGTCGACCCCACGCTTCGCCCAGCCACGCTACTGGAGGAGCGTGGCTCAACCAGGTACGTGAGCGGCTCTTGGGGTGGGCTGGGAGAAGGGAGGAAGTCGGTAAAAGTGGGAGTGCTGCTCCGTAAACCCTTGCCTTCTGACCGCCCTCCCCTCACGAACAAACCCACACGTCCATATTCACGTTGTAGCACCGGGTGAACCCTCACTCCCTATCCCTGGTGGCGGTTTCTAGAGCCTGAGACCAAACTTGTGCTTCTCTTCTTCCAAGGGAATCCCACGTCCAGAAGACCGGAGAACGGAAATCCCGGGAGCCCGAACCTTGAGGGATAGAAGTCGCACGGAGGGATAAGACGTATTATCCACTTCTGAAACATCGACGCCTTGTATAAGAAGAGACTGTTCTTATAATCCTGGCACATTTGAGACGTCGGGTATTGAAAGAAATAAAGAAACCCCAAATCACTTCTGTTGTGGACCTCGATCCTTTTGCCTGCTCACAGTACCATATTTACAAAGCGGCGGTAAGCCACGCAAAGTGGCTTAACGCTGCTTTGTAAATATGATGCAGGGCATTGCGCCACAGGAATGTCACTTTTTTTACATTCCGGTGGCGCAATGCCCTGCATCATATTTACAAAGCAATCCCCTTGTAAATAAGCCCCTGTGTCTTGAAACTGCTCTTATGAAGAGATTGTTGTCAGGGTCACTCATGGGGTGGAGATTCATGATAGAGAAGGGATGTTAAAGCCCTTTCTGGAGGGAAATGGTCGGAACACCGCGGTCTTAACCACGCGTGTTCTGACCACGCAAGCTTAACGACGCTTGCCTTAACCACGCATATTCCTTTACCACGCATATGCGTGGTTAAGGCAGTGTGTGGTCTAGCTGCTAGCTGCTGCAGGCAGCAGGCAGCAGGGACAGAAGCAGGAAGACCTCCCAGGAAGAGAGCTGCGGTGAGGTAAGTGGGGCTGGACTGGGTAGTTTTCTGGACTGGGGTAGATTTCTGGGTTTGGGGGGTCGGGCAGTTTTCTGAGCTGGGGTCGGTGTAGTTTTCTGGGATGGGAGCGGGAGTAGTTTTCTGGGCTGGGGGGTCGGGGTATTTTTCTGGGCTGGGGGTCGGGTCGTTTTCTGGGCTGGGGGTCGGGGTAGTTTTCTGGGCTGGGTGGGTTCGGGGTAGTTTTCAGGGCTGGTGCGTCGGAGGTAGTTTTCAGGGCTGGGGGTCAGAGGTAGTTTTCAGTGCTGAGGGGGTATGGGGTAGTTTCAGGGCTGGGGAGATTCGGAGTAGTTTTCAGGGCTGGGGGAGGGTCGGGGTAGTTTTTTAAATTAGGGGTTAATGTATTAGGCCTAAGGGTAGTGGAAGGGGTTGGGCTAGTTTTAGGGACAGCATGGGGGGTGGGAGGGAGTCTGGATAGTGTTTGTTATGGGTCAGGGTTTTAGGCCACAGGGCAGGGGGAGAGGAATCGGTAGTCATGGTAGTTTTTAGGGCTTCGGGGAGGGGGGGTCGGGGTAGTTTTATCAAATAGGGGTTTGGGTTTTAGGCCTTAGGGCAGTGGAAGGGGTTGGGGTAGTTTTAGGGACAGCGCAATGGGGGTGGGAGGGGGTTGAGTTAGTGTTTGTAAAGGGTTAGGGACAGCGTGGGGCTTGGGAGGGAGTCGGGGTATTTGGAACTCAGGGCAGGGAGGGGGGGGAGTTTGTAGCTTAGGGCAGGGGAGGGGGGTCACGACCTTAGCCACCCATACCCCTTTACCATTCATGCCCTTACCACGAAATTACGTGGTATAGGCATGCGTGGTTAAGGAATGTGTGGTTAAGACTCATTCGTGGTTTAGGTTGTGAGGTAGAGGCACGCGTGGTAAAACCATTCGTGCGTCTATCATACAACTCTTTCTGGAATATCAATTGAGACCTCAATATTACAATGAGCATCCTTCTGAGGTATGGGCAATCTGCATTTGAAAGAGGATAAAGAAGCATGCAAGTGACCAGTCACCTTTGTCAATCACCACTGTCCATGAGTATGCCCCATTAAAACAGCACAGAGGTATCAGGGGGACAGGAATGAATGGGCATTTAGTGGGTCCCATCTAGTGAGAGGGGAACATGAGGATTAATAATTGAGGGAGACTGCCTTCAGGTTCCATCATGCTTTGGGGCGGACCCATGTACAAATGGAGTGTCGGTGAGTTACTGTGCCAGAGAACATATACTTTGTTCTGTTAATATGAAATGTTTATCAGTGGCGGCTCGCAGAGGGAGTGCTGCGGGCGGTGTTGCGAGGGAGGGGCAGGGTGGGGGGGGTAGTGGACTCCGACATACGGCGGAATGGAGTAAAGTAAATAAATAAATAAATAAAACAATTTACCTTGCGCGCGCTGCATCGCCAACTCGGCGATGCAGTGAGCACAAGGTAAATTGTTTTATTTATTTATTTACTTACTTTACTCCGTTCCGCCGTATGTCGTAGTCCACTACCCCCCCACCTTGCCCCACCGCCCCGCAGCACTCCCTCTGCGAGCCGCCACTGATTGTTTATCCATTGTACATGGACACACACAAGGCACGTCATGCACATGTATCACTGCACAAGGAGAGTACAACCTCTTTATTAATTATTTCCAAGGTTGTTGATGGCAGAGAACACTACAAAGTAGTACATGCTGTACATTCGCAATGAGACCGAGACTGTCCACAAGGCTGTTTAGGGAGGGTGTTTTGGTCTGGTTCGCAGACTGGCCAACTTGGAAGGCATTGCCAATGTCCAGACACAGTCCCTTGTTGATTTTCAAGGTGAAGAGGCAGTATATAACAGGGGAACAGAAACAGAACAGCCGGTGAGTCTCACTGCCGGGAACCTATGCGGAGAGTAACACCTGTAACTTCGTAATGTGCCAAAATCATGATCAATTTTGTGATGTGCCATTCTTGCGTAATGTCCAACCCGCAGCAAATTTTTGTTCGCAGAAGAAAAATTGGAGTTTGCGCTGTAAACAGAACCACAATGGTTAACGGTGTGAAAATGGATGTAATTTGATGAATCTTGAAATTGAATATCTCTCTTTTTACAAGTTCGGAAACTGCTGATCAAGCTTGTTTGTTACCCTTTTGTTCACTCATTAAGTTACAGAAAGTTATAGTGCTAAACGGATGTCCTGACAGTCAGTTTAACAAGACTTTTCTTTTTACTGCCCAATTCGGAAGGAGTAAACGTTATTTGGAATAATTAGGAAGGGTGAGCGCGACAAAAGTGGAAGTCATAGAACTGAAAACTGCAACGCACAATATTCTTTTTACAACGCATTTTGTGGCACCCACAAAGCTGTATAGTTGGTTAATCAATGTCAATGTTCCCTCTTGCCAGCCCGCGTCTCTCGGGTGACCTGAGTATCAGCTGACGTCTGTAAAATGAAACTACCGGATCATATACATTTAGAGCAAGCTGTGCCATGACACCCGGGCACAAAGTGGGGCACATCACGTAAATTACACTCGTGCAAATCAATTTTGAAACGGTGGCGCGTAATATGCAGCGCAAGTTTGCAGCATCAGTTTTGAATTCACGGGGCAGATTTACAAGCCCCTTGCGCCACTTTTGCGTCACTTTTCCCATGTTAAAAATGACGCAAAAGTGGCGCAAGGGGCTTGTAAATCTGCTCCCACATTTCCAACCACCCACTGGCACTAAGGCCCAGATTCTGAAAACTGTCAAGGAGCGTAGGGCAACCCCAAAGAGGCTGCCTGCGCTGCATGACAGGGAGAGAGCAGGAGATCGCATATTCGCAGAGATATGGCTCTCTCCTCCCCTCTCCCGAGTGCCGGCGCTGATTTCAGCTGCTGTGCGTGAGGCACACACTTTAGCCTCATAGTGCTAGGTGCGTGCCTCTGTCTAGATAGGTTTTGTATAGGAAGGGAACCCTTCCAGTACAAAATACTATGCCTAGACACTCTTCAAAGCTTTTCCTACTTTGTATGTGTGCTACACAGTGCAGCACGCATGCAAAGTCAGAAAATAAAGGAGAAACGAAAACATTTCTCCTTTGAACGCCTACTTTAAAGCGGCTTTAATTTTTGGTGCTATACCCTGTCTACTGATGTTAGTAGACAGGGTTTAGCCTCATAATGCATGGGTGGTTGCATGGGAACGCCCATGTACCGCCCATTTAACGCCCCCTTGACGCAAAGTAATGCAAAGCAGCATTTCACGCTGCTTTGAGTTACTTTTCCATACAAACCAATGCTAACACCAATTAGCGTTGGTTTGTTAATCCCCAATTAGGTTTAGCGTCAGGTTAGCATTACGAAAGTAACGCTAACCTGGGGCTAAACCTTTGTGAATCTGGGCCTAAATGTTGTTTATGCACCAGTCAATCAGTGCAAATGTTGTATTTGCAATGCTGATCAGTGTAAACGTCACTCCGAAATTTCCTTGCATAGTGCAAAATGAGCTTATGACAGGTGCCAAATTGCTTCTTAGGGAGTTCATGTGCTGTGGCTAAGGGTCTAGTGAACAAAATGTGCACTCTCCCCTCTCTTTTTGGTAAAGGCATAATACAAAATTAAAGAAACCACTGCAAAATATTGTGAAGCAGGTGAAAAAGTTTCAAGCATTCGCGTCAAGAATTTACAATTCTATTAAGGACATGGAAGCAAGGACTATGTTTCTCTAACTGTACTGTGAAATTTTTTCTGCAGCCAAAAACATTCCATGTGTTTATATAGCTGGCACATACTTTGCGTCACTTTTCCCATGTTAAAAATGACGCAAAAGTGGCGCAAGGGGCTTGTAAATCTGCTCCCACATTTCCAACCACCCACTGGCACTAAGGCCCAGATTCTGAAAACTGTCAAGGAGCGTAGGGCAACCCCAAAGAGGCTGCGCTGCGCTGCGTGACAGGGAGAGAGCAGGAGAACGCATATTCGCAGAGATATGGCTCTCTCCTCCCCTCTCCCGAGTGCTGGCGCTGATTTCAGCTGCTGTGCGTGAGGCACACACTTTAGCCTCATAGTGCTAGGTGCGTGCCTCTGTCTAGATAGGTTTTGTATAGGAAGGGAACCCTTCCTGTACAAAATACTATGCCTAGACACTCTTCAAAGCTTTTTCTACTTTGTATGTGTGCTACACAGTGCAGCACGCATGCAAAGTCAGAAAATAAAGGAGAAATGAAAACATTTCTCCTTTGAACGCCTTCTTTGAAGCGGCTTTAATTTTTGGTGCTACACCCTGTCTACTGATGTTAGTAGACAGGGTTTAGCCTCATAATGCATGGGTGGTTGCATGGGAACGCCCATGTACCGCCCATTTAACGCCCCCTTGACGCAAAGTAATGCAAAGCAGCATTTCACGCTGCTTTGAGTTACTTTTCCATACAAACCAATGCTAACACCAATTAGCGTTGGTTTGTTAATCCCCAATTAGGTTTAGCGTCAGGTTAGCATTACGAAAGTAACGCTAACCTGGGGCTAAACCTTTGTGAATCTGGGCCTAAATGTCGTTTATGCACCAGTCAATCAGTGCAAATGTTGTATTTGCAATGCTGATCAGTGTAAACGTCACTCCGAAATTTCCGTGCATAGTGCAAAATGAGCTTATGACAGGTGCCAAATTGCTTCTTAGGGAGTTCATGTGCTAAGGGTCTAGTGCACAAAATGTGCACTCTCCCCCTCTCTTTTTTGTAAAGGCATAATACAAAATGAAAGAAACCACTGCAAAATATTGTGAAGCAGGTGAAAAAGTTTCAAGCATTCGCGTCAAGAATTTACAATTCTATTAAGGACATGGAAGCAAGGACTATGTTTCTCTAACTGTACTGTGAATTTTTTTCTGCAGCCAAAAACATTCCATGTGTTTATATAGCTGGCACATACTTTGTCATGCTGGTTTAGAGCAGAAGCAGAGCTGAGCGACTTCCAGGGTGAGAACCAGAGTATGCAGTTCAAGGGTTGGAAGAATCACCCACAAGTTGTTGCAATGGTCCTGCCATCCCATTCTGCATTTGTTGGTTGAAGTTCTGGTTCCTGCGAAGGAGTTGGCCGAGACAGACGTATTGTTTGAGTTCATGGACAAGTGATAATTAAGGATTTTTGTGTTGTTTATTGAAAGAAAGAGTAGGAGTCATTCTAAATTTGGCTCTAATAGAAGGAGTGGTGTACCATGATTGATTGAGTGGTTTATGGGAAATGTAGTTTTATGTTTTCACTATTTTAATTGGCTTTTGGAAAAATTGCAGTAAAGTTAGAGAATCATAATCTGAGACATATCATTTCTAGCATCTCACCATTATATACAGACTTTATGGTGAGTTTGGGGCTCCCTGGATAGTGGTGGCTGAACTGTGCCACAAAGACTGCATGGGTCTATGTTGCACCCCTGCTTTGATCAGTTAATCTAAAACTGTATTTAAATCTAGGGTAACATTACATACATTTTAGATGTGTGAAGTTCAATTGGGAACCAACATGTGTTGCAGCCAAACATTGTAAAAATGACATAGATCCTGAACGATAAGGACAACATTTGCACCAACCACTGGGCACAACAAATGCTGTTCTGAAATTAAACTACATGGGTGCAATGTAGGGTCATCTGGTCCACCTAGTAGTATCTGCCCGCCAATTTTAGCTTTTGGCTTCAACAGACCACATCCACAATGGCCCTTAAAGTAATAATTAAGCAGAAATAGACAATATATAGGTCAGAGGGTAGCTAGATGGAAAGTTAGTCATAGCTTGAAACAGTCAGTGAGGGTATTTCTTTGGGGCAGATCACCACAACATGCAAGTGGCTGTACATACAAGAGATGAATGATGATGTCAACCACCAACTCAGATACTCTTAGTTTCCAAGACTGATTGCACCCAGCCTGGATATTTATACAGATCCCACCCCTCTCAAAAAGTAATAAGTTTGGGCTACCAGCTTCCTCGGAAGTAGACATCATCAGCCACGGCCCGTGGAGGTAAGAGCGGTGGGGCCGGGTGGGGGGGGGGGGGGTTTCGACATACAACCAGTAGGGAAAATGTAATTATTTATTTAATTTCCCTCGTGTTCGTCTGTCGAATCCCCCCCCCCCCAACCCGGGACCACCGCCCCAACACTCTTACCTGCACCGGCCGCTGCTGGACAGCATTGACTGATAGGTATAACTAACTATGTCATTATGTGAAGCAAGAGCTCAAACCTCTTTCATTGTAAACCAACTTTCCAAATATAGATGCCATCTGGCTTTCCACAATGGATAATCCAGCGAAGCACGGCCTCCTGGTGTCAAGTGACTTGGTGCACAGACTTCTGCCTGCTAGTGGGCACTGACTATTGTAAGGTTCCTTGAGGAGGATGGGGTCTTCTGAGATTCTATTCAGGGGGGGCTTTGGTTTCAGTATTGTGCACATCAGTGTCTCTGTGTCATAGGGAGAAGAAGAAAGAGAGTGTGTGTTAGTGTATGTGTAAACTGTCTGGATGTGTTAGTGGACATGTGGGGGGTGCCCATTCCATTGAGTATGTCTGTGTCTTGCTGTAGCAGTGCCCATATATTCATGCACCAGTGTCAGTTTTTCCTCTAGCCAGTGTGAGAAGTTGGCCTGGCATATGCTGTCCACTAATTATAGTGGGCACCTTGCACCAGTCCAAACAACCCCTTATTGGAGATAGGTTAAAGACAACCTTATTGAAAGCTATCCTAGTGGTAGCTATGGAGAGCAGGCTTCAGGCTAAGTCTTGAAGGAATGTAAAGCAGCTTGTTTTACCAGTCTATAACTCTTGAGTGATCAAATGAAAGAGCACCACACCAGGTATATATTCAAAATATATGTATTTATTGCTAAACACACCCCTCTAGTCTCTTTATGAGGCTAGAGTTCGAAGTACACAAGTTATAAGTTATTTAAACACAGTAATAGCACAAATACACGTTTGGGCCCTAGGGGCGTACCAAACCATATACCAATAAAGTGGTATAAGAACCACGACTGAACTAGACACTAGGCCTAGAGCCTCTAGAAGTGCTTGGACCACAAGGAACCACCCAAGGTAGTGACACAGGGGACCCACGGGGGACGCGTGCAGTGTAAATACACAACCGCGATACGCCGTTAACTTCTATGGAGAAAGTCGCGATCAGGAAATTAAAGAAAAGGGACACTTAAAGGAGGACTTGGAGCAAACCCATTGAGAACTAGGTCGTTCTAGAGTCTCTACCCACGGGAGCACCGGAGTACTCGTGTTACCTCACCCAGGGAAGCCGGGTGCATAGGTGCCTTTCGGGGTCGGGTTTCGTCGTCGATTTGAATGGCGATCTGCTGCAAAGTGCTGCTGGCGACCAAGTGGAAAGTGTCCGGGTGGATCCAAGAGTGGATCGGAGATCTGAAGAACCTGAAAGCAGAGGGGACAGAGTCTGGGTCACTAGCCAGTGACCAGGAAGGCGATGGACAGATGCCCACCGATGTCGAGTGCTTCAGGTGCGTTGACGGTCGTCTTGACTCTTCAGCCACGAGGTCCAGGAGGCGTTGTTGGCGACCAGGAGCAGGAATCGGGCTGGTACACAATGTCTGTCGACTGCTGAGGTGGCGGCGACCGGATTGGACCCAACAAGCCTTGGCAACGGCAAGTCTCGGTGAAGATGAAGATCGTCGATGGTGCAGACCAGCAAGGTCTGAGGAACTCACCCAGCAAGGGTAAGTGAGGGCAGGCCTGGAGCAACCAGGATGCCCAAGAAGAAAAAGATTGGCCTTCGTAAAGGGCTACTAGCCAACAGGCTAGCGACCGCAAAGGAGCCTCGAGACGTCGCACGTGGATCTAGGTCACAGGACACTCGTGGAGTGGAGGCCAGTGATCTTCGGTGAAGTTGGTGCTGGAGGCTAGGGCTACTCGGAGCCCAAAGCACGACTTCGTGGGAGACCCAGAAGAGGATGCACTTGCAAATGTGCTCAGTGTCCAGGGGTCACGGTCTCACGTTACCCACGATAGCTACGGGCCTCAGTTTTGCTGGGGACTCAGGGTAGCCTCGGGAAGTCTGAGAATCCACCTCTGGTGATGCGAAGACTTCGGCGTCCAACGGGAGCTTCAGAAATGCAGACCGGACAGATGCGTCTTTGGTGCCTGCCAAGCAGGGAGTCACTCCTTGACCCCAAGGGAGATTCTTCTGTCCTCTAGTCTTGAGTAGAGCGTCGAAGGTCCAGGATTCTGTTTCAGAGTTTCGTCCAGGGATAATCTAAAGTCCTAAGGACTGGGTTCCTATACTTATACCAAGTTTAGGGGTTGGACTACTCTGTGGCCCCACCTATGGGTGGGTCAGGGCAGAGGGGTGGCTACACCCCTTTCCCTTTGTCCAGTTCACGCCAAAGCAGGGGCTGCAAGCCCCTGATCCGGTTTGAACTGGGGTATGCACAGGGACACCAAATGTGCCCCCAGTGCAGGACTTCAAAGCACCCGAAAGTGCTCCCGCCCAGCCCCAATACACATTATCCTGTCTGGGGAGGTGGTCACACCTCCCTGGGACAGGAAACCTATTGTCCAGGCCTCCCCTGCCGGAGTTTCATCCAGCAGCAGGAGGCCAGACTCGTGTCTGTGGCAGCAGCATCCATTTTGTGATGCCAGGGCTTTAGAAAGAAGTTACCGGGCTAGCCAGAGTTAACATGTCTTTCCCTCTAGAAGGGTGGAATGCTACCCCCGCCGCCAGAATTGGCGGGGGGTAGTATTCCAAGATGTTTGACACCAAACACGACATGTTTAGGTGCAGCCATTCCAAAGTTAGCATTTAACGCGAGGTTATAATGCGCTTAAGAGTATATGGTCAGGCTGCACTACAAACAGCATCAGAGAAGGGTCTCCGAACGCTGCAGAGGGGCCCTGCTCATGCAGGGGCACCCTCTCACATAGGAACCATGCACTCTGCCTTCAGGATTGATAAGGCCTGCCTTAGGAGTGACTTATAGGTTTATATGTGTGTATGTATTTAGTGATATAGGTAACCTATATCACAGTAAGGGGTGCATGCACCACCTTACCCAGGCTGCAGTAGCAGACCTGTGGTGTCAGTTTGGATGGCCTTCCAGGGGTGGCATAATACATGCTGCAGCCCCTGGTAGGCCTCTGAGGTACCTATGCCCTTGGTACATAGTATACCATATACTAGGGACTTATAAGGGCACTCCAGATTCCAATCAGTGATGTGCCTAAGGCACATGGAAACCATTTTAGAGAGGAAGCAGCTAGGCTGGGGTTCTGATTAGCAGGGCCCCAGCCAGACTAATGTCGAAAAACAGTGAAGCATCAGCAAAAAGTGGGGGTACCCATGTGAAGCAGATCCTACTCTCCTACACAACCCCCCCAAACGTAGGGACATTAAACTAACCTTGCCCAGTTAAGTCTTCATGTTCTAAGTGGAAGTACCTAGAGAGTCCATCTGCATTGGCATGGTTACTCCCAGGTCTATGTTCCACTGTGAAGTCCATCCCCTGTAGGGAAATGGACCACCTAAGCAGTTTGGGGTTTTCACCCTTCATTTGTTTTAGCCATAAGAGGGGCTTATGGTCTGTCTGAACCAGGAAGTGGGTACCAAACAAGTATGGCCTCAACTTCTTCAGAGCCCAGACCACAGCAAAGGCCTCCTCTCTATGGCTGACCAACGTTTCTCTCTAGGGGTCAGCCTTCTGCTAATGAAAGCTACTGGCTGATCCTGACCTTCTTCATTCAATTGTGACAGTACAGCCCCTACCCCCAATTCAGATGCATCAGTTTGAACAATGAACTTCTTGGAGTAATCAGGACTCTGTAGAATGGGAGCAGTGCACATGGCCTGCTTCAGGTCATCAAATGCCTTTTGACAGCTAGCTGTCCACTGAACCTTTTTGGGCATTTTCTTAGAAGTTAAGTCATTCAGGGGTGTCACTATTGATCCATACCCCTTGACAAATCTCCTATAGTACCCAGTCAGGCCTAAGAAGGCTCTCACCTGAGTCTGGGTAGTGGGAGCAGTCCAGTCCATGATAGTCTGGATCTTGCTCTGCAAAGGTTGAACCTGGCCTCCACCCACAAGGTGGCCCAGGTACACAACCTGACTCTGCCCTATCTGGCACTTAGTGGCCTTGATAGTCAGGCCTGCCTTTTGCAGGGCCTGTAAAACATTCCTGAGGTGGACCAGGTGATCCTCCCAGGTGGAGCTAAAGACAGCAATATCATCTAGATATGCTGCACTATAGGCTTCCAGACCTGTGAGAACTGTATTCACCAACCTCTGGAAAGTGGCAGGTGCATTCTTCAGACCAAAGGGCATTACCACAAATTGATAATGCCCACTAGGGGTTGAGAATGCTGTTTTGGGCTTTGCAGTATCAGCTAGTCTGATCTGCCAGTAGCCAGCTGTCAAGTCAAATGTGCTGAGATATTTGGCTGAGGCCAAAGTATCTATGAGCTCATCTGCCCTTGGTATTGGATGGGCATCAGTCCTAGTGACTGCATTGAGACCCCTGTAGTCCACACAAAACCTCATCTCTCTTTTTCCACCACTGGTGTGAGGTTTTGGCACAAGGACCACTGGACTAGCCCAAGGGCTATCTGAGGGTTCAATAACTCCCAATTCCAACATTTTCTGGACTTCAGTCCTGATACAGTCCCTGACATGGTCAGGTTGCCTATAAATCTTATTTTTAATAGGCAGACTGTCCCCAGTGTCCACTTCATGAGTGCACCAGGTGGTCTGACTGGGTGTCAGTGAAAACATGTGTCTAAACTGATTGAGCACCTGTCTACAATCAGTTTGTTGCTGGGTAGTGAGGCTGCCTGCCAAGGCTACACCATCTACTGACCCATCGTCAGGGTTCTGTGAGAGCAGGTCAGGGAGTGGGTCACTCTCTTCCTCCTGCCCTTCATCAGTAGCCATGAGCAAGCCCATGTCTGCCCTGTCCACATATGGTTTTAACCTGTTGACATGGAGAACCCTGTGGGGACTCCTGGGTGTTCCTAGGTCTACTAAGTAGGTAACCTCACCCTTCTGCTCAACAATAGTGTGGGGTCCACTCCATTTGTCTTGGAGAGCTGCTGGGGCCACTGGCTCCAACACCCACACCTTCTGTCCTGGCTGGTAAACAGTCAGAACAGCTCTTTGGTCATGCCAGGCCTTTTGAAGTTCCTGGCTAGCCTCAAGGTTTTTGGTTGCCTTTTTCATATACTCAGCCATCCGGGAGCGGAGACCAAGTACATAGTCCACTATGTCTTGCTTTGGGGGCTTGAGAGGTAACTCCCATCCTTCCTTCACCAAGCACAGTGGACCCCTGACAGGGTGGCCAAACAGAAGTTCAAAAGGGCTGTAACCAACCCCTTCTGAGGCACCTCCCTATATGCAAATAAAAGGCAGGGCAAGAGTATGTCCCATCTTCGCCTAAGCTTTTCTGGGAGCCCTTTAATCATGCCCTTCAAGGTTTTGTTGAATCTCTCAACTAAACCATTGCATTGTGGGTGATAGGGTGTGGTGAACTTATAAGTCACTCCACACTCCTTCCACATTGCTTTTAAGTACCCAGACATGAAGTTAGCACCCCTGTCTGATACTACCTCCTTAGGAAAGCCCACTCTTGAGAAAATTCCCAGGAGGGCCCTTGCCACCACAGGTGCTGTAGTGGTCCTGAGGGGAATAGCTTCTGGGTACCTGGTGGCATGATCCACTACCACCAGGATAAACCTGTGCCCAGAGGCTGTTTGGGGATCCATGGGACCAACAATGTCAATCCCTACCCTTTCAAAGGGCACCCCCACCACAGGTAGTGGTATCAGGGGGCCTTTGTAGTGCCACCTGCCTTGCCACTGGCCTGGCAGGTTACACAGGAGCGACAAAACTCCTTGGTGTCTTCAGACATGTGGGGCCAGTGAAAGTGAGGGACAATTCTGTCCCAAGTCTTGTTCTGGCCCAGGTGACCTGCCAAGGGAATATCATGGGCTAGGGTCAATAGGAAGCCCCTGAACTTCAGAGGTATAACCAACCTCCTGGTAGCACCAGGCTTGGGGTCTCTACTCTCTGAGTACAGGAGTCCATCATCCCAATACACTGTATGGGGACCACTAGCTTTCCCAGCAGCCTCAGCAGCAGCTTGCTGTCTGAGGGGTTCAAGGGAGGGGCAGCTCTGCTGCTCCTGGCTCAGATCTGCCCTGGAAGGTCCCCCTGTCCCCAAGAACTCAACCTGGTCAGGTTCAAGTTCCTCTGGGACAGTTCCTTCTTCAGGACTGAGATCATCCCCCTCAAGGGACTGATCTTCTTCCTGAGCCAAGGGGAAGGCACTGCCTTAACCCTACTACTCCTCCTCTTGGAAGGCACTTGGTCCATTATTCCAGAATCCAAGGCCTGTTCAGTGCTAGACATTTTGGCTTGTGACCTGGTCACAGCAAACACATCTGCAGGGATCCCCAGCATTTCTGCATGGGTCCTGAGCTCCACTTCTGCCCAAGCAGAAGTCTCTAAGTCATTGCCAAGCAAGCATTCGACTGGTAGGTTTGCACTCACCACAACCTTCTTAAGGCCAGTTACCCCTCCCCAGGAGAAGTTAACAACTGCCAGAGTATGGTCTGTTCTGACGTTGCTAGCATTGGTCACTTGGTACATCTCACCAAGTATAACTTGCCCAGGATTCACAAGGTCTTGTGTCACCATTGTGACACTTGCCCCTGTGTCCCTAAATGCCAAAGCCTCTCGTCCATTGATTAAAGGCTGTTGTCTGTACTTGCCCAGATTACTGGGACTCATAGAGGAGGGCACATCCATGCCTCCATCACAGACTAACACAGCCTGAGTTAGTTCTCTGACTAGGTCAGAGCCCAACTCAGTACCCAGGGTGAACCCTACTAAACCCTTGGCTGGAGCACTCCCACCAACTGTAACTGTACTAGGGGGAACAGGTGCCTTAGGGGCATTGGTGGGTGCTGGACTTGAGTCTTTGGACTTGGTGCAATCACTGGTCCAGTGGGTCTTTTGCTTACAGACCTTGCACCATGGTTTTCTTTGGCCTTTCCCTTTTGTAGACTGTGAATCCCCACCTGAAGAAGATTTTTGGGGGCCTGATGAAGACTTTTGATCTTTACCCTTCTCCCCACCCTTTTCAGAGTTCTTAGCATCTTGCTTCTTAGTGTCCCCACCTTGGTTCTGTACTTTCTGCTTCACCCTGGTTCTGACCCATTTGTCTGCCTTCTTTCCCAATTCTTGGGGAGAGGTCAGATCAGAGTCTACCAGGTATTGATGCAACAGCTGATTTTGACAGTTATTAAGAATCTGCTCCCTCATTATCAGATTGTACAATCCTGAGAAGTCACACACCTTACTGCCCATCAACCAGCCTTCCAGAGCCTTGACAGAACAATCCACATAGTCTACCCAGTCTTGAGTCTGTGCTTTTGGGTATCTCTGAACTTCAACCTGTACTGTTCAGTGGTTAGGCCAAACCCATCAATAAGAGCACTCTTCAAGACCTTGTAATTATCAGCATCCTCCTCTCTAACAGTGAGGAGCTTATCTCTACCTTTGTCTGCAAAGGAGAGCCACAAGATTGCTGCCCACTGCTCCTGAGGGACCTTCTGTACTTTACAGGCCCTCTCTAGAGCAGTTATCCACTTGTGGATGTCATCCCCACTCTGGTAGGGAGGGACAATCTTGCTCAGGTTCCTATGGTCATAGGACCTTTCCCTATCTCTAGGGACATGGCTGCCACCATGGGACTCTAGTCCCAACTTTCTTCTCTCTTTGAAGAGATCTAGGGACTCCTGTCTACAGCCAGTTGCTGCTTTCTGATTTCAAGCTGAGCTTCCTCATATTGAACCAGCCTCCTTCTCCTCTCATGAGAGGATTCCCTCCTATGAGATGAGACAGAGGTCCCTATGGAGGTGCCAGAGTGGTTAGACTCCTGAGAAGGAGATCTAGACTGTCTGGGCACACTCATAATCCTTCCTGGGGGACAAAGTGGGGATCATCCAGATCTTCCTCTTCATCGTCCACAGGAGGGATTGGGTTATCCAGGTCAGGGTCATTGTCACCCTCCTGGCCAGTTTCAGAGGGGGGCTGGGGGTATTGCTACCCCTGGCCCCACCCTCATCTTCTGCCCCACCCTCAGCTCCTACCCCTTCAGTCCCCAAGGGCTTACTAAGGTCATAAGCTACCAACAACTCTTTAAGGTGTTGGGTGGTGGGACTTTGGCCTGTCCTCAATTTCCTCAAGTTACATAAAGCTCTCAATTCCAAGAATGGGAGTGTATCATACTTGGAGGAAGAAGCCCAGTGGCTTCTGGCAAGGATTCTTTAGGTCCTTCCTTTAAAGACATTACTAGTGTGGTGTGGTGTATGCACTACCTACTCTAGTGTGGCCTACTAAACTCTCTTGAGTTGTAGAAAGGGTGTGCTATCCCTTAACACACAACTCTAAGTTCAGTAGAACTTACTGTATTCTAAGCTTAAATTATATGTACCTTAGGTACCTTTAGTGGTTTTCAGTTGATCAATTCAATTGAGATTATCTGGTAAAACAATAGCAAGCTGGAATCCCACACGCTGCACACCAATGTGAGAAGTTGGCCTGGCATATGCTGTCCACTAATTATAGTGGGCACCTTGCACCAGTCCAAACAACCCCTTATTGGAGATAGGTTAAAGACAACCTTATTGAAAGCTATCCTAGTGGTAGCTATGGAGAGCAGCCTTCAGGCTAAGTCTTGAAGGAATGTAAAGCAGCTTGTTTTACCAGTCTATAATCTCTTGAGTGATCAAATGAAAGAGCACCACACCAGGTATATATTCAAAATATATGTATTTATTGCTAAACACACCCCTCTAGTCTCTTTATGAGGCTAGAGTTCGAAGTACACAAGTTATAAGTTATTTAAACACAGTAATAGCACAAATACACGTTTGGGCCCTAGAGGCGTACCAAACCATATACCAATAAAGTGGTATAAGAACCACGACTGAACTAGACACTAGGCCTAGAGCCTCTAGAAGTGCTTGGACCACAAGGAACCACCCAAGGTAGTGACACAGGGGACCCACGGGGGACGCGTGCAGTGTAAATACACAACCGCGATACGCCGTTAACTTCTATGGAGAAAGTCGCGATCAGGAAATTAAAGAAAAGGGACACTTAAAGGAGGACTTGGAGCAAACCCTTTGAGAACTAGGTTGTTCTAGAGTCTCTACCCACGGGAGCACCGGAGTACTCGTGTTACCTCACCCAGGGAAGCCGGGTGCATAGGTGCCTTTCGGGGTCGGGTTTCGTCGTCAATTTGAATGGCGATCTGCTGCAAAGTGCTGCTGGCGACCAAGTGGAAAGTGTCCGGGTGGATCCAAGAGTGGATCGGAGATCTGAAGAACCTGAAAGCAGAGGGGACAGAGTCTGGGTCACTAGCCAGTGACCAGGAAGGCGATGGACAGATGCCCACCGATGTCGAGTGCTTCAGGTGCATTGACGGTCGTCTTGACTCTTCAGCCACGAGGTCCAGGAGGCGTTGTCGGCAACCAGGAGCAGGATTCGGGTTGGTACACGATGTCTGTCGAGTGCTGAGGTATCGGCGACCGGATTGGACCCAACAAGCCTTGGCAACGGCAAGTCTCGGTGAAGATAAAGATCGTCGATGGTGCAGACCAGTAAGGTCTGAGGAACTCACCCAGTGAGGGTAAGTGAGGGCAGGCCTGGAGCAACCAGGATGCCCAAGAAGAAAAACATTGGCCTTCGTAAAGGGCTACTAGCCAACGGGCTAGCGACCGTGAAGGAGCCTCGAGACATCGCACGTGGATCTGGCTCACAGGACACTCGTGGAGTGGAGGCCAGTGATCTTCGGTGCAGTTGGTGCTGGAGGCTAGGGCTACTCGGAGCCCAAAGTACGACTTTGTGGGAGACCCAGAAGAGGATGCACTTGCAAATGTGCTCGGTGTCCAGGGGTCACGGTCTCACGTTACCCACGATAGCTACGGGCCTCAGTTTTGCTGGGGACTCAGGGTAGCCTCGGGGAAGTCTGAGAATCCACCTCTGGTGATGCAAAGACTTCGGCGTCCGACGGGAGCTTCAGAAATGCAGACCGGACAGATGAGTCTTTGGTGCCTGCCAAGCAGGGGAGTCACTCCTTGACCCCAAGGGAGATTCTTCTGTCCTCTAGTCTTGAGTAGAGCGTCGAAGGTCCAGCATTCTGTTTCAGAGTTTCGTCCAGGGATAATCTAAAGTCCTAAGGACTGGGTTCCTATACTTATACCAAGTTTAGGGGTTGGACTACTCTGTGGCCCCACCTATGGGTGGGTCAGGGCAGAGGGTGGCTACACCCCTTTCCCTTTGTCCAGTTCGCGCCAAAGCAGGGGCTGCAAGCCCTGATCCCGTTTGAACTGGGGTATGCACAGGGACACCAAATGTGCCCCCAGTGCAGGACTTCAAAGCACCCGGAAGTGCTCCCGCCCAGCCCCAATACACATTATCCTGTCTGGGGAGGTGGTCACACCTCCCTGGGACAGGAAACCTATTGTCCAGGCCTCCCCTGCCGGAGTTTCGTCCAGCAGCAGGAGGCCAGACTCGTGTCTGTGGCAGCAGCATCCATTTTGTGATGCCAGGGCTTTAGAAAGAAGTTACCGGGCTAGCCAGAGTTAACATGTCTTTCCCTCTAGAAGGGTGGAATGCTGCCCCCGCTGCCAGAATTGGCGGGGGTAGTATTCCAAGATGTTTGACACCAAACACGACATGTTTAGGTGCAGCCATTCCAAAGTTAGCATTTAACGCGAGGTTATAATGTGCTTAAGAGTATATGGTCAGGCTGCACTACAAACAGCATCAGAGAAGGGTCTCCGAACGCTGCAGAGGGGCCCTGCTCATGCAGGGGCACCCTCTCACATAGGAACCACGCACTCTGCTTTCAGGATTGATAAGGCCTGCCTTAGGAGTGACTTATAGGTTTATATGTGTGTATGTATTTAGTGATATAGGTAACCTATATCACAGTAAGGAGTGCATGCACCACCTTACCCAGGCTGCAGTAGCAGACCTGTGGTGTCAGTTTGGATGGCCTTCCAGGGGTGGCATAATACATGCTGCAGCCCCTGGTAGGCCTCTGAGGTACCTATGCCCTTGGTACATAGTATACCATATACTAGGGACTTATAAGGGCACTCCAGATTCCAATCAGTGATGTGCCTAAGGCACATGGAAACCATTTTAGAGAGGAAGCAGCTAGGCTGGGGTTCTGATTAGCAGGGCCCCAGCCAGACTAATGTCGAAAAACAGTGAAGCATCAGCAAAAAGTGGGGGTACCCATGTGAAGCAGATCCTACTCTCCTACAGCCAGTGTCAGATTATTTGTTGGTGGATTATTGACACAGTGTCATTGTGGTCCATGTCACACTGCCAGTGTTTTCCCAGGCTCATTGGTTGGGTCAGGTCTTTAAGTAGGACCGATATTGCCGGGTTTCAGACCCAGCAATAATTGACAACTGACTTTGAACCGGGTCGCTGCCAGGCCCCATATACAGGTTCTGAATGTTACAGGGAATGCACTGATTGATTTCTCAACAATGGCTGTGAAAACCTTAAGGTAATTCAAGTCATGATGCAGTTCCTGTTAATGTTTCACATCATTTACACATTCTTGCATTGCCTAAGAATGTTTGCTTTTTTTCAGATGTTGTGTTTCTGTAGTTTTTCCATGCATCATTTGACTATTGTATGGCGCATCATGTTAACTGAGTCACAAAATGGTGAATTAAGGTTGTGGAAAGGTGTTTATGATGCGGCACGAGTATTAAAGTGGGATACCATTCATCAAACTCAAAAGTAGGCTTGGTTTCCATGTGACAGGTGAATACACCCCAGAAGTCCTTTGCTGTAGTGATGTCAATTTCGTCCCATGTGACCAGAAAGTGATGTCACCTGTGATTCCTGAACTGGATGTTCCGCCATGGAAATGAAATCATCAATGGAACCTAAGCTGGACATTACGTTGCCCCTGCTCCATCCCCACCTGCCCTGGTGGTGACGTCACTTCTAGTCCGTGTGACCAAAAAGTGAGGTCACCCATGACCCCTGACCCAGAAGTCCCGCTGGTGTCACCCATGACTTCTGACCTGGAAGTCCAGCCCAGGAAAGTATACTTTCTTAGAGGCTTGACCCGGAAATAATACCCTTGAAGTAACATCACCCTCCATCATTCAATGTCCAGGAAGTGACATAGCTGGTGACCATAAGGGTTCCAAAAGTCCCAAACTAACTATTGTCTCTTTAACAACAACCTGCAATGTAATGCATAGAAAGGGATATAGGTGGTGGCTGCCAGCATCAGGATTCCATAGCTCACAATATTCCGAACCCCACCACACCCCCAACCCAGCACCCAACCCCTACTTAACCCTATACCACCATGTAATGTGTATGAATCACAGGAACTAGTGGTTTTCAACATAAGGATTCTAATGGCCAAAGCTTCACCGGCCATGCTTGTCCCTAATATGTTTTATTCAAAAAGATTGTGATCATTTATTTATGAACTGGGCGCAACTTGTATTATGAAGAGGGCTGCCTAACAATTATGGTCAATTGCCGTTTTGGAAGGAAAGAGAAATGTGAATATGTAGGGTGTGTGTGTGTGTGCATGTGTGCATGTGTTCATGCATGTGTGTGCGTGTGTGTGTGAGTGTACATATCTCCCTGCCTCAGTGAACACATATCAATGTCCTAAAGAAAGTGTCCTAAAGTCAGTGATTTGATGGATTGCCTGTTCTAAAATCAGTCTTTTCACTGTCGGTGTATTCTTCATCTCACTGTCCATATATTCTTCATGTGCTTGTTTGTGTAGTCTGTGTCCCACTGTGAGAACATTTAACTGTTAGGGTGTATGCATCTTCCTGTGCCAGTGTCAATGTCTTACCATCCAAGTTTAGATGATGAGTTTGTTTGTGTAAGAATAGCTGGTTGATGGTGTTCTAGTGTCATGAATTACCTGCCAGGGTTGGTTCTAGGATTGTTGGTCCCCAGAGAAGAAAGAAAATGTATAAGGCCTCTATAATTTGCATATGATGTGACATGACATAACAGGAAATGGCATCACAGAAAATGCCATTGATTGATTATTAACCCTTTGGCTTTGTCAAAGCAACTTTGCCAAAAACAACTTTCCTGGTGCAATCACCAACAGAACAATAACAGCATGCATAATAACCAAAGTAAAAGAAGTACATATATTTTAAAGCTTGAAATATATTATAATAGTCACACTGGGAGGAAAGCTTGGGCCATGTCTCTCCAAAACTTAATATCTTTACCCCAATGGTAATTTTATTTCCAGTTTAGAAGGCTATTATGGATGTATACAGCGGCGGCCGGAACAGGTAAGCGTGGTGGGCAGGGCAGGGCGCAGCAGTGGGGGGAGCAGACAGACAACAGAATAGGAATTATTAATTATACCTATTCCGTCATCTGTCGGCTAGCCCCCCTCCCACCCGGCCGAGCCCCACCGCGTTTACCTGTGCCGGCCACCGCTGGATGTATATGGTATTTATAGAGCGCTAATCGAAACAAAAGGCAATGGGAGCTGTACAGGGTCAAAAGTGAAGAGACAGTTAACCTGGGTTAGGAGGGGTAGTTGGTTTGTGGACTGTTATTGCATCATGATGTAATGTTCTTTAAAGAGGTGAGTATTTAGCGGTTTCCTAAATTTGAGCTGGGTTAAGGATATTGTTCCAGATCCTCAGTGCACAGATTGAGAAGGCTTTTTCCTTTCTCTTTTTTGTGAGAGTGAGAATGGTATAGATCGTAAAACGAGGAGTCCTGTGTTGTATTCTCGGTTCTCCTGCTTGACAACATTTTTGATCTTGGGCATATCATGTTCTCTCTATGCCTTTGTCTCCTTATCTGCCATTAGTTCATTGGATGACTGGACATTTTCTGAATTTAAAGATGTTATCGAGGGCACCTGCTTTAGTGCTGTTTCATTCTCAGTTTTTACATGCCTAATTGTTTACCACCTCTAAAGTTCTGTTTTTTTTATTTAGCAAAACCAAAGGGGATGATGGACGGAGTGTTGAACATTGCAAGCATTCACCCCCAGTCAACTGATCTGGGTTTAATCCATCATCATTCTTTAGCTCACTCCGCCACCCCAGTTCAGACATGGCCATATGCAAATCAGTCTGACCCTGTGCCTCATGGGAACGGTCCAGCCCGAACTGCCAAGCCATGTCTTCCCTGGACCGGAAACAAGCATCCTGGGACCGGTTTCGGGTTCATAACCCTCATCAGCCAGGCTATCTTGAATCCAGTGGCAAAGTGAGCAAGGGACCCACGTCTGGGCATACCCTGCCAACTTAGGGCGAACTTAGCAGCCTGCGTAAATTATCTCGGGTGCTGTAAGTCCAATATGTTAACAAATTCTTGCCCCTTTCACCTCTGCACACTGGTTGATCCCAGTTTTAGTGCTGTGACGTCCCGCTGCGCTGGGGCTGCTCCAGGCTTTCCTGCCAGCCTGTTTGATTTATATCTCACTGCAGGATACAGGTAGACATTTAATGAGGGGCAATCCTGACCCATTCCACCCTACTTCGCTAGGCCTCATAGCACTGGACCATGGTTGTGAAGCCCATCAGAGGCCCCCGTCTTTGGCCTCACAGCATAGGACAATTGCTGAGAGGCCTGGGGAAAGGGGCTAGAGGAGTAGCAATGGTACCATGGACCCTGGTGCAAGCAAGGTACATTGCTCTACTTTGCAGTTACATTCACTCCTGAGAAAGGTCCAGTGCTGTGAGGCCCAGGGGAGGATGGCCCTCTCCTGGGCTTCGCAGCTCTGGGTCATGGCTGCAAGGTCAATGGGCGAGGGATCAGTGGCCTAGCAATGTCCAAGTGTCCTGATGAAAGCAAAGTAAATTGCCACCCCATCCACTTACTGGTCAATAAAAACAGCCATAATTTGGGTACACTAGGTTACTTACATCATTGAGACGTGGTGCCACTGCACCTGCTGCACTATTGAGAGCTACAACTCTAAGAGGGGGTCAATCACATGGCCCTCACAGTCATGATCGAGCACTGAGAAGCCTATTCGGGGCTGCCAAGTTTTCAGTTTATGTGTGACATTGCTATGTTTGGCAAGCACTTATGTGTGACATTTGCATGTCAAAAGTGTGGCATTTTGAGTGACTCTTTATCACGAGCTGAGCGAAGCTATTAGATCTATCTTTTACTGTTAATTACATAAATAATCACATTTTGCAATGCTGAGAGCTCTCCCAATGCTAATATTTAATTTTAAAACATGTTCTTCTGACTCCAAGGAATCCTAAGTAGTCTCTCTTCCACATCCTTTAGATAAGCTTTCTCCTTCATCTTTCATACATACTTTCTCTCATGCCTAACCTCATTCTCTCATTTTCGTTCTAACTCAGGAACCCTGCATTCCATTCCATCTCAAGTAACCTCTCTTCTATTCGCTGGGTATTCCAAATCCTTCCCCCCTCACATCCTCCCTTTCCCCCATTCCTTCACATGCAGCCCTTCACCCTCTCTCTAAGGAAATTTCCCACCCCGCACTGGTATCCTTCTCCACTGTCCCCACGCAGGTGACCTGCTTTATCTCAGGCTTGTCTACACCACATTCTTACTCTCTTTTTTTGCACCCTCCACCCCCCTTCAGTGCTTTCTGCACCCTTATGTACCTCATGTCCCTCCTCAAAAACTGTTTATCGCCATTCCACTCAGTTACACCCTCAATCACGTTTCAATTCAAAATAATGGGGCATATTCACAAGGAGCTATCGCCAAATTAACGGCACTTTATCGCAGCCAAAGTCGTGATAAATGTACCCCCCCCATTCACAAGCCAGTGTTAACAGCCCACACCACCAGTTTACCCGCGATAGCAGCCGCAAAAAACATCGCCACAGAGGACCCTCGCAAATATCGCTAATGAGATGCAGAGTAGGCGTTCCCGTGACAAAAGTCGAGACAACAGCACACCTCAACATTCACAACGACCAGCCACATCCGCGATAAAAACACAAAACAGGCGATAAGGCGCGTTAGCACCAGGAAATCTACACCTGCTCTGACCTGGTGTAAAGTCGGACGGCAGCCTGCAAATCAAAAGGGAGCACAGCCCAGGGCCACATCCGAAGGGCAGCAGATGCCATGGAGCCACCCATCATGCGGCCCGGACACCCAAGAGGGCCACAACACCCACCGCCACCACCCCCAGGACCACCCCTCCATGGCACCCCCCCGACCAAAGACATGCCACATCAGCCACACCTAAACATGTACAGAATATTCCGCTTGATGCCGCACAATCACAACTGGTGACATTCATGTGTCGTCACAGAAATTAGCAGCACACATCCACTTTCGAAGCAACAAATGAAACTTTATTAAAATGAACAACGAAATAAAATGAAGACACATGGCTGCTCCCCCCGGGACAATACGTAGGTCACAGCCTGTAAGACAAAAAACATGATGAGAAGGTGTGTCCTGTGCACATCAGAGGACAGAGAGAGAGCGAAGGAGAGAGAGAGGAAGAGAGGGAGGGAGAGAGAGAGAGAGAAGAGGAGAGAGAGAGGAAGGGAGGGAGAGAGAGAGAGAGGAAGAGAGGGAGAGAGAGAGAGAGTGCCCCCCCTGCGCACCCAGGCCACACTGCTCACCTGCTGCCACCGGTGTGTCTCCAACCACGTGCCGGTATGTATAGCAGGACACCAGGTCACACATCTGAGTCCGAGCCGTCAGCTGAAACAGAGCCCAGATACATGACTGGCCCAGTACACACACTTGCACAAGACAACATCGCCTGCCCGCCCATGCACACCCAGGCCTCAGTGCTCACCTTCCGCCACCGGCGCGTAGACAGGAGGTCCCACCACATGCCGCTGCAAGCCACAAGCCCGGGGCCCGCGGACATGGCACCCTCCACATCATGCAGCCCCGCTCCGCAGGCCACCAGGTCTCACGTTTGGTGCTGGGTCTTGATTACTTCATGGCAGAGGACATACCAGTGCACCCGGCACCATCGCAGGCTGCACACCCGCTCAGCCCAATGGGTGCCACCAACTCTGGGATCCCGGAAGCGGCACCACGTGGCAGTAGGCTTGCGCTGCCCGCTGGCTCTGGCCTACATTGCGGTCCAGCGGGGCACACAAAACCTGAGCCGTCCGGACCGCCGGGACGGGGCATCATCGCAGGCTGCACACCCGCTCAGCAGCTCAAGGTGCCACTGACTCAGTGCACCCAAAGTCACCGTCCTGTGGCGGGGTGCCGGTGCCGTCCGCAAGGCCTCTGGTGCCACTAACCCTGTGCAATCCCAGTCTGCGCCACGTGGTGGTAGGCCCGTGCCATACTCAAGGCCTCGGATGCCACTAACCCTGTGCGCAGCAACTCATAGGCCCTATATGAGTGCGAACCGTGGGGCGTCCGTCATCCAGTCACCACCTGAAGAGGGGAATGTGACGTCGTCGGACCCTTATGTTGGCGGAGTCACATGGCCTGTGACGTCTGTGCCGGATGGGTGTGGTGTGTGTGAAAACCTGCCCTCAGGGAGTGGCTGTGACATGCTGATGACTAGACCAGTGACCTGCACACCACCAGCGAGTGCGGCTGCGACGGGTAGCAATGAGGGCCCCCCTCGGGGCGTAAGCAGAGTGGACTGGCCTGCCGGACGCCGGACCAGCGCAGGGCTTGCAACAATGACTCGTGGGCTCTGGGCGTGGTCCAGTCCATGTCCGGACAAGGAATTGACTGATGCGTGTGTCCCTGCTGCAGT
This sequence comes from Calotriton arnoldi, assembly GCA_963921515.1. Lineage (NCBI taxonomy): Eukaryota > Metazoa > Chordata > Amphibia > Caudata > Salamandridae > Calotriton > Calotriton arnoldi. The sequence goes on along the minus strand of CAWUFW010014374.1, from coordinate 44,233 downwards.
GTTCACGGAACCCGCTACACAAGATGCAATGTCGCACCTCCTTACTGGCATCCCACAGGATGAACATCATTGACGCAAGAGAAGGCACTGTCCCCACATTCATCCACACATCCACACAGGAATGACGTAAGACATTACACAGCAGTGCGTCACTGGATGTTTATTTGCACATCCAGTGCAGTCATGCAGCTGGAGCGGTACAGAGCAATGCCGAGCACACCACACAATATGGGCCCTTGGAGGGCCAGCCAGTGTCCATCCCGGGATGACCTGTACTGCGGAAGAGGAAGGGTACAGTCCGGAGTCTGTCCGCCGTGTCATTGGTCGTCAAACAGGATGTGGCAGTCCATGTCGCTGTCCAAGGTGAGTGCCTCGGAGTGTATCAGGGGTCAGTGGTAGGTCTTGAGGCCATGTGCGGCACCAAGCAGAAACAGGCACGATGGCGGTAATGGATGCTAGTGCCTGGCCCTCCTGACCACAGTCCCATCCACGTCCTCGTCCCAGGGTGTGTGCCCTGCCCCACCTGTGGGTGTTGCAGTGCCGGCTGCGGCACTGTCTGCCACTGACTCATCAGGGGCCGGAGGAGGATTGTCGGCCGCACTGGGAGGCACTGACACACCAGGGCCCGGAGATGTGGATGGCGTGGGGGCAGCAGCATTCATCATCGCCACGCCTTGTGGCAGCAATGCCATGACGAGGACATGCAGGGCACGGTAGATCCCAGCTACATTTCGCTGATGTGCAGCGGAGGCTGCCATCCTTTCCGCCTCCATCCGCACCATGTCCTCCATGAGCCTCCGCATGTGTGCCAGCTCACGGCTGGCATCGCTGGGGCCACTCTGAGCAGACAGGTATTCTTCCCTCCACGTCATGACTCCAGAGATGTCAGTCAGGGCTCGCTGGAGTCCATGGGGCAGACATAGACACCCAAGGATGGCGTCCAGTCTGTTAGCCATGAGCTCGAACCCCACCCGCACCTGCTCGGCCATCTCCCTCTGGCCCTCTAGCACACGGCGTTGGAAGGCCATTTGTTGTTCCTGGGGGTCTTGGGAGGGTGCCGGGGTTGTGGGTGCCTCCTGCTGGGTGGTTTGGCTGGTGGGTGGGGTCTCATGGATGTGGGCTGCCCTGATCCTGGAGGTGAGTTGCGGAGGTGGTCAATGAGGTCTTGAATGGTTCGGGTGTCGATGCTGGTGTTGTCCTCCTCCTCGTCATCAGTGAAGAGTGACTGTGACTGCTCTGCAGGAGGTGTTGATGATGCCCCTGCGATGTGAAGGGGAGATGGTGTATTACAATGTGTCCACATGTATGTAGCCGCATGGTACAGGTTGACATTCAGACAGCATGGCATTGTACATTGTGACAGTCTGTGGGTCTGGGCGAGGGCCCAGAGTGATTGTGGGTGTGCACTGTGCCCTGCTTGCTTGTGCATGTGTGTCATTGTGGCCATCTCCCCCCGTTCCCCCAGTACCTGGTGGTCACTCACCCTGTTGCGGTTGTGTTGTATCCTGTCGAGCAGTGTCCGGTCCCCCGACTCCGGCCACAGTCTCCACACTGATGACTGTCGACACCAGCTTCTCCATGTCATCCAGCTCCAGCTGTGGCGCTGGGCCCCCAACTCCGGTCTGCGTGGCTGCCTTCAGGTTGGCGGAGAGTTTATCCTTGGTCTTCCACTTGATGTCATTCCATCGCCTCTTGACCTCGTCCATTTTCCGCTTGTGCTCTCCGACGGCATTCACCTTGTCGACGATGTCCCGCCATATTCCATTTTTGGTGCCCAATGACACGTTGGAGGTGACGAAGAGTTGTTGATGGTGTTCCATCACCTCCGTGACCAGGATCCTATTCTCCTGCGGACTGAACTTGGTCTTCCTGGTCTTCTTGTCCTTGCCCTTCCCTGTCCCCGAGGTCCCAGGCTGGTCGTCCGCGGTGCTTGTGGGGTTGCGCTGGTCCTCTGCGCCTGCTCCGGCTGCCTCCATGGTGCTTGTGTGTTGGTCAGTTTGTGTGTGGTTTTTTTTTTCTGCTTTTATGGAGGTTTCTGACGCCTGCCAGGTGTGTGTTGCAGGCCTGGCGCTGCTTGTCGCTGGTTTCCTCATCACGCTTTGGCCCATCGCGTGTTTTTTGGTGTTGTGGTTTGTGTTTTTATCTCCATCGTGGTGGTTGTATCGCGGACTTTGTCCGCGGTTTCGGCAGGCTATCACATGCTACCGTCTTGTTGTGAATTCCACGTTGACATAGGGTTATTTTCCCGTGATACGCTGCGTTATTGAAAGTTGCATTACGCTACTCTTGCGGTAGTTATCACACGTTCTTGTGAATATACCCCCAAGGTTTTTAGCCTTCTGAGAGAAACCCACCTCTGCTCCGTCGGTATTCGCAAGCACAATATTCTTGTGTTCCACATTCCTTGTGTGAATAGTGTTTTTAATGCAGTTCAACCTATGCAGCTAGTGGTCGTTAGGAAGACATGATGGACAGATCCAAATTTCGCGTTATTTTAATGAGCTGTACAGGTTCAGTTGTGAAGTCTGTTCTGTGGCAGAGTCTACTGATAAGGCAGCTGCTAGAGCAGTGCTGGTGCTTTCACTAAAGTCAGAGGTCAAATGCATTGTTATCGCTTCGTTTGCAAGGGATTGCACTGTGGGTCTCAGTCAGTCCAGTGAAAACTCCCCACAGGCTAAGCATACACATGAACAGTGATCCATGTCATGTGAGGCAATCTCAGCCAGTTCTGGCTGTTTAGCTTTAGTGGTTTGTATACAATGGCTTTCAGACCATACTTAGAGTTGGTAAAGTGCAACTACGAGTCCCAGAATGCAATGTGTTGTAGACTATAAACGCCGTTCTTGCTGACGGTGTCCCACTTGACATGGAGTCACTTGGAAGATATGAGCACAGAATACATCAACTGATCTTAACTTCTGTTGAGTCTTCTCTGAAAAGAGTATGCTTATTATAAAATGTATTTTTTTAAAACAAAAATAGAAAAGTAGAGCCTTCACAATATTTAGCTAGAATTACTGAGCACGTTTGTGTCACTCCCTTTTAACACACTCCACCCACCATTGTCGAAGTGAGTAAGCTGGCTCCGGCACAAAATTGTTTCTTGAAGCTGAAATGGAGTGAGCACGTTTTATTGGTTTTACATAATCAACAGCCAACACGACTCAAACCGTATGAAAAACGTCTCCTTGGCCGGGTGTCTGCAAGGTTGGTTTCAAGTGATCTGATAGCGTTTGATTATGGACAGGCAATAAAAATGTGAGAACTTTAGTCCTGCTCCAAGAAGGTTTTGAAGAGCATTCCACCTCGTTTCACCTTAACAATTTTGTCCGAAGTGTAGCGATTACATTTTGGGGTTCCTAAGCCTCAGGGGTGACTGGCATTGATTTTGTAAAGTATCCAGGGGCAGATTTACAAGCCCCTTGCGCCTTCTTGCGCCGCCATTGCACTTTTTTTGACGCAACGGCGGCACAAAAAAGGCGGCCTATTTACAACGTGACGCATCTAGGGAGATGCGTCACGTTGTAAAGCTCTGCGTCACATTATACCTGCCTCAGGTATAATGTATGCAGGGTGGGCGTTCTCACGCAGGAAGGCCTCGTAAAAGTGACGCAGTGAAATCTACAAGATTTCACTGCGCCACTTTTAGGACGCCACTGCGTCAAAACCTTACGCCCGCTTGAAGCAGGCGTAAGTAGTGACGCAGTGTAGTGGGAATAGGCCTCAACACGCATTGCTGGAGTTGCGTCGTGCTTGCGACACGACTCCAGCAATGCGTGACTTTTCCGCCAACAGATGCGTCAGAATGTCTGACGCATCTGTCAATCCTTGCGCCATAGTGCGCCGTATTGTAAATACGGTGCATCTATGGTAGCGCAAGGGTTTCTAAGGGTGGCGCAGGGAAAGTGACGCATCTGTACAGATGCGTCACTTTCTTGTAAATCTGCCCCCCAGTGCATAGAAGTGAGGCACAACATAGAGGCATGGAGAAGAGAACTGTGTCACTGGTTGTAATTTACACTGAATCCGAATAAATGATGAACACAGCAAACAAAAACACGTAATCTAAGACATTCCAAAAACTATGCTAAGTTTTTTAAGCAATTTACTTATCTCTCCCTAAACCGAATGTCTCAGAGTAGAGCGCTAGCAGAGAAAAGGGAGAGGGGTTCTCCACCAAAAGGCTCCGAGCTGCACTGTACTTTCTCTGGGCGACCAGCTGAATGGACAGATCTCTCTATCACACTACAAAGTGCACGCTCTTGCGGAGAAAATGCAAGCACTGAGTGGTGTCTGTCATAGAGACAAGCTGCAGAGGCACGATGACAAAAGTTGCTCTGCTAGTAACGGTTCAGGGCTGCTGTTCAGTATGCAGTTCAAGATCCAAGCTGTCTCAGACAGCCAGGTAGAGAATCTCAGCAGCCCACACAAGCCCCCCCCCCTTCTTCGGTTGCAGCTAGTTCAGCAGACATCTCAGCTGCCCAACTTGCTGCTATGACCTATGAAACGGATCCCATGCTGCAACAGGGCGCAGGCACTCTGTCTCAGGTACAACTTCCTGTAGTAGAGAGAGGCCTACCCAGGAGGCTGAGGGGCGTGGATAAGATCTCTTTACCCCAGTCTCTGCCTGAGCACTCAGCAGCATGCTGAACAGCCCTAAAAGCAGGCTTTGGTAAAATGACTTTAGCCTGATTGAGAGCACTGCATACTATGCTAAGGAACTACAAGTTGCATGACTTCTCATTTCACTGCGGGGAAGTGGAGGCAAGCACTGAAATGGGCAGGTTTAACCTTTGTTGCACGGCAATTGGAAGGGATGCCAATGGGACTGTGCCACATTCCCTGGTCTTCACTGTGCTTGAGCATGGCTGTGAGGCCCAGGGAAGGATGGCCTATCCTAGACTTTGCAGCACCTGCTGCACTATTGATGGCTAAGCCTCTGACAGGGACCCATGCACATACTCATGGTACAGCACTGTGAGGCCCAGGGGAGGAGCCCTCAGCCCCTAGGCCTCGATACTATGGTCTAGCACTGTGAGGCCAAGTGGTTGGGGCAGTTTTCCTGGGTTTTCCAGCCATGGCTTAGTGCTATGAGACTCAGGGGAGGGGGACAAACCTTCACTGTGCCTCACAGCATTGATCTACTAATACTAGGCCCAGGGGACAGGAGCCCGTGGTTTGGGCCTCACAGCTATGACCGAGCACTTTGAAGTCCAGGGGAGGAGGCCAAGGGGAGGGTGGTTCCAGCTACTGGGCATCACAGCCATGGTCTAGTGCTGCGAGGCCCGGAAAAGGAGTCCGACTGCCCTGAGCTTTGCAGCCGTGTGCTTCCCCTGCAAACCCAGGGAAGGGGGGCCCCTTACCCTGCACCTCGAGCTGGGGGATAGCGTTGTGAGACCTGGTGGATGGAAGCCCTTTTCCTTGTGCCTCACAGCTATGGCCCAGCTCTGTGAGGCCCAACTAATGGAAAGAGAAAAAGAGCTATTTCATTTGTAATTCACTGGTGTCAGGGCCTCCTGGTTGCAAGCTAAGTAAAGGACCCAGTTCAGTTGCCCACACTGCCCATGCCTAGAGTCAGTCATGCACTATGTCAAGTTCACCCCTGTCCCAATGGCCACTTCCTATACCAATATCAGTGTATTCCATTCCCCAGTGTAGCCTCCTAGCCCTGTGTTAATATATCTCTGTCCCAGTTACCATGCTGCGTTTGTTTCAGAACAGTCATGTGTTAGTGGTGTCTCAGTGCTGTGGTTCGACTCCCTCACTGGGGGCCTCATTTACTATATTTTGCCGCACAGCAGCACAGCAAGCCTTCCTGCTGCGCTGCCGTGTGTCAAAATAAAAGGACAGGAATGCGCTGTATCCTATTAGATACAGCACATTCCTGTCCTTCTCCCCCCTGCCCCAGCGCACAAACAGCAGCCGTGCATCGACGCAGATACACCTTCCTGCACAAAAACAATCATTAATGGCGTTTTGCTCCTTCTATGTGTGCTGCAGGATTCTGACGCATTCCCAGGTTTACGACACATTGTAAATCTGGGAATGTTTCAGGTTCCATGAATGTTGTGTGGGAACACCCACCGCAACACCCATGGAACGTACCTTTCACGCAGAGTAATGCGTAAAAGGGGCCCATATTTATAAGGCCATGAAAAGTCACGCAGGGTGACTTTATGTGGGCTTGTAAATATGGGCTGCCACACTGCGCCGACGGTGCGTCAAAAAAAGTGACACACCGCCGGCGCAATGGACTTGTAAATGAGGCCCTGGGAGTCTTACTGTTCTAATACCAATCTCCACTGTCCTAGTGTCATATTCCCCCATATCATTGTATATTTATAACCTGTCAGATTACACATGCACTGGCCAAGTTGGTGCATCTCCCTGTCCCGGTTTACTCTAACATCTGTGTTTGTGTCAGAATAGTGATGTGCAAGCCACTGGCTTCACAGGGATATGCGAAGAGTGAGCATACAATGTATTGTTCAACTGTCACAAGCATATCCTCTACAAATCTTAGGGGTGGCCAGGGGAGATGTCGCATACACTGCCCGTGAAGCTTGCCCTCTTGGCTCAGTTGTTCCTGGAGGATGAACACTGTCAATATTTCTCTAGACAGCAAGCTACAACAGCAGTCAACTGTATTCCCCTGTAGAGAATTTAGCGTCATACTTTTATGAAAATTATAATAATTTTTTTTACCTTACAAAAGGGGTGCACTGGCGCTAAAATCAGTTTTTATTTTTTACAAAACACATTGGTACTCATTTTGTTTTGTGTCGGGGCGACTTAAGGCTCAAGAAAATCAACAAAAAAAGAATTGTTGTCTGTGTGTGTGTATGTGCCTTTTCTAAATTTAGAACCATAGTGGAATGAAAGTGAAAAAAATATATATATATATATAGTTCATAAAGTAAAAGACAAGGACATCTTTATTTCGGAATGACCTCTTACACAAAGGCAATTGGGGAATTTATGGTTTTGCCTGACTGACTTGAGAATTTATGGGGCCTAGATTTTTATATGTTTTTATGTTCTATGGCACATTCTGAATCGTTGTTAAATTGTTTTGCCAAGATTCTGGCATCAATATGTTTTTTTTCTTTTCCTCTGATTTTATGGCACTATGTTGTTAACAGGCAACGGAGGAATACAAAAATAATATTTTTGCCTACAGGATGTTTTTTATGCACTCGCAATAACATTCAGCTGTTTATTGGGTTGGTTATTGTTGCTCACACACTCTTCTTTCCATTTGCTCCTTTATGTTTGCTTTGTATTCTTTCTCATACAATTGTCCAGCACTGAATTCTTCTGCACTCATTCACAGTTCTTGAATCAGTTACCACTTGAAAAGGAATAGCGTGCCCAAACCAGATGCAAGGACATTTGCCTTCCAATGGAAAATTACATTTTGGCACTCCTGCTCCCAATGCAATGAGATAATATTGTCTTCGAGGAGAGGCAGTCTGTTCCCCCACCAGTGGAACCATGAGCGTCTGCCTATTATTTACTTGTATAAGAACTGTCCTTAGGCGCTTGCTAAAATACAGAACTACCGTAAGACGCAGTTCATTGTACCCTTACCATCACACAATTTCTTGGTGTGAACTTTAAACAAGCTCACACCAAGATATACTTGGTGTAGACTTGTCAACCTTTCTCTTCCACCTTCATCATTTGTGGTCATCATGGGCTGTTGATAGTGGTCTTTAAAATGAAAGAAATACTGGTATGCCATTTCTCAAACATAACCAGTCATGCTGTCTCTATCCTCATACCTGCATCTCCACTTTGGCTTCATATTGAGATCTATATTTAAGATAATAGTGACAACAGAGGACTGATTATGTTTGCAACAGTATAATTTTATTATATTTTTTAAATGGAACTTGCTGAATTCTTCACCGCCCACAATTTCCCATCGCTATTAGGTTTTCTACACTAAATTACTATATCTTCCAAAATTTCACTCAATTTCCATAGAGTTGAATGTCAGAGATCTGAAACGGTATCAAAAGCATATTGTTTGAACAAGATGGCACCCATTATAAAAGTCAGCCATCTTAGGTAGTCTAATTTAACACACTAGCACACACAAAGTTACCCTGGGCCACCACACCTCTTTCACACAATTTGACTACAAATCGGGTAAGAAAATATATACATATTTATATATCTATGGTGACTAGATCCGTAGACTACATGTTTTTATCAGCTGGCATTAGGTTAGAAGACATTTTCTGTATATATAGGACTGCTATATAAAATGGGATGATTTAAGAAGAATTTAAGAGCCATACTGAATAGCGCAAAGCTTATTTCAAAATTGAGGGTGACATAATGTATATCATTCAGAAATGAATCACCTATAAGTAATATTAGGAAACTCAATTAATTAAGTAGCACAAAGGAACTAGGAATCTCACAAACTAACAGGAAATTCCCAAATATAGTATTGCTTAACCATATAAGTCAGTAGAAAGACATTTAAAATTGTTGAATTGGTTAACATGATTATGACATATGAATCAACAGAATGATTAATTTAGATTTATCTATTCAACTATAGATGGTTCTCATTGTGAATGTGCTTTAGAATTATTTCTTTTCGCTTTTCTTTTCATTTTTCGCCTTATCTATCATGAGTATCCTTACTGTGTATATAAACATCAATGCTCTAGTCCAATATAATCACAGATTGGAATTTACTGTCCAAAACAGTTATTTTTATTCTAAATATTTCCTACCTCGAAAAGCACTGTAACAATTGCCCTGAAGAAGTGACACATTTGCCAAAGACGACAGACATGTTGGTGGGCTAAAATTGACAATAATGTGGCATCGCTGTGAGCTAGCTAAGTCTATATTCTAATATTCCCTTTTGGGAATTGATGACAGCAAGCTAAAGCTGTCCTCAAGTATATGAACATATGTGAAAAGAGAAGTTAGAAAATGTTTCGGCATCTCATTTACATTTTTTTCTTGTTTAATATAAAACATTGGGTGAGTGAGAATGTTACGCACAGTTAAGGGGAGGTTACCAGATTTATGTAGGGTTGTCAGGTTTCCATTCCCATAAGTTAAATATGATGCAGTAGAGTTATATTCATTCATTGTATTTCCATGTCAGTCAACTTGGTTGAATTAAATGTCACTTCTGCCTATGGCAGCTCCTCTGTCCTGATGAAACGCATACTTTTGCACTAACACAGACAGTTTACTAGAAAATGTCTCCCTGAAGGTTATGAGTTAATAAAGACTTATGACACACTCTCAGTCACACCTTTGTCCATCTGGTGTTAGGACAGATCAAGAAGAATATTTCTGATTAAACCATTGCTTTGCACCCAGCAAATGTATTTCACACAGGTTGTAATGTTTACACTGAAGGACCTATCCAGAGTTGTATCTTCATAGAAGAACCTTGGATACACAGAGTTTATATATGGTCAATAATTGATGACTATCATGTAACCTAGCTTTTGACCTTGTGTTTGAACAAGATAATGCATTACACTCAGTTGCCTTAACTTAATGGCATATCTTCAGATCTATTTAACTACATTGCAAAGGCTCTCCTATTAGCGCCGGAAGACCCTTTTGGGTAGCTGCGCCCTCTACAAGCTCTTTAAATAAATAAATAAATATTTTCCCTCTGCCAAACGTTAATGTCTAAAACAATAGCATAACTTTTAGGACACAGTGAACCACATATGTTTTCTCCAGCAACACTTTCCCTCTTTAAAAATATTAGTGTAATGCTTAGAAAAGAGGGTATGAAATGGATAATTTTCTTGCCTTAACTATGTGAAACAAAACGAGTGGGTTTATTCAAACAGTAAGGAAAATGTCACAATTAAGCGGCCGATTCTGATGCGGGTTGGAAAAGCTTCCCGACCGAATCGGTTGGGAAATGGTGTCCGACCCACTCGGATCGGGAAAGTCCGACCGGCGGAGTAGGATGCATCCGGATGCTTCCAGATACGATTTGGTTGAACTCCCATTGACTTCAATGGGAACATTTGTTCCTAACCGCATCAGAATTGGGCCCTCGGTCGGGAAGACACGTTCCCGATCCGATTTGGAAGGAGCAAATGCCGTTAGGAGGCCTTCCTAACCGCATCAGAATCAGGCCCTCGGTCGGGAAGCTTTTCCAACCCGCATCAGAATCGGGCCCAAAATGTGTGTTCAAAAACTCATCACACCTAGCAATCAGAAAAATTGGTTAAAATTACACAAAATTACGCCAAATTACATGAGATGCAAATCAATCATTTCGAGCTATATTTTATCTCAAAATTCATTCTTCTGTCAAGCTTTGACACAAGAACGCATTTCACAGTAAAAAAAAAACAGCACAAAACACATGTCCCATGAACAGCTGTTTGTGCTCTGGCCTTTCATATTGTTATCGCAAGCTCATAGTAATTTTTTCCTTGAACGGTGCATAGTTACACAACATGGTGTAATGGTGTAATTTTTGGACAGTGTATCAAAAGTCCCAAAATTTTACCTATTCTCCCAATTATGCCGGCATAATTTAAATTTCACCCAGGCCTAGTCATACCCTGGTTATCTTTAGATGATTATTGACGAACCATGGACATAAAGCATAGCAGACAGACTTACTCAAATAGCAAATGTTTTGAGACCAGAGGCAGCAGAACAATTATGTAGTCCTATGTGCAATTTTTGTTGTGGTGGGGTAATCCTGCATATTTCCTGAATTTAGCATTATCTGCAATGTGCTAATTTTTTGCCATTCTCAATAAACCAAATGTTCACTTTATTTTTGCTTTTGGGCAACTGGTATAACTAGAAAATGTCTCACTGTAAGACATTTTCGTCTCAAACAGCAGATCTTGCCTCACAAACCTGACACTACTACATTGATGTCAACAACTTTGCAAGTCAATACCTACCCTACATCTGAAATCAGTACATTAGTAGTGCCATACATACATATATATATATATATATATATATATATATATATATATATATATATATATATATATATATATATATATATATATATATATATATATATATATATATTATCTACTGGCGGTCGCCAGTAGATAGTTATAGTTAAAACCTATTATCCATAGGAAATCCGCGACATTCTATTTGAAATAACGTTGGCGCCGGTTGACGAATCTTCGCGAAAGTTTCCAACTTGTTGGGGCGCTCCGGTCCGCTCCTATCCTGAAAGTCTCGGGGTGATACGTCAAGCGGGGCCGAGAAAAAGGGGGTCCCAAAACGCGTTTTCCCCATTCATTTTTCCATAGGAACCTTTAGTCGCAGCTACAGCCCGAACTGCTGAACGGAATTACACCAAATTTGGCAAAGACGTAGCCCTTGGTTCAGTGTCGTGCCTTTTGCTTAAATGGTGTAAATCCGTTCAGTAGTTCCTGAGAAAATCAAAAGTAAAGTCACATATATATCTGGGCGGAGCCTAACCACACATGTCATCGTGAGATCTGATTGGCTGTCAGCACTTCATCCTGGAATTGCTGGCAGCCATCTTGGGACCAATATAAATGATAGTACCTCATTGAAATGCATTGTAGTGAATAGAAGATTTTGAGGGTCACCAAAAGGAGAACTATAAAGGGTGATAACAGGCTTTAGTTACATTAGAATTTATTTGTTGATGGTACCATACTAATTTTAGGAATTGTGGTGTATTCTAAGGTGATTTTACCATGTGAAAAACCTTCTGCTGGGATATCATGAATCATGTTTGAGAGAACACTATTTTCTCATGCTTGTCCCATGGAGGTTTGGAAGGTGCTCCAGAAGCTAAAATGAGAGCATATTTTCTGTAAATTCACATTATCTTTCTCACTCATGTGAGAATGAAGTCTGACATTCTCAGTAAAACATGTACATCCAACAAGGGCAGAGACTGTCAGTTGATTCCTTTGTGTTCTACTGCAGCTTCCCAGAGTGTTCTAAAGAACAACTAGAGTGCTAACAGCCTTACTTATGACAAAAGTATGGCACACCTGAAGCCATCTTGATTGGAATAAACTGGTAACACTTAAACAATTTAATTTAAAAAGGAACAAAATGATGGGGTTCATTTTGTCATAGAAATTATGGTTAGTGCTGTAGAAAGAAAAATTAGGACATGTTTCAAGTGTGATCTCAAATATCTTCCTGTTATATTTCAACAGGAGCAGCCTGCCAGTTGATGCCTTTGTGTTCTACTGCAGCTTCCCAGAGTGTTCTAAAGAACAACTAGAGCGCTAACAGCCTTACTTATGACAAAAGTATGGCACACCTGAAGCCATCTTGATTGGAATAAACCGGTAACACTTAAAACATTTAATTTAAAAAGGAACAAAATGAGGGTTCTTTTTGAAATAGAAATTATGGTTAGTGCTGCAGAAAGAAAAATTAGGGCATGTTTTAAGTGAGATCTCATATCCTCTTCTATTTCATTAGAAAATTCTGACATGCAGACTGAAACAATCACTTTCAATACCAGCAGCAGACTACCAGTTAACTCCCTGGTGAGCAGTAGCTTTACTCCAGTGATCTAATGAGCAACTAGAGTGCTAACATTCTGAATTTATGGCAGATGTGAGACACATCTGAATGACTTCTTGATGGAATCAAAGTAAAAAACTGAAAGCATTTCCTACTGAGAAGACTGCAGTAAATGAAGAAATTAGGAAACTTCATAACAAAGAAGTCTTCCAAGATGGCCACCAGTGAAAAAGAGCCCAAATGTAGCACAAATATTACCCAGATGTAGCCCACATATAGCCCAATGACAAAAGTGTGCAAAACACTTTTATTTTTAGTTTTTTTGCAGTTTTATGTAGTGCAGACTGGTCAGGTATTGGAGCATTGCATCTTAAAACATGACCCCCTACACTACAAAAACACCACTGCACTACCTTAAACCCTAAAACACTACCCCCAGCACGACCCCCTACACTACACAAGCACCACTGCACTATCCTAAACCCTAAAACACTACCCCAGCACGACCCCCTACACTACCCAAACACCACTGCACTAACCTAAATCCTAAAACACTACCACCAGCACGACCCCCTACACTACCCAAACACCACTGCACTACCCTAAAACATGACCCCCTACACTACACAAACACCACTGCACTACCCTAAACCCTAAAACACTACCCCCAGCACGACCCCCTACACTACACAAGCACCACTGCACTACCCTAAACCCTAAAACACTACCCCTAGCACGACCCCCTACACTGCCCGAACACCACTGCACTGCCTAAACCCTGAAACACCAGCCCCTGCATGACCCCTACACTGCCCGAACACCACTGCACTGCCCTAAACCCTGAAACACCACCCCTAGCACGACCCCTACACTGCCCGAACACCACTGCACTGCCCTAAACCCTGAATCTCCACCCCCTTCACGACCCCCTACACTGCCCGAACACCACTGCACTGCCCTAAACCCTGAAACACCACCCCCAGCATGACACCCTACACTGCCCGAACACCACTGCACTGCCCTAAACCCTGAAACACTACCCCCAGCAAGACCCCCTACACTGCCCGAACACCACTGCACTGCCCTAAACCCTGAAACATCACCCCCAGCAAGACCCCCTACACTGCCCGAACACCACTGACCTAAACCCTGAAACACCACCCCCAGCACGACCCCTACACTGCCCGAACACCACTGCACTGCCCTAAACCCTGAAACACTACCCCCAGCATGACCCCCTACACTGCCCGAACACCACTGCTCTGCCCAAAACCCTGAAACACCAGCCCCAGCACGACCCCCTACACTGCCCGAACACCACTGCACTGCCCTAAACCTTGAAACACCAGCCCCTGCATGACCCCCTATTCTGCCCGAACACCACTGCACTACCCTAAACCCTGAAACATCACCCCCAGCACGACCCCCTACACTGCCCGAGCACCACTGCACTGCCCTAAACCCTGAAACACCAGCCCCAGCACGACCCCCTACACTGCCCGAACACCACTGCACTGCCCTAAACCCTGAAACACCACCCCCAGCACGACCCCCTACACTGCCCGAACACCACTGCACTGCCCTAAACCCTGAAACACCAGCCCCAGCACGACCCCCTACACTGCCCGAACACCACTGCACTGCCCTAAACCCTGAAACACCAGCCCCAGCACGACCGCCTACACTGCCCGAACACCACTGCACTGCCCTAAACCCTGAAACACTACCCCCAGCAAGACCCCCTACACTGCCCGAACACCACTGCACTGCCCTAAACCCTGAAACATCACCCCCAGCAAGACCCCCTACACTGCCCGAACACCACTGCACTGCCCTAAACCCTGAAACACCACCCCCAGCACGACCCCCTACACTGCCCGAACACCACTGCACTGCCCTAAACCCTGAAACACCACCCCCTGCACAACCCCCTACACTGCTCGAACACCACTGCACTGCCCTAAACCCTGAAACACCACCCCCAGCACGACCCCCTACACTGCCCGAACACCACTGCACTGCCCTAAACCCTGAAACACCAGCCCCAGCACGACCCCCTACACTGCCCGAACACCACTGCACTGCCCTAAACCCTGAAACACCAGCCCCAGCACGACCCCCTACACTGCCCGAACACCACTGCACTGCCCTAAACCCTGAAACATCACCCCCAGCAAGACCCCCTACACTGCCCGAACACCACTGCACTGCCCTAAACCCTGAAACATCACCCCCAGCAAGACCCCCTACACTGCCCGAACACCACTGCACTGCCCTAAACCCTGAAACACCAGCCCCAGCACGACCCCCTACACTGCCCGAACACCACTGCACTGCCTAAACCCTGAAACACCACCCCCTGCACGACCCCCTACACTGCCCGAACACCACTGCACTGCCCTAAACCCTGAAACACCACCCCTGCACGACATCCTACACTGCCCGAACACTACTGCACTGCCCTAAACCCTGAAACACCACCCCTGCATGACCCCCTACACTGCACGAACACCACTGCACCACCCTAAACCCTGAAACACTACCCCCAGCAAGACCCCCTACACTGCCCGAACACCACTGCACTGCCCTAAACCCTGAAACATCACCCCCAGCAAGACCCCCTACACTGCCCGAACACCACTGCCCTAAACCCTGAAACACCACCCCCAGCAAGACTCCCTACACTGCCCGAACACCACTGCAATGCCCTAAACCCTGAAACACCACCCCCAGCAAGACCCCCTACACTGCCCGAACACCACTGCACTGCTCTAAACCCTGAAACACCACCCCTGCACGACATCCTACACTGCCCGAACACTACTGCACTGCCCTAAACCCTGAAACACCAGCCCCTGCACGACCCCTACACTGCACGAACACCACTGCACCACCCTAAACCCTGAAACACTACCCCCAGCAAGACCCCTACACTGCCCGAACACCACTGCACTGCCCTAAACCCTGAAACATCACCCCCAGCAAGACCCCCTACACTGCCCGAACACCACTGCCCTAAACCCTGAAACACCACCCCCAGCAAGACTCCCTACACTGCCCGAACACCACTGCAATGCCCTAAACCCTGAAACACCACCCCCAGCAAGACCCCCTACACTGCCCGAACACCACTGCACTGCTCTAAACCCTGAAACACCACCCCCAGCACGACCCCCTACACTGCCCGAACACCACTGCTCTGCCCAAAACCCTGAAACACCAGCCCCAGCACGACCCCCTACACTGCCCGAACACCACTGCACTGCCCTAAACCCTGAAACACCAGCCCCAGCACGACCCCCTACACTGCCCGAACACCACTGCACTGCCCTAAACCCTGAAACACCACCCCCAGCACGACCCCCTACACTGCCCGAACACCACTGCACTGCCCTAAACCCTGAAACACCACCCCCAGCACCACCCCCTACACTGCCCGAACACCACTGCACTGCCCTAAACCCTGAAACACCAGCCCCAGCACAACCCCGTACACTGCCCGAACACCACTGCACTGCCCTAAACCCTGAAACACCAGCCCCAGCACGACCGCCTACACTGCCCGAAAACTACTGCACTGCCCTAAACCCTGAAACACCACCCCCAGCAAGACTACCTACACTGGCCGAACACCACTGCACTGCCCTAAACCCTGAAACACCACCCCCTGCACGACCCCCTACACTGCCCAAACACTACTGCACTGCCCTAAACCCTGAAACACCACCCCTCAGCACGACACCCTACACTGCCCGAACACCACTGCACTGCCCTAAACCCTGAAACACCACCCCAGCACGACCCCCTACACTGCCCGAACACCACTGCACTGCCTAAACCCTGAAACACCACCCCCTGCACGACCCCCTACACTGCCGGAACACCACTGCACTGCCCTAAACCCTGAAACACCACCCCCAGCACGACCCCCTACACTGCCCTAACACCACTGCACTGCCATAAACCCTGAAACACCACCCCCAGCACAACCCCCTACACTGCCTGAGCACCACTGCTCTGCCCTAAACCCTGAAACACTAGCCCCAGCACGACCCCCTACACTGCCCGAACACCACTGCACTGCCCTAGACTCTGAAACACCAGCCCCAGCAAGACCCCCTACACTGCCCGAACACCACTGCACTGCCCTAAACCCTGAAACACCAGCCCCAGCACGACCCCCTACACTGCCCGAACACCACTGCACTGCCCTAAACCCTGAAACACCAGCCCCAGCACGACCCCCTACACTGCCCGAACACCACTGCACTGCCCTAAACCCTGAAACACCAGCCCCAGCACCGCCCCCTACACTGCCCGAACACCACTGCACTGCCCTAAACCCTGAAACACCACCCCTGCACCGCCCCCTACACTGCCCGAACACCACTGCACTGCCCTAAACCCTGAAACACCACCCCCTGCACGACCCCTACACTGCCCGAACACCACTGCACTGCCCTAAACCCTGAAACACCACCCCTGCACCACCCCCTACACTGCCCGAACACCACTGCACTGCCCTAAACCCTGAAACACCACTCAATCAATCAATCACGGCATTTATAGAGCGCGCTACTCACCCGGGAGGGTCTCAAGGCGCTGGGGGAGGGGTAAGTCACTGCTCGAACAGCCAGGTCTTGAGCTGCTTCCTGAAGGAGAGATGGTCCTGGGTTCGCCGAAGGTGAGTGGGGAGGAGTTCCAGGTCTTGGCTGCCAGGTAGGAGAAGGATCTTCCTCCGGCGGTGGTTCTGCGGATGCGTGGTACGGTGGCGAGGGCGTGGCTGGTTGATCGTAGCTGGCGTGTGGGCGTGTAGAAGGTCATGCGGTCGTTGAGGTACTTTGGACCCAGGTCGTGGAGGGCCTTGTGTGCGTGGGTGAGGAGTCTGAACGTGATTCTCTTGCTGACGGGGAGCCAGTGCAGGTCTTTCAGGTGTCCGGTGATGTGGCTGTGTCGGGGGATGTCCAGGATGAGTCGTGCGGAGGCGTTCTGGATGCGCTGGAGTCTGTTTTGAAGTTTGGCTGTGGTTCCGGCGTAGAGGGTGTTCCCATAGTCCAGTCGGCTGGTGACGAGTGCCTGGGTGACGGTCTTCCTGGTTTCAGTGGGGATCCATCTGAAGATCTTGCGGAGCATGCGCAGGGTGTTGAAGCATGAAGATGAGACGGCGTTGACTTGTCTGGTCATCGACAGGGAGGAGTCCAGGATGAAGCCCAGGTTGCGTGCGTGGTCCGTTGGCTTGGGCGCGGTGCCCAGGGCCGGGGCACCAGGAGTCGTCCCAGGCGGAGGGTGATGAGTCCAGGATGAGGACTTCCGTCTTGTCTGAGTTCAGTTTAAGGCGGCTGTTCCTCATCCAGTCGGCGACGTCTCTCATCCCGTCGTGTAGGTTGGCTCTGGCGGTGGTGGGGTCGTTGGTGAGGGAGAGGATCAGCTGGGTGTCGTCGGCGTAGGAGATGATGTTGAGGTTGTGTCGGCGTGCGATGGCTGCGAGGGGCTCATGTAGACGTTGAAGAGGGTTGGGCTGAGTGAGGATCCTTGTGGAACGCCGCAGATGACTTCGGTGGCTTCGGATCTGAACGGGGGAGGCGGACTCTCTGGGTTCTTCCGGCGAGGAACGAGATGATCCATTCCAGTGCTTTCTCTCGGATTCCGATGTTGCTGAGGCGCTTCACTAGGGTGCGGTGGCAGACGGTGTCGAACGCCGCGGAGAGGTCCAAGAGGATGAGGGCAGCTGTTTCCCCGTTGTCGGTTAGGGTTCTGATGTCGTCGGTGGCTGCGATAAGGGCGGTCTCGGTGCTGTGGTTGGCCCGAAACCCGGACTGCGAGGGGTCGAGGGATCCATTCGTCTCGAGGAAGGCGGCAAGCTGTCTGTTGACGGTCTTCTCGATGACTTTGGCCGGAAACGGAAGGAGCGAGATGGGACGGTAGTTCTTGAGGTCGGTGGGGTCCGCCTTTGGTTTCTTCAGGAGGGCGGTAAGCTCGGCGTGCTTCCAGCTCTCCGGGAAGGTGGCGGTGTGGAAGGAGGAGTTGATGATGTCCCGGAGATGGGGTGCGATGGTGGCGTCGGCTTTGTTGAAGACGTGGTGTGGGCAGGAGTCGGTTGGTGATCCGGATCCACCCCTGCACCGCCCCCTACACTGCCCGAACACCACTGCACTGCCCTAAACCCTGAAACACCACCCCCAGCATGACCCCCTTTACTGCTCGAACACCACTTCACTGCCCTAAACCCTGAAACACCACCCCCAGCATGACCCCCTACACTGCCCGAACACCACTGCCCTAAACCCTGAAACACCACCCCTGCACGACCCCCTACACTGCCCGAACACCACTGCACTGCCCTAAACCCTGAAACACCACCCCCTGCACGACCCCCTACACTGCCCGAACACTACTGCACTGCCCTAAACCCTGAAACACCACCCCCAAGACGACCCCCTACACTGCCCGAACACCACTGCACTGCCCTAAACCCTAAAACACCACCCCCAGCACGACCCCCTACACTGCCCGAACACCACTGCACTGCCCTAAACCCTACAACACTACCCCCAGCATGACCCCCTACACTACCCAAACACCACTGCACTACCCTAAACCCTAAAATACTCCCCCCAGCATGACCCCCTACACTACCCGAACACGACTGCTCTGCCCTAAACCCTAAAACACTCCCCCCAGCACGACCCCCTACACTGCCCAAACACTACTGCACTGCCCTAAACCCTGAAACACCACCCCTCAGCACGACACCCTACGCTGCCCGAACACCACTGCACTGCCCTAAACCCTGAAACACCACCCCAGCACGACCCCCTACACTGCCCGAACACCACTGCACTAAACCCTGAAACACCACCCCCTGCACGACCCCCTACACTGCCGGAACACCACTGCACTGCCCTAAACCCTGAAACACCACCCCCAGCACGACCCCCTTTACTGCTCGAACACCACTGCACTGCCCCAAACCCTGAAACACCACTCCCAGCATGACCCCCTACACTGCCCGAACACCACTGCCCTAAACCCTGAAACACCACCCCTGCACGACCCCCTACACTGCCCGAACACCACTGCACTGCCCTAAACCCTGAAACACCACCCCCTGCACGACCCCCTACACTGCCCGAACACCACTGCACTGCCCTAAAACCTGAAACACCACCCCCAGCACGACCCCCTACACTGTCCGAACACCACTGCACTGCCCTAAACCCTAAAACACCACCCCCAGCACGACCCCCTACACTGCCCGAACACCACTGCACTGCCCTAAACCCTAGAACACTACCCCCAGCATGACCCCCTACACTACCCGAACACCACTGCACTGCCCTAAACCCTAAAACACTCCCCCAGCACGACCCCCTACACTACCCGAACACCACTGCACTGCCCTAAACCCTAAAACACTCCCCCAGCACGACCCCCTACACTACCTAAACACCACTGCACTGCCCTAAACCCTAAAACACTACCCCCGCATGACCCCCTACACTACCCAAATACCAATGCACTACCCTAATCAGTAAAACACTACCCCCGCACAACCCCCTACACTACCCAAAGACCACTGCACTACCCTAAACTCTAAAACAATACCCCCCGCACGACTCCCTACACTACCCAAAGACCACTGTACTACCCTAAACCCTAAAACACGACCTCCTACACTACACAAACACCACTGCACTACCCTAAACCCTAAAAACTACCCCAGCACGAACCCCTACACTACCCAAACACCACTGCACTACCCTAAACCATAAAACACTACCCCCAGCAGTACCCCCTACGCTACCCAAACACCACTGCACTACCCTAAACCCTAAAACACTACCCCCAGCAGTACCCCCTACACTACCCAAACACCATTGCACTACCCTAAACCCTAAAACACTCCCCCCAGCACGACTCCCTACACTACCCAAACACCACTGCACTACCCTAAACCCTAAATCTACCCCCAGCATGACCCCCTACACTACACAAACACCACTGCACTACCCTAAACCCTAAAACACTACCCCCAGCACGACCCTCTTCACTACCTAAACACAACTGCACAATTTGTTACAGGCGTTGCAACGCAGGCCTGTGGTGCTTACTGGAAGTACCTGGTGGGGTAGTTGGGCCCCAGGGACTCTCAGGATTCAAGGTGACCTAATCCCCCAACTTAAAACGTGCCACGGGCGCGTTTGCACAGTGGTGAAGGGAGGGGCGGGGCCTCAGGTGACATGTGCGCAAACACGCCCTGTGGTGCGTTTTAAGTTGGGGAGTTAATTCCTTTGAATCCTGGGGCCAACTAGCCCACCAGGTACCTTCAGTAAGCACAACAGAGTTGCGTTGCAGAGAGGAACGCCTCTCTGCAACTCAGCTCTGTGGTCCTAACTGTAGGTACCTGGGGGCTAGTTGGGCCCCAGGGACCCTCAGGATTCAAGGGGACTTAATCCCGCAACCTAAAACGCGCCACGGGGCGCGTTTGCACACATGTCACCTCAGGCCCCCTCCCTTCACCACTGTGCAAACGCGCACTGGCTCTGGTTAGTCAGAGTCAGTTACCACCAGTACCCGTCTGAAAAAGTTGTGGGCACAGGATGATTTTGCAACAAGGCCTCTTTCTGCTCCTCTGTTGGTTCTTTCTGCACATCTTTTGCTTCTTTCTGTGTGTTTTTCTTCTTTCTTCACATGTCCTACCTCTGTTGGCATAGTTAGAAACTAGCATTTTAAAAACCTTTGAAATTCACTTAAAAAATCATAGGTTTCAGGCACGTTATAGTTAGAAATGAGCATTTAAAAAACCTTTGAAATTCACTGAAAAAACCATAGGTTTCAGGCACGTTATAGTTAGAAATTAGCATTTAAAAAACCTTTGAAATTCACTGAAAAAACCATAGGTTTCAGGCACGTTATATTTAGAAATTAGCATTTAAAAAACCTTTGAAATTCACTGAAAAAACCATAGGTTTCAGACACATTATAGTTAGAAATTAGCATTTAAAAAACCTTTGAAATTCACTGAAAAAACCATAGGTTTTAGGGACAGTTATAGTTAGTTGGACATTGCACTCGTACAAAACCCGTGAAATTCCCCTGTTATAGTTAGTTCAGCTAACTATAACTCACGCCCCGCAATGCACTGCTGATGACGTCACATATTACATCACTCATGACATGGTCAGTGACATCACTGATGACATCACTGATGACATCTCAAATGACATCACTGATGACATCATCCATGTGATAATTTCATGCATCTTCTCACACCCTAATATAACTTTTGATACACCCACTCTAAATTACAGACTGCCATTCTCAAAACCATAGACACTCCAACACCAAAAACTACATACCCACTCACTGATTCTTAGGTCTACACACACATCCACTCACTCACCTGTACAGTCACTCATACTTACAGTCACTCAGTACAGGACTATCATATGCACTCATACACCTATATAAACACTCACACACCGCCACTCATCCATAGAGGTACTCAGACACCTAGTCAGTCATGCAAAAAATTAATCACACACCCATTTACTCACCTATACAGTTATACAGACACCAGCTCACTTACTCATACAAATACTAGCACATTCTTACGCTCTTATACAATAACTGATACAAGCACACACGCATCCATACAGCCACTCTCACAATAACACACTCTCACTTATAGCCATTTAAATACTCTAACACACATATATACTGCCTTTTACATATGTAGTTACTCGCACATGTACCACTGAGATATACATTCACTCACTAACACACCCATACACACACTCACCCACCCAAGCAGTCCATCACAGATGCACTCTTGAAATCATGCACCCAGTGAATCACCCACTCACACATCTATGTATAGAGTCACACACACCCCACCCACACAAACACTCAGGCAGCCATACAGATACTCAGAGAACCAATCAATAACCCATATAGACACTCATGTAGCTATTCGCAAATCCATGCATCCACTTACACACCAACAAACAGACGGATACAGACATTCACACAGTTTAGTCACTAACCCATGCATTCAGTAAGATACGTTTAATCACTCACTTGTAGAGTCAGTCACTCACGTACTAAATCATCCATTCAGACACTTATACACCCACTCATTCTTCAATACGCCTTTCCCTACATATATTAAACATATTTAAACTTTACAGAAACACAGTCACTGGATGATGTCATCAGTGATGTCATTTGAGATGTCATCAGTGATGTCATCAGTGATGTCACTGACCATGTCATGAGTGATGTAATATGTGACGTCATCAGCAGTGCATTGCTGGGCGCGAGTTATAGTTAGCTGAACTAACTATAACAGGGGAATTTCACGGGTTTTGTACGAGTGCAATGTCCAACTAACTATAACTGTCCCTAAAACCTATGGTTTTTTCAGTGAATATATATATATATATCTATATATATATATATATATATATATATATAAAAAAGACGTAATAAAAGGAACTTTAATAAAGAACAACAGACTTCGCTGACTGGTCTCTGCAATGATAAGACACTTATAATCAAACCCTCCGATAAAGGAGGGAATGCCGTGGTGCAAACACGAGAAAAATATGAATTGGAGGCATTAAAACAACTGCGAGAGGAAAGCTGTTATCAAAAAATTAAGCCTGGGATCTACCACGAAAGCATCAAATCATATCATACTCTAATAAAAAAGTGGTATGAGAAGGGGATGTTGGACACAGATGAATTTTTATATCTATGATGTGGGGAACCTGTTACACCCACATTCTACCACATCCCCAAAATTCACAAGGACAAAAACAATCCACTGGGACGGCCTATTGTTTCTTCTCAGGGTAGCCTCACGGAACACATGTCCATTTTCACCGACCATTTTTTAGCACAGGAGGTAATCAAGTTATCTTCCTATATTCAAGATACGAAGGATTTCCTGAACCGTATCCTGAATATCAGATGGGAGGATGACTTTCAAATGATGGTCCTTGACATATCATCTCTCTATACATGTATTGCACACAAGGATGGCTTGAATGCTCTTAAGTACTTTTTGAAGAACAGATCACTTAAGTACTTGGAACATAACATGATGCTACTTGAATTTGTTGAATTTTGTCTGATGAATAATATATTTTTGTTTCAGAATCAACATTTCAAACAACTGTCTGGGACGGCGATGGGCACCTGCTTCGCCCACAGCTATCCGAACTTGTCAATGTCAACCAATCGTTGTCCAATCAAATAGTAGCATGGCATCGATACATCGATGATCTTTTCATAATTTGGAGAAGGTCATCACAGTCAGCCTTAGATTACATCAATGTATTGAACAACAATACTGTCAACTTTAAGTTTACAGGAGATGTCAGCAACTTATCAGTCAATTTCCTGGATTTGGAAATTTATGTCTGTAAGGGATCTTTAGGTACGAGACTCTATAGAAAACCCACTGCGGGTAATTCTATATTACACGCAACCAGCAATCATCCCCATAGGCTCATCAGCAGTATACCATATGGTGAGCTCTTGAGGATTAGACGCAATAATACCACAGAGAGTGACTTCCTACAGGCAGCGCATGAGAGCATAACAAGATTTAAAGAAAGAGGGTATAACCATCAAACCCTAGAAGAAGCCTTTAAGAGAGTAAATAAGTCTTCTAGACAAGATATGTTAAAAACTGTCCCTAAAAAGACAGATGAGAAAGGCAAATTCAGGATGGTAACCACCTTTTCTGAAAATGCTGTAGATCTTCAGAGTATATTGCGAAAAAAGTGGCATATACTCAAAACAGATAAGGTCATCAGCCAGGACATTCCGGCCTATCCATTACTGACCTTCAGAAAAGCGAGGTCCCTCAGGGACAATCTAGTACATAGCCATTTAGAAAAGGAAGCCACAGTCTTGTCTAATACATTGAAAGGGTTTTTCCTTGCGGCAAGTGCAAGGCATGCACTAAGAGCAAGAAAATGTCATCATATATGATACCAGGTCTTGACAAACCCAAATACATCACGAAGTTCATGACGTGTACCACCTCTTACACTGTATATTGTCTATTGTGCCCCTGCGGCTTGAAATACATAGGCAGCCCCATCCACCCCACGAAGGTCCGCATTTTAGACCATATGCGGGCCATCACCAATAGGGATGTGACTTATCCAGTGGCCCGACATTTCGCCAGCACGCACAATAGTAATAGGGATCTCCTATCATATTTCTGTTTAGATCATGTGCTGCCCAATATGAGAGGAGGAGCTAGAACCCTCAGATTGAGAAAGTTGGAGTCCTGATATATAATTGATATACAGACAAAGTCACCCAATGGAATGAACAGCAGCGAAGAGTTATCGGTACACCTAGGATAGAATTGGGGAATTCTTTAGGAATCTTTCAGGATCACTGTATTGAACATACCTTGTATTTAATTTCCTTTTTCCTTTATCATTTGATGAAATATATATGATATTATATATAATTGCCAAAAAGTTTTATGAATTTTGAAACTGTGGATTATTCAAGTTGTAAATGTAAAATTTAGAATCTAAAACCTTAAATTTTGAAGTTTAAACTTTGAAACTTGCATTATTGTCCTTATTCTTTTCTGTTTTCTCCTTGTTTCTCTCTCTTTCTCCTCCACTAAGATTTTCTTTTCCTTTTTTCTTTTCCCGTTCAAATCTCATTGCATAACATGGTTGGATATGATTTATCGCCCATACAGGGCTTAATATTATGGCGGTATTACGTTGTAAGATTCATATGCCCATACAGGGCTAAATTACGGAAATTTATAACTTTTGATTATGTAATCCAATTAGGCGGCTGAGATACATCTTGATCAGCTGACCGCTATTACTATGCATTGGCAAAAGTATTATACCAAGATGGCGCAATGATGTGGTATTGAGAATCGGGATGTATGAGTTAATGTCCGTTTTTACTTTCAATGAATCATATGTGTATAATTAGAGTGGCGTTTCCGGCGGCGTCTGATGACACCGAAGAAGGCGACCAGCCGAAACGAAACATTCTAAAGAGATTCTCTTTTTTGACTAGTTCCTTCATGGAAAATTTCTGGGTGATCCGTTAAGCCGGGGGAAAAGAGGGGGGTCCCAAAAAACAAAATCCCTATCATTTTTCATAGATTTGTTTGGACACCACTACCAGCAAAAACTGCTTACCAGATTTACACCACATTTGACAGGAAATTAGATCTTGGCCCAGAAAGAGTGCTTTGTGATTTGGTGTAAATCCGTTTAATAGTTTCTGAGATATTTAGGATCAAAAATATTTGCATAACTGGACGGTTGGGTTTGAGAGACTCTCGTGATAGAACATTCTGACTGGCCTATGGGTTTTTTTTTTTTCCTCTTAGGCCAACTTGCTTCCTCAGCAGTAAGGCTCCTGGAGGAGCAGGGGGCTCTGTTCATCTGCCTGCAACATGAGAAAAAATGCTGCAGGCAGCCATTACAGGACTCGGGGACTTAATCCGATGTCCTGAGATTATTTAATATAAAAGAAATAAGGGGGCACGGTTAGTATATCCTTCCCCCAGCCATTGCTGAGGAGGGTCCCAGGGGGATAGGGGCAATGTTTTTTTTTACTCCTGCATGATGGTGGCATATTAAGCAAAACAAAAACAAACAGTTCTCATTTTCAGTTTAAGCAATTTGACCCCTGGGGTGGGCCTAGGCCTGGGATCTTTAGTTTAATATATATATAGGGAGAAGTTGTGTGTGGGCCCCTATCCCTGAACCCCTCTGGGACCCAGGGACCTCATCCCCTACGGCCAAATCAACCAATCAATCAATTAGGATTTATAAAGCACAACTAATCACCTGATAGGTTATCCAGGTGCTTGCAGATGCACATTGAAGGGGATGAGGGCATGCAGCTCCCACCCGAGCCTCTGTTGGGACACCATTGCCTGGGTCCAAATATCAACAAAAAGGAAAGAGGGGCTGCACGCCCACTACCCTTGCTTTTATGTGCCCCATGGACCCGAACCCCCAGGACGTGATACTACATAGTGCCCCAGAAGCCCACCCTGGGATCTGTGGATCGCTGCCCAGAAGAGTATTGGCATATCCTGCCTGCATTCTCACGGGCAGAGAACTCCATTATTCTCCCATCTGGTGGGAGCAGTAAATAAAATGCTGCACCTACACGGGCGGGAGCATGGAAAGGCAAAAGCTCAAAGAGAGGTGCCGAGCACCCCCTCCCCTTAATTAAAAAGGAACGCTCCTGGGGATGCGGTCCCCGGGGCCCTTAGTGGCTCAGAGAGTACAACTGCACGCCCCCCAGAGATAACTATAACTGGTGAATTTTCAGTATTTTTGTTTTAGTTCAAAATGATACAATGTCACTGAAATGTTCTCCTAATATATATATATATATATATATATATATATTCACTGAAAAAACCATAGGTTTTAGGGACGTTATAGTTAGTTGGACATTTCTCTTCTACAAAACCATAGAAATTGCCCCGTTATAGTTAGTTCAGCTAACTATAAGTCGCGCACCCGCAATGCACTTCTGATGACGTCACATATTACATCATTCATGACATGGTCAGTGACATCACTGATGACATCACTGATGGCATCTCAAATGAGATCACTGATGACATCACTGATGACATCATCCAGTGACTGTGTGTTTCTTTAAAGTTTAAATATGTATTATATATATGCCAAGGTGTATTGAACAATGAGTGGGTGTATAAGTGTCTGGATGGAGGATTTAGTAGGTGCGTGACTGACTGTTTAAGTGAGTGATTACATGTGTCTTACTGAATGCATGGGTTAGTGACTAAACTGTGTGAATGTCTGTATCAGTCTGTTTGTTGTTGTGTAAGCTGCTGCATGGGTTGGTCAGTAGCTACATGAGTGTCTATATGGGCTATTGATTGGTTGCCTGAGTATTTGTATGGGTGCCTGAGTGTGTGTGTGGGTAGGTGGGAGGTGTGTGACTCTGTGCATAGATGTGTGAGTGGTTGATTCACTGGGTGTATGGGTTCAAGAGTGCATGTGCAAACAGCTGTATGGGTGGGTGAGTGTGTGTATGGGTGTGTTGGTGAGAGAATGGATGTCTCAGTGGTACATGTCCAAGTAACTACATATGTAAAAGGCAGTGTATGTGAGAGTTGGAGTATATAAATGACTATACGTGAGAGTCAGTGATTGTGAGAGTGGCTGTATGGATGAGTGTGTACTTGTATCAGTGATTGTATAAGAGAGTAAGTATGAGTTTGTTTCTGTTTTAATAAGTGATGTGGTGCGTGTGTATATATATATATATATATATATATATATATAAATATATATATTGTGGGCTGCTAGGTTTGTAGGGTTCTAGGCTGGAAAGTTAATTAAGTAATAATTAATTAACTATTTATTATTAATTGTTAAAAAATTATTTAATTAATATTAAATATGTAAATGATTGAATACTTATTTTTTAAGTTATATTTTAGAAGCGGCCTGCTAGGCTTGTAGGAGTGTAGGGATAAAGGGTGGTAAGTTAATTAATTAATAATTGAATAACAATTATTGATAATTAATTTAATGAATAGTAATTATGTAAATCGATTAGCACACACACACACATATATTTATGTTAATTAATAATTTTTATAAGAGTTCAATATTTTTTTACATTCATGGTGTTACTTATATATGTAATATGTTTGAAGTGAAGTACGTTCCCTACTCTTGTTTAGACTGCAGTAGGAATAGTATAAATAACCTCTTTGCAATATGACACTTTCCCCACTGTTGCACTGTTTGGAGTGAGAGTAGCAAACCTCATCCCTCCGCAATCCAACGCTTTCCCCACTGTTACACATACTGGAGTGGGAATAGTACATTTTACCCTCCAAAGTTAAAACACTTTCCCTACTGTTGTCCTTTTTGGAGTGGGAATAGTAAATTTCACCTCTGCGAAATCCAACGCTTTCCCTACGGTTGCAGAGAATGGAGCGGGAATAGTAAAAAATATTTGCACGTAGAATCCTCGATCACCTTACGGAATGGGTGGTAGAGAAGAAAGTTCTACCCATTGAGCAAGCAGGCTTTAGGAAAAATCACTCTACGTTAGATAATATTTTTATGTTGAAACTAATAGAGGAAAAATACACAATCTACCGTAATTCAAATGTATTTATGGCTTTTATTGACTTCTCCACAGCCTTCCATAAGGTAGATCGACCTCTATTATGGAGAAAATTGCAAAAAATGGGTTTGCCTTTCCCCCTGCTATCCTTGATCATAGCACTCGACTCGCAAACTTGGTGCAAGATATTAATGGGTGGAAATCAAGGATTATCAAGAGTAATCCCTACTGAAAATGGACTCAAACAGGGTTGCTTGTTAGCACCGCTGCTATTCTCCCTATATATAGCTGATTTACCCGATTGTTTTGCTCAAGCTGATGGAGATGCCCCGAAGATAAGTTCCCGCCCTTTTGCATGTTAACTCTATGCAGATGATATAGTAGTAATGGACTTAACCCCTATTGGGTTGAATAGAAAGTTGGCTTCCCTACAAAAATATACTGTGGGCCACTTTTTGAAAATAAACATATCCAAAAGTAAAATTTTAATTTTGAAAAGTACTAAAAGTAGAAAATCATATAATTTTAATTGGGAAATCGGTCCTGAAAGGCTGGAGGTGGTAGATTCATACCTTTATTTAGGGAAATTTTTAACAAGAAGCTCGAAAAATAAACCTCACATTTCACACTGTACTAGTAAAGCTACATCGCACGCCAATGGTTTGCGCATTTTTTACAGCGCTATGGGTAGAAGACATTTTTTACACTTATTGACGGTTTTTAAGGCAAAAATCCCTCCAACCCTGCTTTATGAGATTGAATCAATCCCAGTTAAGGATTGGAGTTTTTGGATAAGGTTGAAGGTCAGATACTACGTAAAATAAGTCATTTTAACACGTTAGTTCCTACGGCAGCAATTAGGTTGGAATTTGGTTTGATAAGCTCTTATACTCAAGGCTTATCTAGGGTTTTACGCTGGGGTTATCAGCTAAAACATAGCGAGCCAGATTCACTAAGAGGTGCTCTATGCCATGAAATCTTTGATGCTAAGGCAGGTAACTACTCCTTTTACCGTGACTTCTCATTGGCACTAAAAGCCTTTAGTATACAAGAAGAACTAGTGCTCACCCTTCCATCATTGGGATTTAAGTCACTCCTGAAAACTCTGAGTGGCAAAATTAGTTTCGATAGAGATGTTCAACTCTGTAACTCTAAAGAAAGATTAAAACTAATAATTAGGACAAATTCACTGAGAATTGCACAAAAATATTTATTTTGGAATTTAGAACACGGTATTCGACGCTTGCTTATTTTAGGTCGTATGAATCTCCTGCCTTTAAATGACCTCACAGCAAACTGGTCTCAGAATCCGAATAATGGGAAAATTTGTAATTTGTGTATGCTGAGTACCCAGACTCTGGACCATGTTTTGTTTGTATGTCCTGCATTGGCATTGAGCCGTTATCGCTGGCTTCGCCCGATGTTTCTACAAAACTCTGTTAAAAATGTAGCATCAGCCTGAGATTATCTCTTTTGTCCTAAAAACGAAGCAGTGTGTGTAAAACTATTTAATTTTTTTAAGGAATTCATGTATATTTTTAAACTTGTACCGGTGTTCTTACAAGATTGTGTAAAAAATGTAGTGTCAACCCGAGACTATCACTTTTAAACAAAAATGAGGCTGCTATTGAATTGCCTTTTGCACAGGTCTGGACATGCCCATGTTTTATTTCGCCTCTAATTCTAAATTAATTTTCTAGCTGAAATTGAACTTTTGGACTTTTTTAATGAACTGTCAGTTTTTTAATGTCCTATGTACATCCTAGGAGTTGTAATGTGGAAAATCTTAAGTACTGTATGATCTGGGCTCTCTGACAATATTGTTTGTTTCTATCTATAAGAAATTTAGCTAATCTAAGGCAGGCTTTTGATAATTTTATGATGGTTAGTGGATTGTGCTTGTTATGTGTTAGTTTTTTTTTTCTGAAATAATATGTATGCATTTTTATGTGGACCTCCTAGGAGTTCCAAATCTGTAATAAATATATTGAATTGAGCGGGAATAGTAAATGCCACCCCTCCGAAATCCAACGCTTTCCCTACTGTTGCACAGACTGGATTCGGAATAGTAAATTGTACCCCTCCAAAGTCCAACACTTTACCTTCTGTTGCACTGACTGGAGTGGGAACAAGGACGTAGTGAACCACCTGCTGTGCCAGCTTAAGAGGGGTGCTACTGGAACAGACTGAATTGTTTTATGGCCCTTCTTAACATTTAACTTTGGCTCGTAGGTCATCGCAAGTCAAAAGTAAAACTAATAAATTACATAAGAATAAACTATGATAACACAACTGTGGAATAGGGACAAAAAGAATACCTAAAAGCAGCCCAAAACGGTGACAGAGGGGAAGACAAACTATTAAAATTGCAAAGAAAAAAAGGTAGAAGCCAATAGAGTGAGGCAGTGCAAAGGAAAGCAAGTAAAATGCAAATAATGAAGGAAGAAAAAAGGAAGCATGAAGGAAAGAGGATTAAAACTGAACTATCCTTATGTATTTTGGGGAGCATATAGAAGCAGGGGGCCACCGGTTGTTTTACCCATGGAAATTGAAACTCCTCACATCTGATTAGCCTCCATCCCTCTGTGCAGGGAGTAGGGCCTGATATTCATACACTGCCTGGTTATATGCCTGGACCACTGTACATAAGGAAAGAGAGAATCTGCCTGGGAGACCTACAGTTTCCACCAACAGTAGTTTCCTAGAACACACCTCTATGTTTTTGGATTTCTTTCTCCTACCGTTTGTCTTGTCTTTACCCTCGTACTGTAGGGACTGCAAAGATTTCCTCACTACAGCACAAGATATTCCCTGGCAGGCATCTTACCTACTTGTCACTTTGGATGTGGTTGCCCTATATACTTGCATCAATCATGACCTGGGAATTCAATCATGTAGTTTTTTTTTCATGACAAACCATTGAATAGATGTTATCATTCCACCACGCTGTTTTAAATGTTATACTTCTGTTAGAATAATAATTTGTTTGTATTTGATGACAGTTGGTTCCGCCAGCTAACCTGAACAGCAATAGGAAGTTGTTTCGCTCCGAGTTATTCTGGGATTTTCATGGGATGGTGGTAGGCCAATCATTTGTGGATTGAAGAAAATTAAAAATGGACAAAGTACATCACGTTTTGGATGAGGTATATTGATGACCTCTTTGTCATCTGGGAAGGTCCCAGAGAGGATTTGGAAGAATTTCTTAAGTACATTTCACACAATAACTTGTCTTTTACACACAAAATACATCCCACCAAGCTGGATTTTTTGGATGTCATGGTTGAGGTTACCAGGGGGAAGCTTAACACCAGGCTGTATCGGAAAGAAACTGCAGGTAACAGCATTCTGCACGCAGATAGCCACCACCCTCAGAACCTCAAGTGGAGCATCCCATATGGGGAATTGCTCTGTGCCAAACGCAACTGCAGTACAGAGAAGCCATATGAGGAAGAAAGGGTACAAATGTTTGACATGTTTTGAGCTAGGTGGCACCCCACCAACGTCTTAGAGGCAGCCAGGGTCAAGGCGTCAGGTATAACACGTGACGCTCTTCTGACCAAGAGACAGACTAAGAAGGAAGAAAATACAGTAAGATTGATCACCACCTATAATAACGAAAGTCAGGCCATAAGAAAGATGATTGCCAAGCATTGGCAATTGGTCGAGAGTGATCCTGTGATAAGTATGAAGGTTACCCCTTTCCCGCAAAATCACGTACCGCGAACCTAAATCACTGCGGGATATCCTTGTACACAGCTATACTGGCAAATACAACAGAAGAGAGGGCTGGTTACAGGAACAGAAAGGCTTCTTGAAGTGTGGGAGGTGCAAAGCCTGCAAAAAGATTAGTAACACCAGAATGCATAAGACAACTGCAGGCTAGCAGTTAAAGATTAACAAATTCATTACATGTGGAAGTGACTTCTGCATATATGTCCTTGTATGCCCATGTGGGCGGGGATATGTTGGGAGCACTATTGGCCCAGTCAAGAAGAGAGTCTTAGAGCATTACAGGGCCATAAAGAATTTGGATTTAACTTACCCTGTTGGGAGACATTGGCCCAGGGAGCACAAACAGGATGCTAGCCTTCTTGTATTATTTGGAATTGACAGGATCGAGAAGAGTACTCATGGTAAAAAAGAGAAAAAGGCAGCTAATGCAGAAGGAGTCCGAGTATATCATTTTGCTTGGCTTGGGAGCAAGTTCCCTGGAGGGCTGAACGAGAGTGGAGAACTTCATATTCACATCGCGGATGTGATAGCAATTTTTGTGAAGTTTTCCTGGTCGCTCAGTTTTTCAATTCTGCTTGGACTCTTTGAAACATGTTGCCCATTAAACTTCTTTTGAAACTGATGCGCTGTGTGCGGGCCCTTCTATCTTTTGGAAGTACAAGATTTTCTGATATATATATATATATATATATATATATATATATATATATATATATATATATATATCAAATCACCAAAGTCACCCCAACAGAAGAGTCCTCAATCAGGTGAGTATCGCACTAATCTTTAATGAAGGTTGCAGCATGAAAGAACTGAACTCACAGCAAATATGGGGTGACTTTGGTGATTTGATGTTTAAACGGCTGACCCAGCCGTGGAAGAGCCCCGCCGCATGCAGCGGATCCACGCGGCGTCCTCAGACGTGCGCGATATGGAACAGGCGCCAGATGAAGGTGACAAGATGCAACATGATAAGCTTTACTGAGCCCAGCAACCCACTGGGGTTTATATTTGTTGAACATTTACAAGTTGGCGAGCTGGCTCACATGAGCAACACGAGTGCGACTACAGATCCCAGAAAGCCGCGCAGGCGGACATGCCCAATTGGGTTGGAGATCAGATATAAAGTAGCGGCACCTGAGACTCGCCTTCCTGCAACTTAGCCTTTGAAGAAGTGATAGAATCACGAAACGCGTCAAGCTGCCATATTTGCTGTGAGTTCAGTTCTTTCATGCTGCAACCTTCATTAAAGATTAGTGCGATACTCACCTGATTGAGGACTCTTCTGTTGGGGTGACTTTGGTGATTTGATGTTTAAACGGCTGACCCAGCCGTGGAAGAGCCCCGCCGCATGCAGCGGATCCACGCGGCGTCCGCAGACGTGCGCGATATGGAACAGGCACCAGATGAAGGTGACAAGATGCAACATGATAAGCTTTACTGAGCCCAGCAACCCACTGGGGTTTATATTTGTTGAACATTTACAAGTTGGCGAGCTGGCTCACATGAGCAACACGAGTGCGACTACAGATCCCAGAAAGCCGCGCAGGCGGACACGCCCAATTGGGTTGGAGATCAGATATAAAGTAGCGGCACCTGAGACTCGCCTTCCTGCAACTTAGCCTTTGAAGAAGTGATAGAATCACGAAACGCGTCAGGCTGCCATATTTGCTGTGAGTTCAGTTCTTTCATGCTGCAGCCTTCATTAAAGATTAGTGCGATACTCACCTGATTGAGGACTCTTCTGTTGGGGTGACTTTGGTGATTTGATGTTTAAACGGCTGACCCAGCCGTGGAAGAGCCCCGCTGCATGCAGCGGATCCACGCGGCGTCCGCAGACGTGCGCGATATGGAACAGGCGCCAGATGAAGGTGACAAGATGCAACATGATAAGCTTTACTGAGCCCAGCAACCCACTGGGGTTTATATTTGTTGAACATTTACAAGTTGGCGAGCTGGCTCACATGAGCAACACGAGTGCGACTACAGATCCCAGAAAGCCGCGCAGGCGGACACGCCCAATTGGGTTGGAGATCAGATATAAAGTAGCGGCACCTGAGACTCGCCTTCCTGCAACTTAGCCTTTGAAGAAGTGATAGAACCACGAAACGCGTCAGGCTGCCATATTTGCTGTGAGTTCAGTTCTTTCATGCTGCAACCTTCATTAAAGATTAGTGCGATACTCACCTGATTGAGGACTCTTCTGTTGGGGTGACTTTGGTGATTTTATATATATATATATATATATATATATATATATATATTCACTGAAAAAACCATAGGTTTTAGGGACAGTTATAGTTAGTTGGACATTGCACTCGTACAAAACCCGTGAAATTCCCCTGTTATAGTTAGTTCAGCTAACTATAACTCGCGCCCCGCAATGCACTGCTGATGACGTCACATATTACATCACTCATGACATGGTCAGTGACATCACTGATGACATCACTGATGACATCTCAAATGACATCACTGATGACATCACTGATGACATCATCCAGTGACTGTGTGTTTCTGTAAAGATTAAATATGTTTAATATATATAGGGAAAGGGGTATTGAAGAATGAGTGGGTGTATAAGTGTCTGAATGGATGATTTAGTACGTGAGTGACTGACTCTACAAGTGAGTGATTAAACGTATCTTACTGAATGCATGGGTTAGTGACTAAACTGTGTGAATGTCTGTATCTGTCTGCTTGTTGGTGTGTAAGTGGATGCATGGATTTGCGAATAGCTACATGAGTGTCTATATGGGTTATTGATTGGTTCTCTGAGTATCTGTATGGCTGCCTGAGTGTTTGTGTGGGTGGGGTGTGTGTGACTCTATACATAGATGTGTGAGTGGGTGATTCACTGGGTGCATGATTTCAAGAGTGCATCTGTGATGGACTGCTTGGGTGGGTGAGTGTGTGTATGGGTGTGTTAGTGAGTGAATGTATATCTCAGTGGTACATGTGCGAGTAACTACATATGTAAAAGGCAGTATATATGTGTGTTAGAGTATTTAAATGGCTATAAGTGAGAGTGTGTTATTGTGAGAGTGGCTGTATGGATGCGTGTGTGCTTGTATCAGTTATTGTATAAGAGCGTAAGAATGTGCTAGTATTTGTATGAGTAAGTGAGCTGGTGTGTGTATAACTGTATAGGTGAGTAAATGGGAGTGTGATTAATTTTTTGCATGACTGACTAGGTGTGTGAGTACCTCTATGGATGAGTGGCGGTGTGTGAGTGTTTATATAGGTGTATGAGTGCATATGATAGTCCTGTACTGAGTGACTGTAAGTATGAGTGACTGTACAGGTGAGTGAGTGGATGTGTGTGTAGACCTAAGAATCAGTGAGTGGGTATGTAGTTTTTGGTTTTGGAGTGTCTATGGTTTTGAGAATGGCAGTCTGTAATTTAGAGTGGGTGTATCAAAAGTTATATTAGGGTGTGAGAAGATGCATGAAATTATCACATGGATGATGTCATCAGTGATGTCATTTGAGATGTCATCAGTGATGTCATCAGTGATGTCACTGACCATGTCATGAGTGATGTAATATGTGACGTCATCAGCAGTGCATTGCGGGGCGCGAGTTATAGTTAGCTGAACTAACTATAACAGGGGAATTTCACGGGTTTTGTACGAGTGCAATGTCCAACTAACTATAACTGTCCCTAAAACCTATGGTTTTTTCAGTGAATTTCAAAGGTTTTTTAAATGCTAATTTCTAACTATAACGTGTCTGAAACCTATGGTTTTTTCAGTGAATTTCAAAGGTTTTTTAAATGCTAATTTCTAACTATAACGTGCCTGAAACCTATGGTTTTTTCAGTGAATTTCAAAGGTTTTTTAAATGCTAATTTCTAACTATAACGTGCCTGAAAACTATGATTTTTTAAGTGAATTTCAAAGGTTTTTTAAATGCTAGTTTCTAACTATGCCAACAGAGGTAGGACATGTGAAGAAAGAAGAAAAAACGCACAGAAAGAAGCAAAAGATGTGCAGAAAGAACCAACAGAGGAGCAGAAAGAGGCCTTGTTGCAAAATCATCCTGTGCCCACAACTTTTTCAGACGGGTACTGGTGGTAACTGACTCTGACTAACCAGAGCCAGTGCACGTTTGCACAGTGGTGAAGGGAGGGGGCCTGAGGTGACATGTGTGCAAACGCGCCCCGTGGCGCGTTTTAAGTTGCGGGATTAAGTCCCCTTGAATCCTGAGGGTCCCTGGGGTCCAACTAGCCCCCAGGTACCTACAGTTAGGACCACAGAGCTGAGTTGCAGAGAGGCGTTCCGAGGCCACGCACCTTTTTTCACCTCTCTGCAACGCACCTCTGTTGTGCTTACTGAAGGTACCTGGTGGGCTAGTTGGCCCCCAGGATTCAAAGGGAATTAACTCCCCAACTTAAAACGCACCACAGGGCGTGTTTGCGCACATGTCACCTGAGGCCCCGCCCTCCCTTCACCACTGTGCATACGCGCCCCGTGGCGCGTTTTAAGTTGGGGGATTAGGTCACCTTGAATCCTGAGAGTCCCTGGGGCCCAACCAGCCCACCAGGTACTTCCAGTAAGCACCACAGGCCTGCGTTGCAACGCCTGTAACAAATTGTGCAGTTGTGTTTAGGTAGTGAAGAGGGTCGTGCTGGGGGTAGTGTTTTAGGGTTTAGGGTAGTGCAGTGGTGTTTGTGTAGTGTAGGGGGTCATGCTGGGGGTAGGTTTAGGGTAGTGCAGTGGTGTTTGGGTAGTGTAGGGAGTCGTGCTGGGGGAGTGTTTTAGGGTTTAGGGTAGTACAGTGGTGTTTGGGTAGTGTAGGGGGTCGTGCTGGGGTTAGTGTTTTAGGGTTTTAGGGTTTAGGGTAGTGCAGTGGTGTTTGGGTAGTGTAGGGGATACTGCTGGGGGTAGTGTTTTAGGGTTTAGGGTAGTGCAATGGTGTTTGGGTAGTGTAGGGGGTACTGCTGGGGGTAGTGTTTTAGGGTTTAGGGTAGTGCAGTGGTGTTTGGGTAGCGTAGGGGGTACTGCTGGGGGTAGTGTTTTATGGTTTAGGGTAGTGCAGTGGTGTTTGGGTAGTGTAGGGGTTCGTGCTGGGGGTAGTTTTTTAGGGTTTAGGGTAGTGCAGTGGTGTTTGTGTAGTGTAGGAGGTCGTATTTTAGGGTTTAGGGTAGTGCAGTGGTCTTTGGGTAGTGTAGGGAGTCGTGCGGGGGTATTTTTTTAGAGTTTAGGGTAGTGCAGTGGTCTTTGGGTAGTGTAGGGGGTTGTGCGGGGGTAGTGTTTTAGGGATTAGGGTAGTGCATTGGTATTTGGGTAGGGTAGGGGGTCATGCGGGGGGTAGTGTTTTATGGTTTAGGGCAGTGCAGTGGTGTTTAGGTAGTGTAGGGGGTCGTGCTGGGGGAGTGTTTTAGGGTTTAGGGCAGTGCAGTGGTGTTCGGGTAGTGTAGGGGGTCGTGCTGGGGGAGTGTTTTAGGGTTTAGGGCAGTGCAGTCGTGTTCGGGTAGTGTAGGGGGTCGTGCTGGGGGAGTATTTTAGGGTTTAGGGTAGTGCAGTGGTGTTCGGGTAGTGTAGGGGGTCATGCTGGGGGTAGTGTTCTAGGGTTTAGGGCAGTGCAGTGGTGTTCGGGCAGTGTAGGGGGTCTTGCTGGGGGTGGTGTTTCAGGTTTTAGGGCAGTGCAGTGGTGTTCGGGCAGTGTAGGGGGTCGTGCAGGGGGTGGTGTTTCAGGGTTTAGGGCAGTGCAGTGGTGTTCGGGCAGTGTAGGGGGTCGTGCAGGGGTGGTGTTTCAGGGTTTAGGGCAGTGGTGTTCGGGCAGTGTAGGGGGTCATGCTGGGGGTGGTGTTTCAGGGTTTGGGGCAGTGCAGTGGTGTTCGAGCAGTAAAGGGGGTCATGCTGGGGGTGGTGTTTCAGGGTTTAGGGCAGTGCAGTGGTGTTCGGGCAGTGTAGGGGGCGGTGCAGGGGGTGGTGTTTCAGGGTTTAGGGCAGTGCAGTGGTGTTCGGGCAGTGTAGGGGGTGGTGCAGGGGGTGGTGTTTCAGGGTTTAGGGCAGTGCAGTGGTGTTCGGGCAGTGTAGGGGGTCGTGCAGGGGGTGGTGTTTCAGGGTTTAGGGCAGTGCAGTGGTGTTCGGGCAGTGTAGGGGGCGGTGCAGGGGGTGGTGTTTCAGGGTTTAGGGCAGTACAGTGGTGTTCGGGCATTGTAGGGGGTGGTGCTGGGGCTGGTGTTTCAGGGTTTAGGGCAGTGCAGTGGTGTTCGGGCAGTGTAGGGGGTCGTGCTGGGGCTGGTGTTTCAGGGTTTAGGGCAGTGCAGTGGTGTTCGGGCAGTGTAGGGGGTCGTGCTGGGGCTGGTGTTTCAGGGTTACGGCAGTGCAGTGGTGTTCGGGCAGTGTAGGGGGTCATGCTGGGGCTGGTGTTTCAGGGTTTAGGGCAGTGCAGTGGTGTTCGGGCAGTGTAGGGGGTCTTGCTGGGGCTGGTGTTTCAGAGTCTAGGGCAATGCAGTGGTGTTCGGGCAGTGTAGGTGGTCTTGCTGGGGCTGGTGTTTCAGGGTTTAGGGCAGTGCAGTGGTGTTCGGGCAGTGTAGGGGGTCGTGCTGGGGGTGGTGTTTCAGGGTTTAGGGCAGTGCAGTGGTGTTCGGGCAGTGTAGGGGGTCGTGCTGGGGCTAGTGTTTCAGGGTTTAGGGCAGAGCAATGGTGCTCAGGCAGTGTAGGGGGTTGTGCTGGGGGTGATGTTTCAGGGTTTAGGGCAGTGCAGTGGTGTTCGTGCAGTATAGGGGGTCGTGCTGGGGGTGGTGTTTCAGGGTTTAGGGCAGTGCAGTGGTGTTCGGACAGTGTAGGGGGTTGTGCTGGGGGTGATGTTTCAGGGTTTAGGGCAGTGCAGTGGTGTTCGTGCAGTATAGGGGGTCGTGCTGGGGGTGGTGTTTCAGGGTTTAGGGCAGTGCAGTGGTGTTCGGGCAGTGTAGGGGGTCATGCAGGGGCTGGTGTTTCAGGGTTTAGGGCAGTGCAGTGGTGTTCGGGCAGTGTAGGGGGTCGTGCAGGGGGTGGTGTTTCAGGGTTTAGTGCAGTGGTATTCGGGCAGTGTAGGGGGTCATGCTGGGGTGGTGTTTCAGGGTTTAGGGCAGTGCAGTGGTGTTTGGGCAGTGTAGGGTGTCGTGCTGAGGGGTGGTGTTTCAGGGTTTAGGGCAGTGCAGTAGTGTTTGGGCAGTGTAGGGGGTCGTGCAGGGGGTGGTGTTTCAGGGTTTAGGGCAGTGCAGTGGTGTTCGGCCAGTGTAGGTAGTCTTGCTGGGGGTGGTGTTTCAGGGTTTAGGGCAGTGCAGTAGTTTTCGGGCAGTGTAGGCGGTCGTGCTGGGGCTGGTGTTTCAGGGTTTAGGGCAGTGCAGTGGTGTTCGGGCAGTGTACGGGGTTGTGCTGGGGCTGGTGTTTCAGGGTTTAGGGCAGTGCAGTGGTGTGCGGGCAGTGTACGGGGTCGTGCTGGGGCTGGTGTTTCAGGGTTTAGGGCAGTGCAGTGGTGTTCGGGCAGTGTAGGGGGTCATGCTGAGGGTGGTGTTTCAGGGTTTAGGGCAGTGCAGTGGTGTTCGGGCAGTGTAGGGGGTCGTGCTGGGGCTGGTGTTTCAGGGTTTAGGGCAGTGCAGTGGTGTTCGGGCAGTGTAGGGGGTCGTGCTGGGGCTGGTGTTTCAGGGTTTTGGGCAGAGCAGTGGTGTTCGGGCAGTGTAGGGGGTCGTGCTGGGGGTGGTGTTTCAGGGTTTAGGGCAGTGCAGTGGTGTTCGGGCAGTGTAGGGGGTCTTGCTGGGGGTGGTGTTTCAGGGTTTAGGGCAGTGCAGTGGTGTTCGGGCAGTGTAGGGGATCTTGCTGGGGGTGGTGTTTCAGGGTTTAGGGCAGTGGTGTTCGGGCAGTGTAGGGGGTCGTGCTGGGGGTGGTGTTTCAGGGTTTAGGGCAGTGCAGTAGTGTTCGGGCAGTGTAGGGGGTCATGCAGGGGGTGGTGTTTCAGGGTTTAGGGCAGTGCAGTGGTGTTCTGGCAGTGTAGGGGGTCATGCTGGGGGTGGGGTTTCAGGGTTTAGGGCATACAGTGGTGTTCGGGCAGTGTAGGGGGTCGTGCTGGGGCTGGTGTTTCAGGGTTTAGGGCAGTGGTGTTCGGGCAGTGTAGGGGGTCTTGCTGGGGGTGGTGTTTCAGGGTTTAGGGCAGTGGTGTTCGGGCAGTGTAGGGGGCCTTGCTGGGGGTGATGTTTCAGGGTTTAGGGCAGTGCAGTGGTGTTCGGGCAGTGTAGGGGGTCTTGCTGGGGGTAGTGTTTCAGGGTTTAGGGCAGTGCAGTGGTGTTCGTGCAGTATAGGGGTCGTGCTGGGGATGGTGTTTCTGGGTTTAGGGCAGTGCAGTAGTGTTCGAGCAGTGTAGGGGGTTGTGCAGGGGGTGGTGTTTCAGGGTTTAGTGCAGTGGTGTTCGGGCAGTGTAGGGGGTCGCGCTAGAGGTGGTGTTTCAGGGTTTTGGGCAGTGCAGTGGTGTTCGGGCAGTGTAGGGGGTCATGCACGGGGTGGTGTTTCAGGGTTCAGGGCAGTGCAGTGGTGTTCAGGCAGTGTAGGGGGTCGTGCTGAGGCTGGTGTTTCACGGTTTAGGGCAGTGCAGTGGTGTTCGGGCAGTGTAGGGGGTCGTGCTGGGGCTGGTGTTTCAGGGTTTAGGGCAGTGCAGTGGTGTTCGGGCAGTGTAGGCGGTCGTGCTGGGGCTGGTGTTTCAGGGTTTAGGGCAGTGCAGTGGTGTTCGGGCAGTGTAGGGGGTCATGCTGGGGCTGGTGTTTCAGGGTTTAGGGCAGTGCAGTGGTGCTTGGGCAGTGTAGGGGGTCGTGCTGGGGGTGATGTTTCAGGGTTTAGGGTAGTGCAGTGGTGTTCGGGCAGTGTAGGGGGTCGTGCAGG
This sequence comes from Calotriton arnoldi, assembly GCA_963921515.1. Classification (NCBI taxonomy): domain Eukaryota; kingdom Metazoa; phylum Chordata; class Amphibia; order Caudata; family Salamandridae; genus Calotriton; species Calotriton arnoldi. The sequence continues at coordinate 2,996 of CAWUFW010014374.1, read as the reverse complement.
GGCTGGTGTTTCAAGGTTTAGGGCAGTGCAGTGGTGTTCGGGCAGTGTAGGGGGTCTTGCTGGGGCTGGTGTTTCAGGGTTTTGGGCAGAGCAGTGGTGTTCGGGCAGTGTAGGGGGTCATGCTGGGGGTAGTGTTTCAGGGTTTAGGGCAGTGCAGTGGTGTTCGGGCAGTGTAGGGGGTCGTGCTGGGGGTGGTGTTTCAGGGTTTAGGTCAGTGGTGTTCGGGCAGTGTAGGGGGTCTTGCTGGGGGTGATGTTTCAGTGTTTAGGGCAGTGCAGTGGTGTTCAGGCAGTGTAGGGGGTCTTGCTGGGGGTAGTGTTTCAGGGTTTAGGGCAGTGCAGTGGTGTTCGGGCAGTGTAGGGGGTCATGCTGGGGGTGGTGTTTCAGGGTTTAGGACAGTGCAGTGGTGTTCGGGCAGTGTAGGGGGTCGTGAAGGGGTGGTGTTTCAGGGTTTAGGGCAGTGCAGTGGTGTTCGGGCAGTGTAGGGGGTCGTGCTAGGGGTGGTGTTTCAGGGTTTAGGGCAGTGCAGTGGTGTTCGGGCAGTGTAGGGGGTCATGCAGGGGCTGGTGTTTCAGGGTTTAGGGCAGTGCAGTGGTGTTCGGGCAGTGTAGGGGTCGTGCTGGGGGTAGTGTTTTAGGGTTTAGGGTAGTGCAGTGGTGCTTGTGTAGTGTATGGGGTCGTGCTGGGGGTAGTGTTTTAGGGTTTAGGGTAGTGCAGTGGTGTTTGTGTAGTGTAGGGGGTCATGTTTTAGGGTAGTGCAGTGGTGTTTGGGTAGTGTAGGGGGTCGTGCTGGGGGTAGTGTTTTAGGATTTAGGTTAGTGCAGTGGTGTTTGGGTAGTGTAGGGGGTCGTGCTGGGGGTAGTGTTTTAGGGTTTAGGGCAGTGCAGTGGTGTTTGTGTAGTGTAGGGGGTCGTGCTGGGGGTAGTGTTTTAGGGTTTAGGGTAGTGCAGTGGTGCTTGTGTAGTGTAGGAGGTCGTGCTGGGGGTAGTGTTTTAGGGTTTAGGGTAGTGCAGTGGTGTTTGTGTAGTGTAGGGGGTCATGTTTTAGGGTAGTGCAGTGGTGTTTGGGTAGTGTAGGTGGTCGTGCTGGTGGTAGTGTTTTAGGATTTAGGTTAGTGCAGTGGTGTTTGGGTAGTGTAGGGGGTCGTGCTGGGGGTAGTGTTTTAGGGTTTAGGATAGTGCAGTGGTGCTTGTGTAGTGTAGGGGGTCGTGCTGGGGGTAGTGTTTTAGGGTTTAAGGTAGTGCAGTGGTGTTTTTGTAGTGTAGGGGGTCATGTTTTAAGATGCAATGCTCCAATACCTGACCAGTCTGCACTACATAAAACTGCAAAAAAACTAAAAATAAAAAGTGTTTTGCACACTTTTGTCATTGGGCTATATGTGGGCTACATCTGGGTAATATTTGTGCTACATTTGGGCTCTTTTTTCACTGGTGGCCATCTTGGAAGACTTCTTTGTTATGAAGTTTCCTAATTTCTTCATTTACTGCAGTCTCCTCAGTAGGAAATGCTTTCAGTTTTTTACTTTGATTCCATCAAGAAGGCATTCAGATGTCTCACATCTGCCATAAATTCAGAATGTTAGCACTCTAGTTGCTCATTAGATCACTGGAGTAAAGCTACTGCTCACCAGGGAGTTAACTGGCAGTCTGCTGCTGGTATTGAAAGTGATTGTTTCAGTCTGCATGTCAGAATTTTCTAATGAAATAGAAGAGGATTTGAGATCTCACTTAAAACATGCCCTAATTTTTCTTTCTGCAGCACTAACCATAATTTCTATTTCAAAAGAACCCCTCATTTTGTTCCTTTTTAAATTAAATGTTTTAAGTGTTACTGGTTTATTCCAATCAAGATGGCTTCAGGTGTGCCATACTTTTGTCATAAGTAAGGCTGTTAGCGCTCTAGTTGTTCTTTAGAACACTCTGGGAAGCTGCAGTAGAACACAAAGGCATCAACTGGCAGGCTGCTCCTGTTGAAATATAACAGGAAGATATTTGAGATCACACTTGAAATATGTCCTAATTTTTCTTTCTACAGCACTAACCATAATTTCTATGACAAAATGAACCCCATCATTTTGTTCCTTTTTAAATTAAATGTTTTAAGTGTTACCAGTTTATTCCAATCAAGATGGCTTCAGGTGTGCCATACTTTTGTCATAAGTAAGGCTGTTAGCGCTCTAGTTGTTCTTTAGAACACTCTGGGAAGCTGCAGTAGAACACAAAGGCATCAACTGGCAGGCTGCTCCTGTTGAAATATAACAGGAAGATATTTGAGATCACACTTGAAACATGTCCTAATTTTTCTTTCTACAGCACTAACCATAATTTCTATGACAAAATGAACCCCATCATTTTGTTCCTTTTTAAATTAAATTGTTTAAGTGTTACCAGTTTATTCCAATCAAGATGGCTTCAGGTGTGCCATACTTTTGTCATAAGTAAGGCTGTTAGCACTCTAGTTGTTCTTTAGAACACTCTGGGAAGCTGCAGTAGAACACAAAGGAATCAACTGACAGTCTCTGCCCTTGTTGGATGTACATGTTTTACTGAGAATGTCAGACTTCATTCTCACATGAGTGAGAAAGATAATGTGAATTTACAGAAAATATGCTCTCATTTTAGCTTCTGGAGCACCTTCCAAACCTCCATGGGACAAGCATGAGAAAATAGTGTTCTCTCAAACATGATTCATGATATCCCAGCAGAAGGTTTTTCACATGGTAAAATCACCTTAGAATACACCACAATTCCTAAAATTAGTATGGTACCATCAACAAATAAATTCTAATGTAACTAAAGCCTGTTATCACCCTTTATAGTTCTCCTTTTGGTGACCCTCAAAATCTTCTATTCACTACAATGCATTTCAATGAGGTACTATCATTTATATTGGTCCCAAGATGGCTGCCAGCAATTCCAGGATGAAGTGCTGACAGCCAATCAGATCTCACGATGACATGTGTGGTTAGGCTCCGCCCAGATATATATGTGACTTTA